>JAWMAG010000001.1:11082500-11267500 GCA_037013455.1 Ceratitis rosa | reverse complement strand
TATATGCATACATTTATTTACATGTGTATACGTTTAACAAGCATATTCATAACAATACCTTTTGCTTCACCCATTTGGCTGAAGTCGTAAAAGTATTAAGTCTGCATTGAGAATGCTTACTACGAAATCTGCAAAATTGAAGCCTTAAAATTTCACCTTTTTTTTGGAGGGTGAAATTGACAATGTAAGATTTTGTAAGGATTTAACGCAAAGGTGTAGCTGTCAAGCTTGATACGAACGCATTTAAATTGAAACGTTTTGAATGGATTAATAAAACTTAAAGGTGTTGCGCAAACTGACACGCAAGGAAAGCGCTAAAATAAATATGAAAAATTTGTAAAGAAAGAAAAAACAAATTTAAAGAATAAAGAGCAGGTCGATGGAAACAATTAATTCTTGGCAGTTTAATATTTATTACACAAATTATTATTAAAAATGTTCTCATAAGCGCCTCAAAGTATACTTCTTTAAACTAATATAAATTTAGAAGCTTTATCCCGCAAAACACACATTAAATGTTTGAAAGGTCTACTCAAAATTCTTGCTCCGACTCGTGTGGCGTTGCAGGGTACCGGCTGATGAATGTTACGTAAAATTTTAAGCGACACACCGTTGAACAGAATTCAAATTCTTTTGGATAATTGACTGCCTCTTCTTCTTGTATACCAGTTTACTGAGCTGTGCCCATCCATGCCCATCCATGAACAATTTCGAGGGCTTACAAAATCCCACTCGTGCAATAATGGAAGTCGAATGACCATTTAGCGCATCACACGTTCGGTGAGTGAGCCCAAAACGAGTTGGTCACCGATACTGATTTTCGCTAGAAAAGTTTGTTCAGCGATGAACTTTTAGTTGAATGAATTCGTTGATAAACCAAACTATAACATGTGAATGATGGTAATCCACAAGCCATTGTTGAGACGCTAATAATTATTATTTGGTTGGATCTATTGGCAAAAGAAAGCATGGGTTCATATATATTCAGAAATAAAGCCAGCCACAATGTTGCACTCAATAAGAAACATTGTGGACCCGTTATTAATTACTTTTTCGTACCTGAGTTGGAGGATGTTGGTGAGCGCATTATCTCGCATCGTGGGCCTGTGACATAGCCTCCAAGATTATTCGATGCACTGCTATTTTTTGTAGGGTTTTGTTAAGTCCACTGTCTACGCAGTTAAGAGAATATTCAGTGCGTTATTGATGACATACAGCCCCAATTGCTGCAAAAAGTGGTCGAAAATTGATCTTATCGGCTGGAATTCATTTGGTCATTTGTCCGAAATAATTTATATTTATGATAAAGCTAAATTCTTGACCTTAACATCACGTTATATGCGTTTTATATCTTCTTGAAAACCACATGTCTGAACAATAACACCCTCCACAGCTCAAATGAAAATATGTTACTCATACGTCATGGTATCCCAACATGCCATGTACATAGAACTGATTGAAATACATCTTACACAAAGGCGTACGAAAAAAAAACATTTTTTTTTTTAAATTTATTTTTAGTAAGAATTGTCGGCATTAAAACGCAATCAGAGCATATGTTAATAATCACCCAAATGTTGCATCTAGATTATTGCTCTAAAAACGTAATACACTTTACGCGGCGCAAAGAAAGTAGTAATTTATATTCATTTAAATATTTGACGCACCCCAAAAACACACGTCAAGCATGAGGAAATAAAGAGAAAAAAAAATAAATTTTAAAATCATTACCCTAAAAAGAGCAAATTCCAAGCGCTCCGCACTGAAGCAGCGGGTGGGGGGTGTAAGTGTAAAGTGAGTTTAAAAACGTTCAACGCTTAACGATATTTAAAAAAATGTGTAAAATACACTTTAATCGATTTTTTTTTTTTTTGTTATTTTTTCTTTATTACAGCTGGCTACTCAACTCATTTACTTTCACTTTTTTTATAAGGGAAACTCACCCAACTGATTTAGGGTGACTGCAAAACTTTTAATATATTTAATGGGTGTAGTGAAAATTGTGCTAAAACAAAATATGGTCAGAAAGTTTGAAAGAGAAAAGTAGACTAAATTGTATTGTATATAGCAAATTTATGTGTTAAAAAAAATTATTTATATACCCAGTAGAAGAGTTTTACATAAGCAAATTTCTATCTGCAAAGTGCGCGTCATATTCACAATATTGCAGAGATATTTTTTGGTATGAATATTTATAAAATCACACATATATATGGTACATACATATACTAATGTAGGTAGTAGCAAAAAATGTGTAGTCCATGTAAATAAACCATTTATTTTCACTTTTCAGTTTTAAGATTTTTTTTATTGAAAAATATAAATAAGAGTACATTTTAATGAACTCTACACACAAACATCGTGCATTCTTCTTGTACGCCTACAATTTATTACAACTGGGTATATGAATAGGTTTTGTTGGCGTAAAGGGATATGAACTGAAAAGCTGAAAAGTTCAAAAGTTAAAAATATCAAAAAATTTTTTTTGTTAGATGTTAGAAAGATTTATGTCAAAAAAAACTGCCAACTTGTGCAGAAAAAAACGTGATGTCCCCAATTTGATAGATACGATCTTCTGTGCGATTTGAATCTTTATAAACTTTATTAAGTATAATAAAACCTAGAATTATCCGATTTTTGTAAAATAGGCACCTTGTTCTTCTTAATTTATTTAAATTGGTTGGCAACTCTATATAAAATTGCTCAATCTAATGGCTACAAGAAAAATTTATTTGGTAGCTTAACATTAGCCACTGACTGTTTTTTAATTTTTTTAATTAGTTTTTATCCAATTATGTTTTTTGTTTTAAACTAAGGCGAATTTTTTTTTTTTTTTTATTTTTTTTTTTTAATTTTTCGAAGTAAACTAATGTTTATAAAAAGAAATGGTTTTGATAACTTAATACTCACCATTATCTGTTTTTTTTATTTTTCTTAATAGTTGGCAAATCTAAACCAAATTTTTCTAAACTAATGGCAATTCATTTGGTAGCTTAATATTAGCCATTGACAATTTTTTTTAATTTTTTGAATGAGTTTTTATCCAAGTGTGTTTTTTTTTAAATTACGACTGAAATAAATTTTTTTAATTTTTTTAATTAATTGGCTACTCTGTATTTCATTTTTGAAAAAATTGTGTTTTTATTTAATTTTTCAAATTAGTTGGCAACTCTATATTTAAGTTTCCCAACTAATGGCTAGAAGCAAAATTCATTTGGTAACTTAATATTAGCCATTAACTGTTTTTTTTAACTTTTTTTATGAGTTTTTATCTAATTATGTTTTTTTAACTACGGCTTAAACATTTTTTTTCTTAATTTTTCGAATTAATTGGCAACTCTTCATTTAATTTTTGAAATAATGGTGTTTTTATTTAATTTTTCAAATTCAATCAATTTATTTAATTGCTTAATACTTATCATTAACTTTTTTATTTAACTTTTCAAAACAGTTGGCAACTCTATATTTAAGTTTTCAAATTAATTGCTGTAAAATTTTTTAACCTTTTTTAATTCTTCGAATTTATTGGCAACTCTATACTCAATTTTTCAAATGTAAATGTGTCTAATGGCTGTTAGAAATTTTGTTTTGATAGCTAAATACACGCCATTAACTGTTTCTATTTAATTTTTCGAATTTCAAAAAACTCTTTTTTTTAATTTTTTTATTTTCAATTAGTTGCCAACTCTATATCAAAATTTTCAAAACAATGGCTATAAGAAAATATCATTTTTTAAATTTTTCGAATTAGTTGGCAACTCAATATGAAATTTTCAAAAATTATTGTTTGTAAGAAAAATTATTTTTTATTTAATAATTCGAATTTGTCGACAACTCTACATAAAATTTTCCAAATTAATAGTTATAAGAAAAACTCTTTTTATAATTTTTTTTTTAATTAGTTGCCAACTCTATATCAAAATTTTCAAAACATCTCAATATCAAAGTTTTAAAATTATTGTTTGTAAGAAAAATTATTTTTATTTAAATTTTTCAAATTAATGGCTATAAGAAAAATTACTTTTATTAGTTTTTTTTAATTAGTTGGCAACTCTACATCAAATTTTTCAAAATAATGGTTTTATGAAAAACTCTTTTTTTATAATTTTTTTTAATTAAATAGTTGCCAAATCTATAAGAAAATTTTCAAAGCAATGGCCATGAGAAAGTATCTTTATTTTATTTTTCGAATTAGTTGGTAAATCCATATCAAATTTTAAAAGTCATTGTTTGTAAGACATATTATTTTTTATTTTTTTTTAATTACATGGTAACTCTTTATCTAAATTTTCAAAACAATGGACATAAGAAAATATCTTTTTTTAATTTTTCAAATTAGTTGGCAACTCTTTATAGCATTTTTCAAATAAATGGTTTTACGAAAAATATTTTTTTCCAATTTTTTGAATTAGTTGGCAACTCAATATCAAGGTTTTAAAGTTTTTATTAGCTACAGGAAAAAATCTTCTGATAACTTAATATAATATTTACCATTATTTGTTAATCTTTCATAATTCCTTGTTGAACATTTCCATAAATAATCCAAAAATCTGCCAAGTATTCAAAATTGCAATAAACTAATTTGTTTTATACTGCTCGCTGTAATTTCAAATAACTTACACGTAGTCACCATTCAATGACCATACGCCAAGCCAAAGCAGCAGCAGAAGCAGGAGCGGGAGCGTCTAAACCGACGCTATGAACCTATAATTTATCTTCGTATAAAATGTCAGCATGACAACAAATACAATAATTTATGCGCTGACTAGCTAAAAGTATATCCTTTTGCTATAAAAAAAATAAATAAAATAAAAACACATGTATGTGTCTTTGTGTGTGTAAAGTTGCAACATCTTACTTTGCCCTCGCTCTTTCGCTGCTTCTCTGCTTCTCTGCTAAAAGCTTTTCTAAATGGGTAACTTAAACTACGAGCCTTGAGTACTAAATGGATTTACCATGATACCGAATTCAATTTGTGTGGTATTTTGTTGCCAAAGTGTACTTTAAACTAAACCAACACGAAACGAAGTACATATTAATGCTCATACATGTGCACATAGAGCATCCCTTTGGCAGCTGATGATGTGTGGAAAACAAAAGAGAATTTGAAACAAAAAATTATATCTCAATAAAAAAATTGTCTTCAAAAGAATTTCTTTACCACGCAAATTATTTCGCTTAAAGTAACACTTTTTCTCTTGTTCTTGTTCTTGTTTTTTTCCAGCGCTCTCTCATGGACGTAAAATTTCCAACCGTATTACCACCGAATCCCCAACTCAAGGTGAGTCAATGACCAAGCATTTTCCTAAGCACTACTGAAAACTAACCTCAAACCGCAAAAGCAAAACTATTTCTCCTTATTTAAATACAAAATTTTACAAAATTCTCATACCCCCCGCCATTCTCATTCTTAACCCTCCGCAGGCTCTATTGGTTTTCCACAAGTCGGATAATATCTGCGAAGTGGTCACGGAGGCATGTCATCGGCAACAACTCGATGTGACGGTGGCGCGTACAAAAGAGGGCGCTCTCGAGACGCTCTCCAGCACAAGTGAGGAGTTTTATCATTTGATTATAATCGATGCACGCTCCACAAAACATTTGGATGCTGAATATATAGCCAGGTGAGTGAGTGGAGCTATGAATGCTCGTCAAGGCACATGGGTGGTAGTAGGAGTTGCTTGAACAATACCAGTATGTATATGTATGAGTTATAACAGTGTTATGTATACATATGTATTTTCACAATTACTCGCGCACTACTTAGCGGAAAGTAGTGTAGTGAGCTCGCTCATACGCTCTCCGCAGCAGCCTTGACTTGTGCGCTTCAGCGAGATTGTACAATGAGCTGACTTTAATGCATTTTTCCTTTCATTTTTTTCGTTTCCTTCAAGTGATTAATGTTTATTTGTCTTGTGCTTTTATTTTATTTTATTTAGATCAATACGTCATACAAATGGTCATCATTTTACGACAATAATTGCTGTGGTTAAGAAGAGGTGAGTCGGTTTTTTTTACATAACTTTAATATATGGTATATATATATATTTAATATTTAAGTGAAATTTTTATGAAAAAAAATCTAAGAATAAGCAGCTTTTGAAAATTTATTTAATTTAGTTATGATTTTAGCTTTATTATTGTATAAAAATAAGGGTTTTTCATTCTATTTTAAAAATTATTACGGCCGTCCCGTGGCTGACTCGAAAAAAATCGACCCGAGAGGCTCAATTTTTGATCACTTTTCACAGGAACCACTTTTAATGGACGTATGTCAATAATAACGCACCGATTATTCTCTTCCCAGCAGTCAAACCCCTTGGGCTTATCTGCGTGGGCAAGCGACTTTACATAACCTCACAATAAATAGTCCCCCGGCGTTAATTTTCACGAGTTTGGATGACACGCCATAGACCTATGTCTCGAAATAATGTACTCACAAGACGTTTCCTTCAATAAACTGATTGTTTTTTTGGCTGTATGGCATATAGCCCTTTTTTGTTTCAACCAAAGATCCTTCACATCAACATCCTCCAAATTAAGCACAAAATGTCATTAATCATGGCTCTATAGCATTTTGACTCTAGGCGAGTAATGGCATGCCTTTCGAGTGTATTTCTGATGAAATAAATGGTTCTCATAAAAATCTATTGGCCGTTGAAAAGCGGCTTAGAAAACATGAAGATGCATACCACAAATTGCAGGAGGAACTAGGCCAAAAATCGGTCCAAAGGTTGTAGAGCACCATTTATATATTTTTATATATATCATCACTTCCAAATGCGACAATTTTCTTTATTAACTCATTCACCGAACGTGTGACTTGCTTTTGAGGGTCCTTCGGCTTCAGTTCTTGCACGAGTTGGATTTTGTTAGCCAGCAGACCAAGTTCAATCTGCATAATTGTTGAGCACGATGACTGGGGGACCCATATGGCTCTTCTTCGATTCTCTGCTTTAGAGCAGCAATAACTTCTTCGGTGCGCACTGTACGGCGCCTCTGTGGATGCATCTTCTTCGCTAGAGTAAACGTTGTGTAAAACCGATCCATGGTTTCTCTCAAATTACCGGCTCTGCTGAGCGATCATATCAACCGGATATTGTACGCAGCATGTGACTGTTCGGTGCGGTATGTGGAGGACCCATTTTTTCTTGGAAAACAATGAGGGAGCTACTTTTATCATCATTACCAAACATTAATGTATTGAAGAGTATGACATGGATTATGTGTGGCTTCAATAGGACAACGCTATGTGCCACACAGCCAACGTTACAATTGATTTTTTGGGCATTGTGTTCGAAAATTCCATGATTAGTCGAAACGAAGATACCAAGTTGCCACCCCGTAGCTACGATTTGACTCCGTTTCTCTACTTTTTTAAAGGGAGTAATTAAAGATAACTGTCAAGTTAATCCCACACACATTATACATAACTTTAAGTACGAAATTGCAGCCATAGCTGGCAACACAATCAAAAATGTTTTAAAAAATTTTCTCGACAGACAGAACAGAATTGACTATTGGAAGTCGAACCGAAGCAACCATATCAGTGAATTGGTCTTTTTATCATTAATCGGAATATTAAGGCATTTCAATAACAGTTAAATGATTCAAAGATGTTAATCCGACTTTTCTGGCAGGTAACCCACAGAAGCGGCCGCGGTAGCCGAGTGGTTAGCATTGCGTCCTGCCATTCGGAAGGCTCGGGTTCATATCCCGGTGCCACCAACATCCAAAAGTTATGGAAAATTAATTTAAATAAAAAATTAAATTAAATTTTCTAATTGCGGTCGCCCCTCGGCAGAGAATGTCCATCCCTCCGAGTGTATTTCGGACATGAAATAAAGCTCCTCGTAAAAAAACCGTCAGCCGTTCGGAGGCGGCTTAGTATAAACTGTAGGTCCCTCCATTTGTTGGAAAAACATCAAGACGCAAAACCACAAATTGGAGGAGGAGCTCGGCCGAAAATCGCTTCAGCGGTTACAAAGCGCCAAATATATATATATATATAACCCACAGAAGCCGAGTCCTGGAATAAATTATAAAAAAATAATTTATAAATTTATAAATTGCAAATTGTAAAAAGCTTAAAATTTACTTATACTTTTATTAACTTGGTACAAAGATGGCTTTCTCATTTGACGTAACAGGGTACTTCATATAACCCAATTTCAGCACTTAGTATTTTACATGCTGTATACAGGGTGAATCTCGCTTAAGCGGTTACAAAGCGCCAAATATATATATATATATACAGGGTAATCAATACAACTGATAATTAAATAAATTTTAATATTGCTAACACTTTTGTGAATTCTTTAGTGATTTCTATTAGCAAATATGGACTGTTTTGTGTTAAAAAAACTTTTAATTTTTTCATAAATATTTAAAAATGATTTTTATTGTATTTTCTTTATGAAAAAAAAAGTTCAGAATTTTTTCCCTTTCTCAAATACTTAAGATTTGGGTTGATATGAAATTTGTTTAACTAAAATCCTCTTACTTTTGATGAATCTTCAATTTCTTTCTTCGAATTCTTTTTCAATTTCCTTCAAGATTTACCTATTCTTAGTCACACAGTCCTCTTTTTCTAACTTTTATTTCACTCAAAACCTTCCAATTTCTCTTTTAAATTTTCTTTTCCACACTAAATGCGATAAATTGCAGCAAGTATCGTCTTTCTTCCCCCACAACTTAACCGCTCAGCGCTAGCTCTTAACTTATTAGCTTTACTTGCAGCGCTAAATAAGTTATGCACTCGCTTAACGATGTGCAGCAATCAGCAAATCTTGTTTATTTTATTTCACTTTACTTTATTAGCCTTTATTTTATTTACCTTTATTTTTCCGAATCCGTGGGAGGCAATAACAGCGTCAGTTGGTGTGCATGATAAACAAGATGAGCAAATAGATCTTTTATCGTTGCTGCTGCAAATGATGGAAAATCGCTTATTGGATTAGTTTATTAATTAAGCTGTGGTGTTGGCGTTGCCTTGCACGCCTATGATAATTTGAAGTTTATCATTTTTATTTTTTATTTCTTATTTTCATTCTTTATTATCACATTTACACATTTGCACTTTTGCTTGCCGCCTGTGGCTTTTGTGGTTATTGCCATTGGCGTACTGGTTTTGCTGCACATTTCACTCGCCGAAGTTGATTAAAAGTTTTAATGAAAACGTCTTAAAGTGATATGTCTTCGGCGTGTTGATTGCGCTTTACGCTCCTTTTCCCACTTTCCTTTTCAACGTAAAGTTGAAATGAAACGCATACGAGTGGGCATGCAGGTATGTGTGGGCATGTGTGCTCTGTCACACACACACACACATACACACATACACACACTTCTAGTTAGTAGAATCTTCTATTCACACACAACAAATCAAAACTTTTAATTTGTTAAGTCAACTTGTGTGGAAATAATCTTATTTTTCTTTTACTTTATCTTGGCTTTGAAATCAAACAGGTGTTAGGTATGTAAATAAATATGTTGAAGCTCAGAAGGAAAATATACATAAGTAACTAACCTGTTGATATACCAGCAAATAAAATACTTGCCTACATACCTTTTCTCTTAATCTCAAACTTTTGGCGTGAGTGTTTGAAAAACTCGCGGATACGCGGTTTCGAATCGAAATATAGAAACAAAATATTATAAATTATTAAAAAAAAAAATTCAAAGGAAATAAATAAAAAATTTAAACACAATAAAAAAATTAAATAAAAATGATATAAAATATAATTAAACTAAATAAAACTAAACAAAATGAAATAAGATCAATTAAGATAATAAAAAAATAAAACAAAATAAAATCACGTAATTTAATAAAATTAAATTAAATTAAATTAAATTAAATTAAACTAAATTAAATTAAATTAAATAAATTAAAACTAACATTAAAATTAAAATAAAATTACATAAAATTAAAATAAATTAAATTAAATAACGAAAAAAAATAAAATACAAGAAAATAACATAAAAAAATAAAAATTAAATTAAGTAAAGTAAATAAAAACTAAAGTAAAATATACAAATAATATATTATAAAGTAAGCATAATTTAATAAAATAAAAAAACATAAAATGTAATAACCTAACATAAACAAAACTTCACCAAAAAAAAAATTAAAATATAATAAATTTAACTGAATTTGATAAAAAATATTTATACTAAACAAACTGAAAATAAAATAAAAAATATAAAAAATTAATTCAACTAAAATCTAGTTTTATAATTTAAATAAAATTAAATTATTAAAAAAATAAAAATCTTTTTATATATAAAATAAAGTAAAATAAAATAAAATAATGAAAAATAAAATAAAATAAAATAATATAAAATAAAATAAAATAAAATAAAATAAAATAAAATAAAATAAAATAAAATAAAATAAAATAAAATAAAATAAAATAAAATAAAATAAAATAAAATAAAATAAAATAAAATAAAATAAAATAAAATAAAATAAAATAAAATAAAATAAAATAAAATAAAATAAAATAAAATAAAATAAAATAAAATAAAATAAAATAAAATAAAATAAAATAAAATAAAATAAAATAAAATAAAATTAAATAAAATAAAATAATATAAAATAAAATAAAAAAAAAATAAAATAAAATAAAATAAAATAAAATAAAATAAAATAAAATAAAATAAAATAAAATAATATAAAATAAAATAAAATAAAATAAAATAAAATAAAATAAAATAAAATAAAATAAAATAAAATAAAATAAAATAAAATAAAATAAAATAAAATAAAATAAAATAAAATAAAATAAAATAAAATAAAATAAAATAAAATAAAATAAAATAAAATAAAATAAAATAAAATAAAATAAAATAAAATAAAATAAAATAAAATAAAATAAAATAAAATAAAATAAAATAAAATAAAATAAAATAAAATAAAATAAAATAAAATAAATAAAATAAAATAAAATAAAATAAAATAATATAAAATAAAATAAAATAGAATAAAATAAAAAATAAAATAAATAAAATAAAATAAAATAAAATAAAATAAAATAAAAAAAAACAAAACAAAATAAAAAAGATAAAATATTTTAAACTAAAATAAAATAAAATAAAAAAAAAATAAAAAAATTAAATTAAATTAAACTAAATTAAATAAAACTAAATTAAACTAAATTAAATTAAATAAATTAAATTAAATTTCAATACCTTAAAATAAAATAAAACAAAACAAAATAAAATAAAATAAATACAAATTAAATTAAATTAAATTAAAATAAATACACGAAAATAAAATAAATATATAAAAATAAACTTAAGTAAAATACACAAATAATATGTTATAAACTACCCATAATTTAATCAAATAAAATAAACACATAAAATGTAATTACTTAAAATAAAGTAAACTTCACCAAAATTAAATTAAAATATAAAATTTAAATAAATATTAAAATTTAATTGGATATAATGAAAAATATTTGCACTAAACAAAAGTAAAAATAAATAAAAAATTAATCAATTAAAAAAATTTAATTCAAATAAAATCTACAAAATTAGATTTAGATTAGATTAGATTAAAAAATATTAAATTATTACAAAAATAAAAATCCTTTGAATAAATATAAATTTAATATAACTAAAATGAAATAAAATAGAATGAAAATAATTATTAAAATAAAAAACATGAAATATTAATGGGGTCAATTATAATGAATTTAAATTAAAATAAATTTAAAAAATGTTAACTAAATTAAGAAAAATTGAAATAAACAGCAATAAAATCGTATTAAATAAAATGAAATATAGGAATAAAATATAATAAAAAAATGAAATTAAATGAATTGAAATCAAGCAAAATTTAGAAAATTTTGGTAAATTATACAAAATTAAATAAAATAAAAATATAATTATTTATAATGAATTAAAATAAAGTAAAGTCATAGAAAATAGATTAAAATAAATTAGTAATAACTCAAAACAAACAAAATAAAAAATAATACAATTGAAAAAAATTATAAAAATTTAAAATAAAATAAGTTAAAAATAGATAATTAAGAAAAAATTAAATTAAATTAGTTTGAATCAAATAAGATAAAATTAAATAAAACAGGATTAAATTAAAAAGTAAAATAAGTAATATAAAGCAAAATAATATTAATACAAAAATAATAATAAAAATAGAATTTAAAAAATAATAGATTAAAATAAAATTTATTGAAATAAAGACAACATAAACTAAAAAAAAATTGTATGAAATTAAAAAAATTAAATTAATTTAAATAGAAATGAAATAAATAAAACATATAAAATATTACATTATAAAATTTAACATAATATTAGGTGTACAACTTTGCTTCCGCCTTTTTTTCCAAAACTAAAAGCCCAGGGCCTTGAGACGTTTTGAAATGGCTTGCTGACTCACTCCTAACGATTCGGATTCTTGGGTTTGGCACGAATCTTCATCAAGCAATGCTTCTAGTTGTTCATCTTTGAAGGTTTTTTTCCTTCCACCACCATGTTTGTCTTCGACATCGAAATCACCATTTTTAAAACGTTGAAACCACACCCGACACGTTCTTTCACTCAGAGCAGCATCACCGTAAGTTTCTGAGAGCGTTCGATGCGCTTCAGCTGCATTTTTTTTCGAATTGTTACAGAAAAGTAAAACTTCCCGCAAATGGCGAGAATTGGGCACATAAACGGACATTTTCGAGCGTGAATAATACGAAAACAAGAACAACTGTCACAGAAACGGCGATGACAATTCGTTAGGCACTGTCCACACTCACTTTAAAGGCATTATCATCTATGTATTTCAACCAGCCTCAGCCGGTACAGCCACCTATCGGAAAACAGCGGAAGCAAAGTTGTACACATAATAAAATTAAGATGTGGTGGCGGCAATAGCTGTGTCCTTAGCATTGCGTACTGAAATTCGGAAAGATTACTGGATCGACCAGCACCCAAAATTATAGAAACTTAATCTCTATAATTTGTTGTATCTCCTCGGTAGAGAATTTCAAGCCCTTCGAGTGTATTTCTGACAAGAAAATCAAAGTTCTTTACAAAAAAAAGCCAACGACCGCTCGGAGGCGGCTTAAAATAAAGTGTAGGTTCCTCCATTCGGTAGAAAAAATAAAGAGGCATACCACAAATTGAAACAGTTATTTAATAATGAAAGTAAAAGAAGATAAATTAAATTGAATAAAAAAATTAAACCAAAAAATTATAACTAATGATTATAAATAATTATATTTGTATATTTAAATAGATACAATATAAAATAATATACATAATATAAAATAAAAAGAGGAAACAAATGTATATATGAAACATCGTTAAAATAAATTAAATTAATTTAAAAAAAAATAAAATGATATCATACTAAATTAAATTACATTAAATTGAATTATATTAAAAAAAATTAATGAAAAAATAAATATAATTATAACATAAATTTAATTTAATTGTTTTAAAACAAAATATAAATGTAGCATCTCCAAAAAATGAAGACTGCAAATAATCTAAGCAAAATAAATTGTAAAAGAAACATCTTCATTATCTCGTTTGAGATCTAAGAAAGCTTAAATGAAAGCATTTATTTCCTGAAAATTGTGTATACCAAAAAAAATTAGTTATAAGGGGGTATGATAAACTTGAAAACAAATTCCAAATACATTCACCATCAATTACTATCACTGAGTTGAGGTCCGAGAATCAACTTTCAAGATAGGTTTATTTTGAAAGCAACAACTTGCACTCGCTCCACCTTTACAGGCAAGGTCCTTTCACACCATGACCTCACCCCTACAACCGTGAATGGTTTATACTTGGGAAGAAATTTCAGCTTATTTCTAGATCAACCAGCTGAAAATTCTTTTAAATAACAATAATAAATAAATTCTATTATTTAATCCTTTAAGTGACGTTGCTATCCTTTCCTACCAACTCATCATCCACCAACCACTTTATTTGCCATGAAAAGAGCAACCCTTTAATTAAATCGCAGAAAATACAGCAAAGTACAATACTTGTACCCTTATATGAAGCTTGTTAGCCACCAACTACGCTCACTTCATTTCCTCTTATCCTTTTTGACCTTTTAGTCATAACAGAGAATGCTGTGGAAAAAATCTTAAATCAGTTTTCGGTATGATGAAATTGTATACGAGTATACGTGTATGTATGTTTATCGAACCATTGAAACTAATTTCCAACAAAAGTTGTAGCCAACAACGGAAACGAAGATACAATAAAATAAACATGAAAGAGAAAGTGTACAGCTCAATGCTTGTTAGCTACTTAGATATACCAACATTTTAAAGATTTACTACTCTTTTTGCTACTGATGAACTACTTTTTTTTTAATTTTATTGTATTTCAGTTATCCATTACAAAAGTGTATAATTACTACGGGGGTCCTTATCACTTTAATGGCACTTTGAACTATTTTTAAAAGCATTTCTTTTAAAACACTTGATAAATGATGATTTCATAAAAATGTTGAAAGATTTTCTCAAGTTTGAATATATATATTAAAAAATATTTTTTAAGTAGGTGGCGCAACAGTCAACATATTTTTAAAAACCTGTATTTCTCCTTCGAAAGGCATTTAAACCTAGAAAGGTTGGTTAATAATAGTTTGCGGAATTATTATAGGCCGCGCTGTCATCAAATTGCTCAGATAGTCCCATTTACTACTTGATTTCGAATACAAAATATTCAGTACAAAAATCTAGACGATAGGTGACGCAATCATCAACATTTCTCTCCCTCTCTCTCTCTCTCTCTCTCTCCCTATCCCCATTCCAGGTTAGTTAGCTGAGAGGCAGTTATGTGAGCTTTTAAAGTTCAGCGAAGTCAAGAAAATAAATTTCGCACTTAAATACTTCAAATTTAAATTTTCTAAGTACAACATTTTATGTTTAAAACTTTCCAATTTGTATATAACCCTGTGCCATCAATAGAAGCTGTTAAAATGGAAAATCGTAAAATTTTGATGACAAAGTTGCGACGAAAAACGAACTTTCACACATAGTTACTTCGAATGTTGTTTGATGAACTTGAGAAATACGCAAAAGTAGAGCAAATATTTAACGAGATTAGTTACTTAAAGTTTTCTGCTAGTTTTTGCAATACTTTATTGGGTAGTAAATAAGGTGCGTGGCTTAATACACTTTTAATGTACCTTTTTTGAAGAAAAAATTAATGAAAAAGAAAAACCGAGAACAGAAGTCAGGCAGCTAAAAATGTGAATAGTTTTTGTAGTCCTGATAATATAATAGTCAATCATGCACAATTTTGGTTTTCTCGATTTCGTTCTGGTAATTTTGAAGTTAAAAATGCTCCAAGACGTTGAAAGCAAATTGTTCAAAATATCGATAAATTAATGGATATCGCCGAGTCTGATCGTCAGGCGAGCACTGTTTTGATTTCCCAGGAGCTAAATATTGCACAGCAATTCATTTGGAACCACTTAAAAAATGATGGATACACAAAGAAGCTCGCTGTATGGGTGTCGCATGAGAAAAAACCTCTTGGACCGAATTTTCATCTGCGAATAGGTGCTAAATCGTAGCAAACAAAAAGACTCGTAATCGAAAAGCCGTGAGACGACAGAAACGGTCTCCAAGCCAGGATTGAAGGTTAGGAAGGTTTTGTTACGTGTTTGGTGAGCTCGGCAAGGAATCATCCACTATGATCTGCTTCCCTACGGAACCGTACTGAACAGCAATTGGACCGTCTAAAGGAAGTAGTCGCCCAGAAGCACCCAGTTTTGGCTAATAGGAGGAGAATTGTGTTTTAAAGAGGCAATGCTAGGCCACACACATCGATAATGACTCGCCAGAAGCTCCGAGCGCTTAGTTTGTCGCAACAAGTGATTGCGCGGCTGATTTAGCTGGTGAGGAGGACTGTGAAAATCAATTGTCCCATTATTTTGCCTACAGGGACAAGGGTTTCAAAGTTGCAAAAAGTTATATTGTTGTTATTGTAACGGCTAGTTTATCTCCGCAGGCAAGATCGGTCTAAGTCATCGAGGTCATCCAACGGATGGTCCAGAAAAAGAGCTTTTTCCACGGGTTCGAACCTGAGGAAGAGGGTCTTAGATGAGTAGGTTTTAAGCGACATGCAGAGAGGCGGTTAGCGTCTAGCGGAGGCCCATTGAATGCGATATATAATTTGTATATATCGGGATCAAGTCTGGATAAATAAGAATTTAGTCGATTATAATATCTTGATCTTAATTGTACCAATATTACGCGGGACTCTAGAGACAGCTCGAGCTTCTCGTCTTCATTTGGTGGTGGTTTGACTTAGAGTACGCCATTTACTGGAAGAGAGTTCAAGAAGTAGTTGGAGGCAGTTCGAGCTCTTCGTCTGCAATGAGTGGTGGTTTGACCTTGAGAAGGCCGTTCACTGGAAGGAAGTTGTTAAGAACTCTCGGTGAATGACGCTAAAAGCTTGACTGTAAGCTGTATTATCCAGCGGTTCTTGTAGTCAAATACTCCTTACCTGGTATGCCGAGATTGTAACTCGGCTTCAAGTAAATGTCAGTTGGAGTGTTCCCTTCGGTAGCATGCTAGCAGATATTGCTTGCTTAGCATAAAATTATGCTCCTTAACTCGTAGCACAGATCCTTCTGCTCTGGCGACATCAGAAGATTTCCTGTGACGGTCCCGAATGTGAGTTTTAACTGGCTTGTAGCTCCTTCATCTGCGGTAAAAAGTTATCGAGCAGAACGGAGCATATTTGAATAATTGTAACTATGAAAATAAAGCCTTCACCTGAATGCAAGAATTATGGATTAATTTTGACTAGAACAATATATTAGTAAAAATAATATTAGATATGAACTATGATGCACGATTTTACTTACTCTTTCATATTGAAGTGTGACTGAATTTTGAAGATTCACTGAAAATTCCCAGCAGTTTGACGTTTAGCGAGAATTTCCCTTGGGATTTTTTTTATATTTTCCTATTTTTTTTTTTTTTGAAGTCATTCACAATAGTACCACTTTTTTATTTTACAACACTATTCATCAAGTTGGGTTAGAGACTTCAATGCAAACCGGTGAAATAACTCAAGTTGCTTATTTGTGTTGTTGTTTTCCAAGTCGAACGATAACCTACCTAACGTTCTTTTGCTGGTCGGATGCAAAAGAAAAGGGTTATTATTATTAAAAAAATAAATAATAATAAAAATTGTAATAATCAAGCAAAATTGTATTTTATTTTGTAGAAAAAACTATGAAAAAATCAATTAAATTCAAAAAAAAAAAATATTTTAATATTCATCTTGTATTCATCTCCATTTCTCTCGCCCTATCAATTTCAGTTTCTTTGAAAAGGATGAGGTACTAATCGCACTACTAGACGCTGGCGTTAATAGGGTAAGTTGGCTGTCAAATGACTTTTATTTGTGGTTGTAGTACATGTATATAAAGTTCTCTATATTGACAGTATTTCAAAATGTTAATTAACTTGTTTTTATTTCTTTTTTTTTAAATTTCTCTTCTTCTTTCTCAACATCAACTACTTTGCACAATATAATGGCGTCCTTGAATATATCCACTTCACTCTTCTCTACACAATCCACCGACACTTGTACCACAAAATCTAATTCACATACATCTTACACACACACACACACACCTACACTCATGAATACAATACATATACAAAACATATATCTCACATGCACTGCATCTACTCCTGTGGCACTTGCTGCTACCATTGCTGCCGTTGCTGTTGTTGGCGTTGCTGTTGCGGATATGGCTGTGATTGTATTGCTTAATGCTTGTTTGTTGTACAGTGCGTTCCCGAGACCACAAATCTTTCGATGTGCAACATTGAACTAAAGCAAATCCTGCATTCAATTGTACGACCACACAATGTCATGTCAACCCAACAAGTAAGTACTCTTATACACATATATACATATGTATGTACGTATGTGAATATTATGTATTATATGATGTTTTCTATAATAATAGTTAGAATGAAAATGAATATGAGAGAAAAAAAAAATTTATTTATTTTATTTGAAATGCAGGAAATGAATTTTTATTCCTTAGAGTATCCGGCATATATTGTACATACATATATGAAAATTAAATATAAAATAAAAAGAAATATAAAAAAATATTTATATATGTAAATGAGTTAAATATTTTATATAAATAAATCTAACTATTTTTTTTTTCATTTTTAAAGGCCCTCTACACAGCGCTGCATCGACTAAAGGAAGTCATCCTCATCACAGATAATCACCTGCGCATTCAATATGCCAATCGGGCAGCTGAACGTTTGCTCAATATGCGTTTGGTAAGTAGGGAATTTTTAATTCTTTTTTATTTTTATTTTATTTTATTTTTTATTTTATTTTATTTTATTTTACTTTATTTTATTTTATTTTATTTTATTTTATTTTATTTTATTTTATTTTATTTTATTTTATTTTATTTTATTTTATTTTATTTTATTTTATTTTATTTTATTTTATTTTATTTTATTTTATTTTATTTTATTTTATTTTATTTTATTTTATTTTATTTTATTTTTTTTTTATTTTATTTTATTTTATTTTATTTTATTTTATTTTATTTTATTTTATTTTATTTTATTTTATTTTATTTTATTTTATTTTATTTTATTTTATTTTATTTTATTTTATTTTATTTTATTTTATTTTTTTTTATTTTATTTTATTTTATTTTATTTTATTTTATTTTATTTTTTTTTATTTTATTTTATTTTATTTTATTTTATTTTATTTTATTTTATTTTATTTTATTTTATTTTATTTTATTTTATTTTATTTTATTTTATTTTATTTTATTTCATTTCATTTTATTTTATTTTATTTTATTTTATTTTATTTTATTTTATTTTATTTTATTTTATTTTATTTTATTTCGGTTTATTTTATTTTATTTTATTTTATTTAATGTATTTTTCTTTTGTATACTTTTTTTAGGTTATAGTTTATTATCCTTTTTATGCTTAACGTTAAAAATTACCTTCAAAATTCATAATCGAACGAATTAAATTTATTCAGTTTATCAGCTTCTGCCATGCCGAAGTCTTTATAGCTTTCATTTTTATATAAAAAAAAGTTTTCAGTTGCTTTTTTGACGAATTTTCGGTCCAACCCCGTCATCAGCCAAGATGATTTTTCGATTCAATTTTTTTATTGAATTTTAATAATTTCATCTACACAATTTGTTAATATTTTAATTTTTGGTTTTAAACAAATTTTTATACACTTTTTTATTAAATGTTATAAGCTTCTATAAATAAATTTGGCCATAATCAGCTCTTTTTTAGGTTTAAAATTATTTCCACTGAATATGTGCGCATTTGCCTGATTTAAGTGCAACATTTCAAGAAACGAACATAAAATTCACGCACTGAGATAAATTTTTTTATAAGCGAAATCGAAATAAAAGAAATTAATTTTTGTAGAAACGAATTTCTCTTCCAAAGACAACATGCTCAAACCCTATATGTCAAGAATGCTAATAAAAATATTTTAGCTCAACTTTATGCCTCTCTGAAGGCATCAGGGGTGACACTAACCTTAATATGAGAGAACTTACAGATTAAAAGACTATAAACGGGACATAAATGTTCCTTGATTAGATTAAAGTTAACTCCGGGTTATAAGAGTGAGTTCCCCCTTGATGATTATAAGTTCATACCATAGTTCCGGCGAAATGCGATTCTGATTTGAGCCGACTCAAAGTGTTGGAAAAAATGTTTTTTATTGTTAATGTTAATTATTATTTTTTATTATTTTTATTATTTTTTTTATTTTTTATTACATGTTTGTTATTTATTTATCATATTTAATACTTATTCTTACATTGTATTTTTTAAATTCTTTTATTATTTATTTTTCATATCTTTAGGCTTTACTTATTCATTTATATGTATTTATTTACTTATTTAACAAATAATTTGTTCTTTAATTGCAGTTTTTTGGTTAATTTATTTATTAATTTATTTTTTATTAAATTATTTTTATTTTAATTTATTTTTGTTATTTATTTATTAATTTATTTTTTTTTTTGTTATTTATGTATTAATTTATTTTTTATTAAATTAAGTTATATTTGTTTTTGTTATTTTTTTATTAATTTATATATTTCAAATTATTAATTTCTTATTTTTGATTTTATCATTTTATTTTAATTTAGTTATTATTTAATTCTTATTAATTTTGCTTTTTTTAATCACTTATTTATTTTATTCATTATTCATTTTATGTTTAATTACAATAAATTAATTATTTCAATTTATTTATAAATTTGATTTTATTTAATATTTTTTATTATTTATTTGTTAATAGTTCTATATTATTACTATTTATTTTTTATTTATTTATTTTCTTTTAGTATTTATTACTAACTTATTTTATTTTAATTTTTTTTTTATTATATAATGGTTTTTTTTTTTTATTAATTTACTTAATTTGTTTCTAGTTTTTCATTTATATATTCCTTTTATTTATTTTTTAATTTTATTTATTTATGTTTTTATTTTATTTATTTATTGATATTTTATATAATTTTTATTTATTTATTTAAGGTTTATTATCTTTTAATTTTTATGGATTTTTTAATTTATTGTACATTATATCACATTTTATGAATATTTAAAAAATTAGGATGAAATCATCAGCAAGCCATTGGCGGATATTTTCGTCTCGGATGTCTCGACAATTATGATACATGGCCGCAAGAATAAAGAATTCGATGAGATATTGACTGTGCGACGCAAGGGACAGGAGGATGTATCAATGCATGTGCGAGTCATACCGGTAGCCTGTATAGGGCGGTAAGTAAATGGAATATAAAAAAAATTTAAAAATATATATAAAATAATAATTTTTTTTTAACAACAACCTTCTTCTCTACCACCACCACCGCAGAACACCCACACATTATGTCTTTAATCTCGATGTACCTGGATCACATGGTGACTTTGTCGCCACACTACCCCAAGCCAGAGAAGCGCCACGCGGCTCACAGCACTCTATACGCCGCGGCAGTGTCGATGTGCGTTCGGTGGCATCGGATGGCCTACGGCGAACAAGTCTGGCTAAGTTGACATCACTACCGCTGGAGGCGCCCATAACAAAAGTAGGATTTATTACTAACAAATACAGTAAATGCAATAACAAAAAAAAAAAAATGCGAAAAATTTGCATTGCTTAGAGTGTATTGTAGTGTATAACAGTAGTAGTGTACTAACCCAAGTAAATAGTAGAATTTGTTGTGCTGTCATACTGTTCGAAAAACCCATCCACTGCTCACCCGCCAACGTACTACATGTTAAGTGTGTATGTGCGTCTGTGTGTGTGTGTGTGTGTTTAAAGTGTTCATAATCCATGCATTTTTTGTCTGGCAAAGATTTTATGAAATTTACACTAACTAAAAAACTAATAACTTGGCTTTTCAAAATATTTAAATTAACAGCCAATGCAGTTATGCTTAGCAAAATACTAAAAATTAACTAACTAAATTTTATTGCAAATCGCTGCGTACAATAAAAAACCACACACACATACACACATGCACACAAACAGTTATAAAAAGTTGCAGAAGGAAAAAATATATTTTAAAATAACAGCTGCGCCTTTATTGCAAGCGAAGTTGAATTATAAACTGAGAAAAATTAGAAAAAAAATAATTTATTTCTATATTCATGCTCCGTGGAGCTCTTATGTTTTCAAAAACCGTTTATAATTAAATTAATAAAAAATAATTAAAAAGATCTCAGCTACAGATAGAGTAGCAAATCACTCAGATTTCCAAAAATTTTCTAGTTTACTGAGAAAAACAAAAACAACTAACGAATACTTTTTAAGCCTAGAAGTACTAGCAAAATATCCTAATCACTGGTATTGAGATTTTTTATTATATTTTTACCTTTTAAATTGGGAATTTTTTTTGAAAATTAACAGTTACAGTTGGCAGCTCTTACTTGAAAACCAAAAAAAAAAAAACAATAATTAATTTTTTTGAATTTTGAAAGAAATTTTAAACTTTTTTTCCAATTTTTTAATGAAAAAAACAGCTTTCGGCAGTTTTAAAATTTTTAGATTGAATATATATACACCAAATACGCACTTAATCTGAAGGCTTACATTCCAAGAAATAAAAAAATTAATTTTAAAATTTCCTTTTAAAAAAATATTACACTTAAACTTAAATATTTTTTTGCCAAATGTATTGGCTGAAATATTAAACAAAAATTCCAAAAAAAGCTAAAAAAATTGTTTACTAAAATTTAAAAGTTTTCTCCGCAAAAATCAAGTTAAAATATTTATTCAAAACAAACAAAAATTTAAAGCCTTTTTTTTAATATTTTTTTCAAATATTTCTTTTTGTTTTTAAGAAAGCCAATGGCTAATAATTGTTACAAAAAAACAGACAGATTCTAAAAAAGTTATAAAACTTTATATTTCAATATAATTTTTTTTGCCAAGCTCATTAGCTAAAATATTTTTTCAAAATAAAAAATTAAAGAAAAATCTATTTTTATTTAATATTATCTTTGCGAAAATCAATGGCTAAATAATTTTTCAAAAAAAGATAAATAAAAATTATTCCAAAAAAATAAATTCTAAAAATACTTTACTTATACTTAAAATTAAAGTTTTTTTGAAAAATCATTAGCTAATGTATTGAAAAAAATTATAAATACTTCAAAAAAATTATTTCTTCTAATTTAATAATTGTTCGACAGTTTAGCTCGCAAGAAACAAAAAAAAAACTTTTTATATTCACTTTCTATAAAGTTTCTTTCTGAGAAGCATTAAAAAAAATTTCAAAATTAAAAAGAAAAGTTTAAATTTTTTTTTAAAAAAGTGTAAATATTTTTTTTTTAAATTAAAAAAAATTTTCAAACAAATTGGCTTAAACTTCCATTATGTAATTTCCTCTAAAGGAAAATTTTTCTTAAGCGCTCTTATTTCAAACGAACATTTATAGTTAGAGAACACAAAGTACACTAAAAATGCACTGAGAAAAATTTTTTAAATAATTTTTTTTTTAATATTTTATTGCTTTAAGCCATTTATTATTAAAGAATTACCCAAAATTTTCTACGCCATTTTGGAAAATCAAAATTTGCCTAAAAAATCTTTTTCACCCCCAATTTTTCTCAGTGTACATCTATTACAAATACATTTTTGAAGCTTCTAAAGTAGCACTACTGAAATTACTAAAATAAAAAATAAACATTTTGTATGCCAAATGTTAATTTCTAATGCACTCTAAAACTTTGTTTTTTCTCTTTTTTCTCTCTTTTTTATTACATTTTTTACGTTATATGTGTGTTTTCTTGGTTTTATGTTTGAAAAAAACAAAATATATAAAAAAAAATAAAAAATAAAAACAACAAATATATATATGATATATTCATTCATATGAACCAAAAAACTTTTACGCTCTCTTGCTGCTCGCTGGCTCGCTCGTTCGTTCGTTCGTTTGTTCGTTTTGTTTTCGTTTGGTTTCGTTTTATCGTTAAAATGCTCTCACAACCAATCAATCAATCAATCAATCAAACAATCAATAAAAATCAACCAATAAATATGAACCAAACAAACAATCAATCAATCAAACAATCAATCAAACAACCAATCAATCAATGAATCAATCAATCAATCAAACAATCAATCAATCAATCAATCAATGAATCAATCAACAAACCAACCACCAACCAAAAATCACAAATGAATCTAAAATGAAATGAAACAACTACGCACGCTATATATAGATAATCAATTTACTCTCCCAAGTACAGGAGAATTGTTCGCCAGACGAGGCACGGCTCATAGATAAGGTGATGGAGTTCTTGAAACGCGAAGGACTTTATAGTCCACAAATGAAGGAAATACGTACAGACGATCCGATAGCAACCGATTTAATTGGTGCGCTTTTGACGGTGAGTGAACACTTCGTGGAAAGATATAAAGAGAGGGAGAGAGAGTGAATGAGTGATTAATAAGAATATTCCTTTTTATTATTTTCTCAGGGTCCCAGTCTCTATTCATCACGACGCAGCTCAAATGACTCCATCATACGTGTAGGTGGTCGTCAGTCCACTTGCATGCCCGCCAAAATGAAGGTAAGACTTTCTTTAAATATATTTTAGCGCTCTTTTCAACTAATATTTTGTCTCTTCTCACTCTCTATTCCACTCTCTTTGTACACAAATTACTGCAGGCCACACCACATATTATGGAATTACTGGAAGAATCTCTAAGTTGGGAATTTGATATTTTCAAACTTGAAGAAATCACCGAAAAGCGTCCCCTACTCTATTTGGGCATGGAAATGTTCCGACGTTTTAATGTCTTTGCAACATTGAATATTGATGAGAATGTCTGCAAGGGTTGGTTGGCCGTAATCGAAGCGAATTATCATTCGAATAATTCATATCACAATAGCACACACGCTGCCGATGTCATGCAGGTGGGTTCTTCAATATGCTATAGACTCTTTTCTTTTCGATAAAATTTAAATATTTTATTTCCCTTGTTCTCCTCTAGGCCACAGGCTGTTTTCTCACCCAGCTTGCCGCCAAGGATATGGGCATGGATCATACAGATGAGGCCATAGCATTGATTGCCGCCGCCGCACACGATGTCGATCATCCGGGTCGCTCTTCGGCCTTTCTCTGCAACTCGCGCAATACGCTGGCGTTGCTATATAATGATCTGTGCGTGTTGGAATCGCATCATGCTTCAATTACCTTTAGGCTTACGTTAAGTAAGTGCACCCGCCGCAGCACACACTCCTCCTCTTATTATAATTCAAAATTAATATTTCTTCTCAACTCTCTCCCCCCCGCGCCGTCAGGTGATGATAAAGTCAACATCTTTAAGAATTTAGATACTGAGAGCTACAAATCGGTGCGCAGCGTTGTGATCGATATGATTTTGGCGACTGAGATGACGCGGCATTTTGAACATTTGGCTAAATTTGTTAGCATTTTCGGCTCGGATGAGGAGCCCAAGGATGTTAGTAACTACCATATATACATATACCATCTTTCATTTCTCTCTTAAACTTCTCACACTCACTCTTACTTATGTCATAGATTGTACAATCGGAGGAGGAGAGTTCCATACTAATACGCCGTATGATGATCAAAGTGGCTGATGTGAGTAATCCATCACGTCAACCTTCCTATTGCATTGAATGGGCTCGTCGCATTGCTGAGGAATATTTCACCCAAACGGATGAGGAGAAATCGAAGGCTCTGCCAATTGTTATGCCAATGTTCGATAGGAATACGTGCAGCATACCGAAAAGTCAGATCGGTTTCATTGAGTACATTATACAGGATATGATGCATGCGTGGGATAGTAAGTAATGTTTTCAGTTACCTAAATATATATCAAGTAGAGAAACTCAGCCGATTTGTTGGACATTCGAAAGCGCAAGTTTTTGAAATGGAATATATGAATATGAACTGATCGATAGCCAAGTGTACTTTCCCAGCCACACTTGTTTAACTCACATTCTTCGCTCAAAGACTATTAGTGGCCCCGATTTTATGTTCCCTTTCTTCTAAACGCCTCATAGATGAACTTAATTAATGAATTGGTTTCTCGGTCATGGTCATCTGGACAAAATTTAATCGGTTATGATTCTCTCTTATGGAGACTGAGAAAGAGTGAGGGCAATCGACATTAAAGTTCTCACAAAATAAGGTCATGCATTTGAAAAGAGATAGGGCGATGACCTCTAAAGCAGGCAAAGTTAGTCTATGTTGTCGAGGTCACCTCACAGCAGGTCCAGAAAACGAGCAGTTGAAACCAGAGGGAGGGAAGTGATGCCAATGGGCATGCAAAGAGGTGGTTAGGGTCTTGCGGGGACTCATTGCATGCAGGAAATGCTTTAACTATGTCGTATTCATGTCTTAATAGGTAGAAGTTGAGTTTACTATAGTATCTTAGAACTTAATTTTTTCAGTATTGCTCGGGTCTCCCGAGTCAGCTCACGGGGTTCGTCATCTATAGGTAGTGGTTGGATGCCGTGAACGCCGTTTTCGATAAGAGAGTTTATAAAGGTGTTGACGGGCTCTCTGTGAACGGCGTTTGGAGCCTACCAATATGTCGTTCTGTACAGTGGTTCTGTAATGTGATGATGAATGAAGTCCATTATATCAAATACTCCATTCCTTATATGCCTGTGGGTTAGTTCGACGTCCAGCATATGTCGGCAAGGATAGCTCCTGGGTATCCAAGCAGATATTGTTTGCACAGGGTAACACAGATGCTTCACTGTATAAGTGGTACACAACGGACATCAATGGGTTTCCCGCTACAAATAGGATTACAGCTTCTTTACTACCTCTCAGTAGTCCCCGGGATATAAATCGGTACAGTTACGAGTTACGAGCAACTTTTTTTGTTTTTTCCTGAGGTGCTAGTACATATTTTGTGAAAAGGATTGCAGGCTTTATAATGTGACTCCCAGTAACTTGGGGTTGTGTTTTGTTTGAGTACGTACTCCTACATCCAGCTAATAAGGATGGTAATAGACGATTTCCCAGGTTGTAATTGACATGCAGCAGAGAGGCTGTTTAACTTTGAATAGATATTGTTGCTTAATTGTTCGGTGTTTTGAATTTAAACCACAAAATTCTTCCGATGACTATCGACCATCGTTATTCATGGTCCACCGTTTCAACCCCGGTGATAATGAATATCCTCTGAGGACCTATAATAGCGTGGTTGACCGTGTCAAAGATCTTGGACTAATCTAATGCTGCGAGGGCGTTTCGATTGCAGTTTTGGGGCTGTGCAATTTACGGAAGTCATGCTGAGGTCCTGCTGGTATCAGGTGGTGTGTGAAAGACAAGAGTAGCAAGGCTTCAAGTGTCTTCGCTATTGGGAGGAGGAGAGATATCGTTTTACATGACTCTCCTTTATTAGTTATTTTTCGGCGTTTTCTGCAGAGCGGCCAATCTATCTTGTTTCCAAATGTTGGTTATTGTTAGAGTGATTAGAGATAAATTTAAGACTTTTTTGAGGAATTCTGTGCCCACTTTACCCAGATGTTTCAGCATCGGCTTGCTTAGTTCATAAGTGTTGAAGGGTTTGGAGGTTGTTGTCATCCCGATAACTCCCAGAACCTCCTCTCTGAAGAAATCAAGCGCCGCGCTGCTATTTAACAGCTTCCGCGGTCGAAAAGCTCCTCACTTGCGCACTTCTTCAGATCCGACAGGCACTGTAACGTCTCTCTCTCTCTCTCTCTCTCTCTCTCTCTCTCTCTCTCTCTCAACTGAACTGCAACTGGACTGGACTGTAACATTATGACCCGCTTCACTTTTGAAGAATTCTAAACCAATGACCATAGACTTGACTTGAATTTTTGAAGATATAATGGCGTCTCAATAATGGCTTGTGGGTTAGCGTCACACCAAATGCGATAATTTTGTCATTCAACCAAACTGAGCGGGCTTCATCGCTGTACAAAATTTTCTTGTGAAAATTGGAATCGGTTGCCCACTCGTTTTGGGCCCATTCGCCGAACTTTCGACGCGCTTTGTGGTCTTTTAATTGTTGTACGAGTTGAATTTTGTATGCACGCAAACCAAGATCTTTCCACAAAATCTTCCATCCCACTGTTGCGCGGAATGACAAATTAACTCATTCTGCTCTTCTTTAATACTTCACTCCGCAGCAACTATAGCGTCTCCGATGCGCACTGTACAGCGTCTTTGAGATTACGCATTAGCCACTAGAGGAAACATGGTGTGAAACCGATCCATGTATAACTAACTTATCGACTCTGCTGGGCGATTTTTTCACTCGAATATTTGACGCAGCGCACGATGTGTCGAGGGCTCTTCTTCTTCTTTATTGGCGTTGGCATCGCTTTCGCGATTATAGCCGAATCAATATAGAAGCGTCATTATTCTCTTCTTTTCGCTGTCTGGCGCCAGTTGGAAATACCAAGTGAATCCAGGTCACTCTCCTTCCAACAGAGTGGAGGTCTTGCTCTTCCTCTGCTTCGACCAGCGGGTACTGCATCAAATACTTTCAAAGCTGGAGTGCTTTTATCCATTCGGACGACATGGTCTAGCCAGCGTAGTCGCTGGCTCTTCATTCGCTGAACTATGTCAATATCATCGTATAGCTCATACAGCTCATCATTCCAACGTCTGCTGTATACGCCGCTGCCAATGCGCAAAGAACCATAAATGGTTCGTAAAACTTTTCTCCTGAAGACTGGTTTTCATTCGCCGAGAGACGACTTTACTTTCCTACACAGCCCAAGGTAACACCTGTTGGCAAGAGTGATTCTGCGTTGGATTTCCAGGCTGACCTTGTTGTTGGTGTTGATACTGGTTCCTAGATAGACGAAATTATCTACGACCTCGAAGTTATGACTGTCAACAGTGCCGTGGGAGCCGAGTCGCGAATGCGATGACTGTTTGTTTGATGACGAGATATTTTGTCTCGCTCTCATTCACTACCAGACCCATTCGCTTCGCTTCTTTATCAAGTCTGGAGAAAGCAGAACTCAAGGCGCGGTTATTGAGGCCAATAATGTCGATATCATCGTCGCAGCTCTACACTCTTATAGAAGAGTGTACCTTCTCTATTTCATCATCAAGTAATAGCACTCAAAAAGACCAACTCCGAAGCAAGTATTGCCGCATTGAAAGCCACATGTCTAAAAAATACATTCATGCTGAAAGGAGAGCGACCCACATTGTGAACTTGATTTTTAACTGTCCTTCTCCAGCATCCCTAGACTCGTTCGTTCTGCCAAATCTCTAGTAGTGGTAAAGTTTTTTTTTGGCTTGATTCAGCAGCCGAATGGTTCAAGAAACACTATTCCCCACACATACTCGTACATACGACGGACTTTGTAGTGAACGATTTCATTCCTGTGCACTCTTAACTCTGTTATAGCACTCTCCAGATGTTCAAAAGTTATTTTTTTTTTAATTTTTTATCATTTTTATATACAAAAGTAAACAAAATTAATTTAAAATAATTCTCTTCACGCAGGTTTCATCGACATGCCACAATTGGTCACCTACATGCAAATAAACTATTCACAATGGAAGAAATTCGAAGAGCAAGGTGTACACACACTAGCCGACGTGAAGAGCAAACAACATAGTTTGAGTGTGAAGAAGAGTGCCAAATAGCATTTGGCATTCAAGAGGTTGTTCTCAGGTCTACTAAAGCCACAGCCGGTCCAGCCTCCATGTGCATTGACAATTGGGGAGAATGAAATGGAATATTGCTTGCAGAAATAAAACCGGAGAGAGCAGGGACAAACTAAGGGAAAATAAGAGCAAAAAACTGAAAAAAAAGGAACAAGGCGGAACAAACAAAAAAAAGTGCATGCAAGGCAAAGTTATAAAGCAGGAAGCGGAAAAGGAAAGGGAAGAAGAAAGAAAAGCGAATCCAAATGTGTTAAATAAGTTATTGAGAATGTGCATGCATACATACATTTTTATGTATTTATTGATTGGATTTTTTTTTTCTTTTTTTTTTGGTTTTTGAAAGAATATAGTTAATTTACGCCGAAAAATTTAAACAAAAAAAGCATTAAAAATGAAATGAAAGGCGAGTTTATAGCAAAAGTTGCTAGGCAGGAAAGGCAAAATGGCGTAAAAGTTCTAGAAAAGTCTGCGGTTTCAATACAAATAATGCGGAATGTTTTAATAACTAACGGTCTATGGTTGGTGGTGGTATTCACGAGGTGTGTGGTGAGCATTTCGAAAAAATTTTTGAAATGAATTTGTTTTGAATGGACCAAAGTGGCCCTAAAATCGCTTCAGTGATTACAAAGCGTCAAGTATATATGTATGTATATAAATTTTCTAATTTACTGAATACCATCCGCCAATCGTCGCTTGGAAAATACAAAAAAAAAACATTTTTTGCTTGCAAAATTTCTCAAGCATATTATGGCGCATATACCACACGCCTCAAGCCAATTATGGCCGGTACTGGCTGTACAAGCACACATACATACATATAATATATACAAAAAAAATAGGAAAAACAAATAATAAGAAGTATATATAATAAATGTTCATTTTTTCTTGGGCTGGACTCAAAATTAATAATTTCACAAAAACAAAGCAACAAAACAAAAAATCACAAAATGACCAAATGAAAACAAAAAAAAATAAAAATAATTGTACAATAAAAGATGTTTTCTACACTTTTAAAAAGCAAACAAATATTTTAAGAAGTCTTGAAATTTACAACAAAAAACAAAAACAACAAAAAATATCAACAGAAGTAAAAGTTATTGTTAAATACATATAATAATTATGTTTATTGTAATAAATGTTGTTGAATGTTAAGAATTGAACAGATTTTTAAGCAAAATTTCGAAAACTTTATAGAAAATTTTTTTTATTTTATATTAACAAACTTTCAGCTGTAAAGCGCACCACAAATCGTTTAGTTTGATTTAAAAAAATTAATTTTTAAAAATAATGCATGTCTCATTGTGTTAAATTTCCAAAAAAAACAAAAATTCAAAATATTTATATTCCCAAAAAAAAGGCAACACAAAGAATTTTAGCAAGATTTTAAATACAAAAAATAAAAATTTTGAAAATTTTCTTCAAATATTTCTTAAACCAAATGACTGAACTAAGTACCGAAACTGCAACAAAACTACAAAACAAAAAAATAAACTATAACCGTGTATTTTTTTGGAAATATCTATTTAAAAAAAAATTTTTTAGTAAAACTTTAAAATTTTTATCAATGAAAAATTATTGAAAATAGCCAAACAACTTATACAAAACTCTGAAAAAATGTCAAAAAATGAATTCGTACATAAAACTTTATATACTATTTAAAAGGCAACAAACTATATTCACACGCATACATACATACATATATTAAATGCAAACAAAAATTACAAATTAGTTAATTAAAAACGAAATTAAATCAAATATTAATTTTTAAGTAAGCAAAAAAAAAATTATCGTATTGATGTGCAACTGACTAAAAAAATACTATTTATATAAAAAAAACTACAACTATAGTAACGTATTTAGCTACAATAACAATTTAATTAAATTTATTTAAAAACTAAATTATTTAATTTAGTAAAAAAAGAATTCAAATTATAAACTAAATTAAATACAAAATAAAATTAAAATTAAAATTAAATACAAACTAAAAATTTAAAATAAACAACATTTATAAATTGAAAAAAAAAATTATAATTAAATTAAAATTTTCAATTAATAAATTTAATTTTTTCACTTCAATTAAATGAGTCGAGCATAAAAATTGAAATCGAATTGAAAAAAGCAAAAAAAAAAAACAATATTAATTATACATTTAGTAAATTATGAACAGGTGCCAAAAGAAAACTATGCACAGAATCATAAAATGGCACAAGTCAAAATTTTTCAAAATCTTTTTTTTTTTTATTTTTGCCATAAGCCATCAGTTCATAGTAGAATATCACCAACAACTACTGAAAATTTGAGATTTTTTCGACTTGTGACAATTTTTGATTTAGTGTGCGATTTTTTAAATTTTTTCACAAACGGTGCAAGACAAAATTTAGAAAAAACACTCCGACTGAAGTTTTGTGCGTTACTTGTGCTTTTTTTTAATGCAACAGTAATGCTGTGAAGCTTTATATTGGTGTCATTGAAAATAATAAATAAAAATTAAATTTAAAATAAAATCAAACTAAAATAAATTTAAAATAAAACCAAACAAAATCAAATTAGTTAGTAACTATAAACTTTCTTTTTAGCTCTTAATGACTACTTACAGAAATTACAAAATTTTTAACCAAAACAAAAATTGTTTAATAACTTAAGTTTGACTAGAGTAAAAGCAAAAAAAAAATAAATAAATAAAAATACGCGCTCATAACAACTGAGCTACGCAGAATAAAAATCAACAACAACAACAAACAAAACAAATATCAAGCAAAAACGAAATAAAAATTCAAATTTGTTTGCTCCTTGCAGGTTAAGGATAAAAAAATGTACATTAAGCATTAGTGAAATTTATTGTAAGAAATAAAACAAAAAAATATAAAAAAATTAATTTCTGTTTAATTTTTTGTTAATTTTGGGAATTGAGGTTTTTGATTATTTCTTTTTATTATATAAGAACTTTTTAATAATTCGCCGAGAAGTTTTAAACTAAAAAGTAATAATCCGTTTTACCATTTACCAACTGTGAATCATACCCACTGAGATTTTAAGGTTTTCCTAACTTTATGCGGAAGAAACTTCAAGGTATCTCTTATGGCTTGAATTGCTTTCCAAATTTCTATTGCACTAACTTCAGGGTAAAACTCTTTCGATTAAAATAAAATGCGTTTAAAATAATTTTTTCATGAAATTCCTATTTTATTATCACATTATACATCATTAAATGACTACATCTCGAATTTTAACAAACTTCGATCCGTTTGAGATAATTTTCGACCACTTTTTAGGCACAGTTTGGGCGATATCTAACCAGACGAATGTAGGTTTTCAAGTGTTAAGAGTTCCGGTCTTTCCAATAGTCCCACAAAAATTTGTTCCTTGTAGCCAATTGACAACACCAAGACGGAAAATTTTTGTTCAAGCACCCAATCGACGTATGTACGGCGTTCTGAATGATCATCTGGCTCCATTTGTTAAGTGAGGGAAGCGAGATTATTATATTTTTAAAATCAATTTACTGGTTTCATTTGTACGCATTTCCAGATTTTAAACTCCTCTCCATTGGTATGGCCAACTAAATCTATAAATCGCTTAATAGCACTCATTTTTCTGGAAAACTCTCTTTGATTAAAAAATTATTCGTTCGGTTGTTTATTTAATAAATATATATTTCTTATTATTTTCTAAGTTTGTTTTATTTTCATTGTATTTTATTCCGCTGTATTTTATTTTATTTTATTTTATCCCATTTTAATTTTATTTATTTTATTTTATTTCATTTTTTTTTTTATTATTTAATTTAAATAATTTTTTTTATTTCATTTTATTATATTTTATTTTATTTTTTTATTTTATTTCATTTTAATTTATTTTATTTTATTTTATTTTATTTTATTTTATATTTTTTTTATTTTATTTTTTTTATTTTATTTTATATTATTTTATTTTATTTTATTTTATTTTATTTTATTTTATTTTATTTTATTTTATTTTATTTTATTTTATTTTATTTTATTTTATTTTATTTTATTTTATTTTATTTTATTTTATTTTATTTTATTTTATTTTATTTTATTTTATTTTATTTTATTTTATTTTATTTTATTTTATTTCATTTTAATTTATTTTATTTTATTTTATTTTATTTTATTTTATATTTTTTTTATTTTATTTTTTTTTATTTTATTTTATATTATTTTATCTTATTTTATTTTATTTTATTTTATTTTATTTTATTTTATTTTATTTTATTTTATTTTATTTTATTTTATTTTATTTTATTTTATTTTATTTTATTTTATTTTATTTTATTTTATTTTATTTTATTTTATTTTATTTTATTTTATTTTATTTTATTTTATTTTATTTCATTTTAATTTATTTTATTTTATTTTATTTTATTTTATTTTATTTTATATTTTTTTTATTTTATTTTTTTTATTTTATTTTATATTATTTTATCTTATTTTATTTTATTTTATTTTATTTTATTTTATTTTATTTTATTTTATTTTATTTTATTTTATTTTATTTTATTTTATTTTATTTTATTTTATTTTATTTTATTTTATTTTATTTTATTTTATTTTATTTTATTTTATTTTATTTTATTTTATTTTATTTTATTTTATTTTATTTTATTTTATTTTATTTTATTTTATTTTATTTTATTTTATTTTATTTTATTCTATTTTATTTTATATTATTTTATTTTATTTTATTTTATTTTATTTTATTTTATTTTATTTTATTTTATTTATTTTATTTTATTTCATTTTAGTTTCATTCTTTTTAATAATTTAATAGAAATATATAAATATATTAAATATTACAATAAATGAGACTGTTTCGAAATTTTCATCAAATTTAGAATATAAAAGCGATACAAAATTAATGCATTTTAGACTGTAGCATTTGTTATTTAAACTAAAGTATTTCCATCTCTGTACAAGTATTAATACAAAACTAAAAAGATTTTGGAAGATAAATTAGTGTTAAAAAAATTAAATCAAATACGGCAAGTAACTATTAAATATAAAATATTAAGGGTTCCCTCAAATCTAAGATATAAGCAAAATTAACTAAAAATTTATAAAATTGTGTATTATATATGTACAATAACATAACTACATATCCCTTTTTTATCCGTGTACTATTATTAACCAACTAAATAAATATTATTGTATTAATTATATACAAGAAGGAAATCTAAAACTTTAACTGCTAAACTAACTACTGACTATGCTGGTCATGGGATGCGTAAATATTGTACTTTGTTATAAAATAAAAAATAATAATAATAATAAATACATGCATACATACGAGTATGTATATAAATGTAATTTTTTGCATTTCGCTGTGAAAATACAACTAATAAATTAGCATATTTATATACTTAAATGTGCAAGTATTAAAACAAAATAAAATATTGTCAAATATAAAAATTATTTTTACTATAATTCTTCGTTCTAATTTATAAAGTGTGTACTGTTAAAACTATCTACAGAGTTTTATGGCATGTTAAATGCAAATTATGTTAAGTGTGTGTATTAAATGTTACAACAAATACATAAAAGGAATATACATAAATAAAAGAAACTTAAAAAAAAATGAAGTTGTATTTATTTTTCTCTTTTATAAACAAAATTAAATTTAATCAAACAAAAATACAATAAAAAATTATATGGATTGGATTTAAATTAAAGTAAAACAAATAAATTAGAATTTATTGTAAATTAGATAAATTATATAGAATAAAATAAATAATAAATATAATAACAATAAAACCAAATATATTAACATATGAAATGCTATAAAGGTAATCAAAGCAAAATTAATTTTAATAAAAATAAATTAAACAAAATAAATGAGGTGTGGTGAAATAAAATTAAGAATAAACTAAATTAAGAAAAAAGAGCAAAAAAAAAATAAAAGCAAATTCACTAAACAAAAGGAGAAGGAAAATTGAAATTGAATTAAATTTTTTAAATAGAAAAATAAATAAAAATAAAAGAAAAATAAAAATGAATTAAATGCCATTTGGCTTAAAAAAAAAGTGAAATAAAATTATTCAACATCAAATAAAATAACTACAAAAACTTTACATTGGGTAAATAAATTAAAATAATATTAAATTAAATATATTTAAAAGTATAAAAGAAAATTATATAAAATAGTATTAATTAAAACATGTTGAAATAAGTCTAAATAAAAAAATTAAAATACATTATATAAATAAAAAAATATATAGAATGAAATAAAATAAATTAACTAAAACCCAATAAAAAATTGAAAATTAATTAAGTAAAATAATATTAAATAGATTTAAAAATATGAAAGAAAGTAGATTAAAATAGTATTAATTAATATTAAAACAGTTTAAAGTAATAGAAAATAATATAAAGGAAATTAAAAAAAAATAACAAAAATATTTGGTCTAGTAAAAAGTAATCCATTATACGAATGGTTTATGCTAGATCCCCTAGGAGCTAAACATTGCCCAGAAAACAGTTTGGAAACACTTGAGAAATGTTGGATACACAAAGAAATTGATGTGTGGGACAGAAACAACCTCACTGACCAAGGCACTGCTCATTCGTAACAAGCTTGACCCATTTCTGTATCGGATGGTGACTGGTGATGAAAAGTGGATCATTTAAAGTAATATCAAACGAAAACTGCCGTGGTCGAAGGGTAGTGAGCCAGTACAAATGGTTTCCAAGCCAGGATTGACGGCTAGAAAGGTTTAGTTCTAAGTTTGGTAAGATTGGCAAGGAATATTTAACTATAAGCTGCTCTCTTACGGCCACACATTTAATGCAGTCGAACCGTCTGAGGGAAGCAAACGCCCAAAAGCGCCCAGTTACAGCCAGCAAGAGTGGAATTGTGTTTCATCCGGACAACAACAGACCACACATGTCTATAGTAGTTTGCCAAAAGTTCCGAGAGCTTGGTTGGGAGGCTAATGCATTCACCTTATAGGCCGAACCTCGCACCAAGCTTGTGCTTGTCTACGTGTATGGCGATTGATTTGGCTAATGAATTGACCTCAAGAGATGTCTATGAAAATCAAATATTTTGTCTATAGAGACAACGATTTATATGAGAAAAGCATTATGACTTCAAAATGGCAAAAAGTTCTCGAGCAAAATGGTGCATAATTGACATAAATTGGATAATTCTATTTATGGTAAATAAATCCTTTAATTAATAGAAAAATAATGGATTACTTTTTACTTGAGCTAATTAATAAAAAAAAAATTCAGTAATAACTTTTTTTAGTTATAAAATCTAATGAAATTAATTAAAATGAGTTGCTAATTTATATTTGGATGAAATGCGCACTAGTTAAATTTCAGCCTAGTTATTAACTAGTACTTTTAAAACCATATTTCATTGCAGGGCATGCTTACATTTATTTATGACGCTAAACTTGTAAAACTATCTTATAGACCAGGTGTACTGTGTACATATTTGTGTTATTTTATTTATCGGCTTACATTTTGTTGACTCATTTCTATTAAAGATCTTCTTATCCATTACTTTTTTTGTTATTTGCTATACGCTTAGCTTATATTGAAAATAAATATTTATTGATTGTATTTCTTCCTCTTTCTATCTTCCACTTCTTTTTCAACTTTTTTCTTACTTACCCACATGTTTGGGGTCAATAAAAATGAAAGTTAAACTTCTCTCTCCCTCTTTCACTCTCTTACTCTCACACTTTTTTGTATTTTACATATCTTTTGTGATTGTATAATATTTTTGCCATTGAAAGAAATCAGCATAACAGATGCTGTTGAAGCTTACGCTTATATACTTTCATATATACATACAAATATATGTTTTGTTAATTAAGACTTTCTCTCTCATGTTGGTCATTGGTCAATAGAGAGTTGGGTGTGTAAGGTGAGATGTTCAAATAAAAACCTGTTTGGCAAGAAAGCCATATATGCCTCGTGCGAGCATCATAAACAGAGACTCGACATTCAAGCCGAAAAATAGACACAGTCCATATTAATACGCTTACATAACAAATGTCGTCTTTGGTGGAAGGTCTTGGTCAAATTGTTAAATATAATTTTTAAATTAAGTCAGAAGCTAAAATGAGCAATAACTACCTAGAGATTTACCATAGATATGAGGTGAACAAATGTGATGATTAGTATGATCAGCTTTGATGTCCATGGATCTAGTCTACTTCAGGCTCTTTTGGTTGGTTGTAAATCTGACATTTTTTTATTACTCGAATTTGCAATGCCAAACTCTTTGAGTTACAATGAAATATATGTATAATACTTTATGACCTCTTTCATTACAGAATTCCTTAAATAAGTGCGCCTAGATAGCGCATTTAAGCTTCATTCCAGACAAGGGCAGCAAAGTAACATTCTACTTCATCCTTTATTCATTTCATTTGCCATTCATCACAATAATAAATAAATATTTAGTAAACAATTTTAATTATCATTGCATCGGCTTAATTTTATTCTCAACTTGACATGTAGACAATCTCTTATTTGGAATAAATGCACGCTACATTAAGGAAGATAAGCTATGTGAGAATGCACTTCTGTGTGCCCAAAGAAAATATTTCGATTTTTATTCTATTTTATATATTTTATTTTACTTTTTTATTTGAATTCACCATACTTTACTTGTTCACTATTTTGTGATACCGAAACTATTCGACGCCACGTATAACAAACGAATTAAAGGCATATATTCAATATCTATCTATATATCTATATCTAGTAAAAAAGAAATCCATTATTTTTGCTTTGAATTGTAGGGTTTAATTACCATAGTTAGGCTTAACAGACTATCCCCCGTTTTACCCGATAACATTTTATCGTTATGAAAGTAATATCAATATGCCCCTCTCAAAGAAACCCTTGTTGATATTGGCGAAATATTAGGACAATCGATTTTCATGGGCTTCTCAGCAGGCAAATCATTTGACATAGACAAGAACAGATAAGAAACTCTTGCTGCCAACGTCCGAACTATAAGGTGAATGTATAAGAAGCTCCCTAACAAACTCTCGGAGCTTCTGGTGATTTACTATAGATATATGTGGTTTGTTGTTGTCCGAATAAACACAGCGTATCAGCCGGATTGCGCCTACATATAATACATACATATGTAGATCCGTTGGTGGTTTGTTGTGTCAGATGGAGGTTTGTTTTTATTCATCTAAAGTAGTAATTGTATAGAACTTCAACGTAAACTTTTGCGAAGTTGAAGATAGCATTAATATCCAGCTTTGAAGCATCATTTGCTCTTTTAAATTGCGAAAATCCGAGATATCTAAAGCGAACTCCACCTGAGGCCAGATAGAAACAGAGGTGTTGATCTAACTAAATAATGGTCTTCTCCCTACACTTCCTACATGTGTCACTGCTAGTAATGCTCAATCTGCTGGCATGGGTTTCGTATGTGCAAAGATGATTATTTCATATTTTGAATAATTAGCTCAGCAATTATAATTATTATATTGAATTGTCATTCCTTTACATGCACTGACGACAGGTGTCTGTTAAGAAAAAGTAATTATTTTTATTTTTTAAAATTGAATAATAAATCTAGATAATTATAATTGTTCTCTGTACTTACATACATACTTAAGGAATGTACATATTTAATTAAAAAAACTTAAACAAAAAAAAAGTTACGCTTGCAACGTGCAATATTCAAAATGCCTGAGGCAAAATGGACTAGTCACCAGCTAAATTAGATCTAGTGTGAAAAGCAAAACTCTGAACTGATTTTTTAGGAAAACTGACTGGTACACAAAACGCAAAAAATAATCTACTAAGCGCATACTAGTAACAAAAGGATTAGTTTCATTATAAAATAATAACATGAAAACCCAAAATACAAATTAAAGCATAAAGTAAATTCAAAACCACCTAGATATATAATATATTAAAAAGTAAGTCACTACTGGTATCGTACTAGCATCGAAAACGTAATGGAAAATTAATTTAAATAAAAAATTAAGTTGTTTATATTTTCTAATTGCTGTCGCCCCTCGGCAGGGAATGTCAACCGCTCCGAGTATATTTTTGACATAAAAATCAAAAGCTCCTCATAAAAAGCCATCAGCCGCTCGGAAGCGGGATAATATAAACTGTAGGTCCCTTATGTATACATATATAAGTCACTCATACATGTAAACATTAATTAGACCAAAATATTGGTCAAGTAAAAATTAAACCATTATTTTTGCAATAGGCGGCTTTAGCAATCTGTATCTCGCGCTCCATAAGGGCGATGGCGTTCTAAAGATGATAGTTTGTCCTAAAAAAAGATAATGGAAGAAGTGTTGATCAACTAACTCAGTAGTATTTGAGTGCCTCTCATTGACGAAGAATTTTCTCTTTACCCTATATTCCACAATTTTTCTTCGATAAAGTCGAAAATGCAAGTCAGGCAACTGAAATAATGTTTTTGTGGTTCTGATATTGTACAATTGAGGCTTTGTCGATTTCGTTCCGATAATTTCGATGTAAAAGATTGTCCACGGTCTTGAAGGTTGATTGTCCGTTAAAAAAAATGGAAATCGTCGAGTCTAACGGTCATGCGAGCACTGTAATGACTGTCCAGGAGCTAAATATTGCACAAAAAACAGTTTAGAATCATTTGAAAAGGCTGGATACACAAAGGAGCTCGATGTACATATGGATGTCACATGAGTTAAAGAGAAATTCCATCAACGAAAAGCTGCTGAAACATAATAAAATCGATCCGTTTCTAAATCCAATGAGGTCTGATGATGAAAAGTGGATTACTTATAGTAACGTCAAAAGAAAACGGTCGCGGCCAAAGGGTAGTGAGTCGACACAAATGGTGTCTGAGACAGGAGTGACAGCCTGGTAGGTCTTTTTTTGTGTGTGTTCGATGAGATTGGCATGGAATCATACACTCTTAGTTTCGCATCTACGGCCAAACTCTTAAGTTGGACCTTGTACTTTCAGTAATTGGACCGTCTGAAGAAAGCAATCATGCAGAAGCACCCAGTTTTTCCCCAACAAAGAAATTGAAGATTATACCAAAATTTGCATAATAATTCTGTTGATTTTTATTTGAATAAAATTAAAATTAAAATATTCCCGAAAACTACAACAAATATTTATATAATTGTGTTACACAAACACACACACCTACCTCCTATACTCACACCCATTTAACACTGTTTAATTTACACTTTTTGCGGCTTAAAAATTTTTACATTCTGCTTTAAATTTTCTTTATTTACCTCTTTAGTATTCATTATTATGCGCTTCTAGTTTATATACGCATATTTCGGCTGCTACTACATGGCGCTGGCGGCGCGGCACATACTTTTAGCGTGAAACTCACAATTCAGTTTTGTTTATGAACTCGTCGCGTTCGGTTCGATCGCAACAAAGTGTGGCAACTCGAAAAAAAAAACAAAAAACAACAATATATTATTAGTGAAATAAATTAATTAAAAATTTAAATATATTTATTTAATTACATTTATTTATTTGCGGCACATAACAGAGCAACTGAAGCGAATAAACGTAAGAGATTGTACAGTGTTGAGTGGGAGAAAGTTAAATTTGTATTACTGTGTGTGTTCTTTGTTGTTAGTCCTTAAGTAGTGTTTTGCATCTTATCAATATTTGTGTTTTGCCTTTTTATTATCTTTTTAATTTTTTTTATTTTTTTTTTTATTTATTATTTCTTTTGTTTTTTTTTTTTTGCTGAACTCATAAGTAGGTCACTCAACACATTCATTTACGGCGAGACACTTCAAAAGCTTCAATTGTTTCATTGTACAATATAAATAAATATTTTTTTATGCATACGAATATATGTATGCATTCACCGAATTGCATTGATTGCTAAAGCAACATATTTTTTATTTTATTTTTTTTTTAGTTTTTTATATTTTTATGCAATAAAAATGCTATCAAGCAATCGGTTGAGGCCAAATTACCAAATAAATTTTCGCACGTTAATGTAGTTTACGTCTTTGACATTAATCTTACGTGCCAAATAAGTCACTATGAATGAATTTAACCCTTTGATGCAGTGAATTTATTTCTTTTTTTTTTGTAATGATTAAAAAATTATAATTTTCACAATATAATAATGCTCTAGTAGAAAGTAATCCATTATTTATGCCACAGATGGCTTTAGTGACCTGTAAGTCGTGTTCTATAGTTGCAATTGGATGACGCTAGATGGCCTTAGAAAGCTGATATTTTTTTACTAAAAAAAGATAATGGGCGAAGTGTTGATCACATAACTCAGTAGTGTTTGAACACATGTCAAAGATGGACACCAGCACAGAGAAAATACAATTTTTTCGATAAAGGCGAAAATTTAAGTCAGGTAGCTGAAGATATGAATGGTTTTCATGTTCCTGACAACCTAACAGTCAAACATTCACAGTCTTGGTTTCGTCGATTTCGTTCCGGTAATTTTGATGTAAAAGAAGCTCCACGGTCTTGAAGGTTAAGTTTCGAAAATGCCCATAAAATAATGGAAAGCGTTGAGTCTGACGGTCATGCGAGCAAGGCTTCGATTGATTCGAGCTAAAGATTGCATGAAAAACTGGAGACTGGATACACATAGAATTTTCATCTGCGAATCGCTGCTGAATCGCAAAAAAATCGAACCTTTTTCGAAGCTAATGGTGACTGGTGATGAAAAGTGGTTCCAAACCAAAACGGATGTGCTCGAAGGGCAGTGAGTCGACACAAACTGTCTCCAAGTCAGAATTGACGGCTCTGTTTGGTGAGATTGATAAAGAACCATCCACTATTAGTTCCTCCTTTACGACCAACTTCTCTTAATGCGATTCTGTTCTGTCAGTAATAGGACCGTCTGCAGGAAAGCAAACACGCAGAAGCGTCTGGCTTTGGCTTGCAGGGGTATTGTGTTTCTTCAAGACAACTCCAAACCTCTCGCCAGAAGCTCCGAGAGCTTAGTTGGGCGGTTCTTATGCATCCACTTTATAGTGCGAACCTCGCACCAAGTGATCACTATCCTGTCTATGGCGAATGGCTTGTCTGCTGAAAAATTGGTCTCAAATAAAGCCCATATATGTGGCCTATATAATATAGTCGTTCGATTTCAATAATTTTCCGCACCAGTATGTAATTGTATTAAGCGCATTAGATGCCACATGACATGATAAATGACTCAAAATGTCATATACGAAAACTTGGTCGCCTATCTAAGTATGCTATAGTAGTCCGATCTTGCGGGTTTCGACAAATGCAACTGTGTAAGCAGTTTGATTGAAATCTCTCGAAAACTGCGGTAGTAGTTGGCGTGGACAAAGCCGAACAGACGGACAAGGTTAAATCAACTCAACTCGCCAGTCTTATTCTATCGGCATAAATTTGTATAGGTCTATCTCTTCTCCTTCTGGTACTTACATACTTCGGACTAAAGTCAACGGTTAACGAACAGAGGGAAAAAGGAGCCGATCGAGGAAACGGAAGGGAAATGGAACATCGGAAGCTTGGCGTGCACGGAATTTGCAATAAGTTAAGCTTAAACAATACCAGTTCATGTACATAAAAGATATACAAATAGATAGACCTTTAACTATCTAAAGCGTCTTGTCCTGAATGGCTGACGAATCAACTCACAACTTAAACCACGGTTTGTGTAGACCTGAAACTTAGAGGGTGTGCCCTAGTAGGCATCCGGGAAGGTTATCTGGCACCGATTTTTTGGAAAAAATCGAATTTATTTGTTAGCTCTTCGCCTAAATTGACCTGGGACCGAATCATATGTGAAACTTTTCTTTCCGGGAAGTGAACTAGTTGAAGGAAATGGTTCGATTTGCCTAATACGAGTATATGGATAACAAAAGAAATATATTAAAAGTATTCAAACATTTTAACATAATAATTAATAAGTTATACAATAATAAAATAAATAACGAAAAAACCAAAAAAAAAAAACAGCTTAAGAAGTCACGTAGACCAAGTCGCATGCAAATTATAGTAGAACATTAAGAGAGAATCGACCGCGGAAGAATATATGTACGAGTACATATATTGTATCGCTGAAACGATTTTCAGCCTAGCCACAGGGATTTCATCTCTTTAAGCTGGGTAAGCTAGAATGGGGAAAGTGCAGAGCCTGCACTGAGGAGGACGAAACGATGGAACATTGCCTTAGCGAATGCCGCCCTTCAGCTGATTGGGACGTCAAATCTACCACGATGCTGCGTGCACCAGCCCTATGGAAAATCGATGTCTTTCACATATAGAAACATAAACAATTCATTAAATCGAGCAAATTCATAAGTGGGATAAGCAGGGGTGCCTACTTGGCTTGGCTTAGTAAAAAAATTAAGTAATAATAAAGTACCGTTATACATACATACATACATATGTGTTACAAAATTACAAATTTTCCATTAATGGGTTAATTTTACTGCTACTTCAGTAGCTTTCGGTCGAAAAACCAGTTTAATTGCAATTTACCGTTTTTATTGATAGTATTGATGTTTTTACAACAACAAAAAATAACAAAAATAAAAAAAATGAAATAAAAAACATTAATAAATTTTTTGTTTAAATCATACGACAATGACAATTGCCAAATTTGTTTCTAGTTGTCTTTAACGGAGAATGCATTGGACTCTTTCATGACCACGCTTAACTGGAGAGCAGCTCTGACACTTTCCAGCTATGTGTACTTTGGTGATTAAGTCTATTTGAAATATGTTAAATATGTTTTTTGATAAGTCTTTGGTGCCACCTGGCGTAAATTTGTTTGATTGGCACCATCCACTTGCGGATCAAAAAGCATATTTCAGGAATCACTGAACAGAATTTGATAAAAACTGAAAATTACGCTTTTGTCTAATATAACTTTTCATTTTCCGACCTTTACTTGCCTCAAGATCGAACATTTAAGTTAAACAAACTTCATTGCCTAACTACTCCTAGGGGAGACTAAAGTCCTCGTGGAAATGGCTAGCATATGTAGTTTCAGGAATAGATCTACCTGCCATATACTTAATAAAAATATCAGCCAAGTATCTAATATTCGAACTATGTCTTTTTGCCGCATTAAACCTCAAGAACGTACGTGCAACGTACTTGTTTACTAGGTACAGCAGGTGCAATGAGAGCTACCAGCTAGTGGCCTAAATACCCTAGACAGTTCGGTCCATACCCCCAACTGTAAAGGACATGGCAGCGTGAAGAAATTTAAAAGAGAACTCGTGCTTAACGTACAGTACGATCGAGTAAAGGAAACTTTCTGCCAGTTGAAAGCCACCTACTCCTTCTTTAGCCAGGAAGAATGGGCGGATGGCAAGGCCATAGGTAATTCTATCCTCCTCCTCATCTGTACTGATGGCTGCAAATGAGAGCCAAGGTAGCTTCACACTAAATTACTATAACTCTGTCAGTGATTGTGATCATTACTGAAGAGACCAATTGAGCAACCACCTTAACAGAGGAATCTATCATATTTCTTGTAACTGGAATTAAGGCAATTAAATGTATCAACATTCCAACAGTCTAAGTGTTTGGGGACAGTCAAAAAGACAGTAAACAGACTATCACGAGTTAGCACATTGAATATCACTTGGATCCCAGGTTACACGATTATAGGAGGTAATAAAAATACCAATGAGCTCGCTCGCCTTAACACCGCAGGCTATGCCGTCGCCATCGTCCACCTCAGACGCTTCAGCACCTTCAAAGGACGCTTAAGGTCCTGGAGCATGCCAACCTGCGGCGCAGATTGCAGACACACCAAACTCTTGCTAAACACAAGGGAACTCGGTATTCTTGTTGGTGTACTTACAGGGCATCAGGATCACCCAAAATATCTTCTACAAAGACTAGATAAGGTAGGAAAGGGTAGAGTGGACGCTGGAGCCTTACCATTGCAATTTCCCGATCTTCAGCCGCTTCAGACTTGAAATATTCCACGGTGCTCTAAGCTCCAGCCTTAAATAGGTGGGTGCGCATGGCTGGAAGAAACTGAAACAAGTCAATCAATGGAGCAAAAGCATAATTTGGATAAGTAGGGGAGCTCAACAAGCCTGCACAATGGCTTACGTGGGGTCGCCCACGGTCAGCTACTTAACCTCCGCTTTCAACCTACCCAATAAATGTGTGTAGACGATTTTTTTGTTTCCAATTATCTTTTTCAAACACTAAACATCCAGCGTTTGGAAGTACAGAACTCATTTTGTAGATCCGACAACCGCTGCCGAAGTCCCCCCTCCTTTTTGCTAGCTGTTTTTTTGGAATCCTTTGTACAACTGGGAATCTAATATTGTTAATAAAATTGGAAAAATAAAAATAAGTAATAAATAAAACCTTCTCTCTCTTTCCCTCCCTCTCCCCTCACTTTCCCTACACAGATGCCGAGCGCCACGTTCTACGCTGAAAGCATACCATTTGAACAGATCGAAAAACTTGCCATCAGTGGCGGCTGTTCAGCAATCTATGCGACATCAAAGCCCAGTGTGGATGTTGTAGGAGACTGGCAGAGCCGTTATTGCTCACTGGCCGACACTTTTCAGCCCGTACTGGAGCGCGTTCATAACTTCGAGGTGCGCGAGGATGATGTTTGGATTGTGACGAGTACCAAATGTGGCACAACCTGGGCACAGGAGATGACGTGGTTGATATTGAATAATTTTGATTTTGAAAAGGCGAAAACGGAAGATCTTACCTTACGCTCGCCGTTCTTAGAGTAAGCAGAAAGGAGGAGGAGCTGCATTTAAATAAGATGATTTTTATAATATTTATTTTCTTGTAGATTCAATGGTGTTGTACAAAATGTACCACACGACACAATCGAAGCGGCTAATAAACTACCATCACCGCGTTTGATCAAATCACATTTGCCCGCCTGGTTGTTGCCGAAGCAAGTGTGGACCAAGAAACCAAAAGTACTACTGTCGATAAAAGAATATAATTGATTAAATTCAACAACCCACCGATGCTCTCCCCCTCCCCTTTGCAGGTGATTTATGTCTTTCGTAATCCAAAAGATGCTGCCATCTCACATTTCCATCACTGGCGCGGCATGGTCGGTTATGAGGGTACCAAACAGGACTTCATGCACTCCTACATTGACGGTCATGTGAATTTTAATCCCTTCTGGCCGCACGTACTCGATTTCTGGCAGCTACGCAACGAACCACAAATCTTTTTCACCAGCTACGAGCGCATGAAGCGTGACTTGGCGGGCGTAATCAAGGATGTTGGTCAATTTTTGTCGTGCGATGTGCCGGATGAGCGTATACCAGAGCTAGTGGAGCATCTGTCTTTTGATAAAATGAAGGATAATCCAGCGTGTAATCATGTGAAGGAGTTTGAGAGTATGAAAGCGGCAAGTGGCAGAGAGGTTGATGAGTTCAGGTAAAGCAGGGAGTGTTTCGGTTGCGTTGTTTGACTTTGAAAAAGTCAATGTAGAAAATATTTAACTTTTTTTCCTTCTTTGCTTGTATTTGTATTTATTTTATTCAACTTTTAAAGCAGATTTGTACGCCGCGGCATTGTTGGCAGTCACAAGGATGAGTTGCCACAATCGGTTATACAGGAATTTGACGACTGGATTGAGGATAATTTGAAGGATTATCAGTTGACTATCGATGACTTTGTGAATTACTCAAAATATTAAAGTTACTTTTTAGTTTATTTATATTTTTAAGCACATTTTTTGTACATAAATACATATATATCTTTTGTAATTTATAATAAATTTTTTTAAACAAATTTTTTGTAATTTTTCTTTTAAAATATTTTATTTAAAAAATTTCCATTAAATACTGGCAGCTAGCTGCCTCTTTTTAGACTTCTGTAAGTATAACGGTATTTTTTATTATTGATATATACTAGAAAGCTTTTTAATAACAGTATTTGGACAAAAATGAGCTTTCTGTAATATGTAAGCTCTGTTAAGGAAAGCTCATAGTGTGGAATTTTATTTAAAAGCTTTTAAAATAAATATAAATGCTAATATACTATATAAGTACTCGTATATATTTGGTGCTTTGTTACCGCTGTAGCGATGTTCGGCCGAACTACTCCTTCAATTGAAGACAGATCCTTCTCTACTGAATCCCTCCACCGGAGTGGAGCATTGTGCTCCTCAACTCGTAGCATAGATGCTTCGTTGTGCAAGTGATGCTCCGGTGGCATCAGGAGGTTTCCTGTCGCAGTCCTAAGGGCGGTGTTCTGACAGGCCTGTAACTTCTTCAACTGCGTCTCGTTCGTCTCAGGCGCCCAGCATAGCTTACGACCGGCCGACCAATTGCTTTGTAGGTTGCCAGCAAGGTTTCTTTATCTTTACCCCAGTTGCTGCCGGCTAGCATTTTGAGTATTTTGTTGTGGCCCTAGAGTTTGCGGCAATTGCGGTCGTATGCGGAGTGAAGGAGTGCAGGCTATCGAATGTGACTCCCAACATCTTTGGGTTGTTTACAGTCGGAATTTTTCAGTCATCGACTTTCACAATTCAAGCCTGTACTCTTTCGTTCAGCTGGTGATGAGGGTAGCCGAGGATTTGGTAGGTTGTATATGAAGCTGTTGGTGCTTTATAACCGCTGAAGGGTTTTCGTACGAGCTCCTTCTTCAATAGGTTGTCTGCGGCTTGATGTTTTTTCCTAGAAATGGAGAGGTCCGCAAATTTAATTTAAGCCGCCTCCGAACAGCTGATGGATTTTTATTAAGAGATTTTTTTATGTCAAAAACGCACTTGAAAGAGTTGAAAAAAATTATTTAAAATAATTCTCTAGGATTAATGGTATTGGTCTGACCCATATTCGAGCCCATGACCATTACCAGCATGTACGCACTAATGCAGCAGAGAATGTTTTGATTTTTTGATGTTTTGAAAAAAGAGTCTTCTATATTGATCCTCTTTCTTCAAGCTTTAAATTTCTTCCGATGAATTTTTTCTTCGTATTAACTTCTGATATTAAATATTTATTTGGCAACCCTTGTAAAACACTAATACATTCCAAGTATATAATATTAAAAACCAGCCTTGATAATTTGTTGAGTACAAAATTTTTCATTATTTTTAAAAACAAAAAAATATGTATAATAAAAATTTAATAATTATCAATATAATACTCGTATATGCATATATTTAACACATCTCTTATAGTACTTAAAAAAATTTCATTCACAACGGAGTATTTTCATCAAGCAAGAGCAGCTGCTGCAAACTCAGTTTGTAGTAATCAAGATTACGCTGAATTCTCTCATCCATTTTGGCAATAATATCTGGTGAGAGTTCGTCCTTATAGCCACCAGCCTTACCGCGTCGAACAAAACTAAAAAAAAAACAAAAATTAATTACACATTTAAGGATAAAAAATTAATAAACAAAAAAACATTATTTTACTTATGATTTTCATATTTTGTCTGATGTTTAGCGCGTATCTGCTCGAACTCCCAATGATGATTTAATTTTGGATTTTCTGTGAAATGAAATATAAATAATTATATAAATACTACTAGTGTTAGTTGAAATTTGTCGGTTTTTTCGATAAAGAAAACACTTAATTTTCAGAGGAATCTCAAAATTTTTTTATTCAAAGTATTGACCATTGGTTTCTACACATTTCGCCCATCTCTCGGGCAAATTATGGATACCATTCCAAAACAACTTTTTCTCTTTCGAGGCCAACCATTCGACGAGCCATTTTTCGACTTCTTCAAAATTAGCGAAGCACTGTTCTGCAAGGGAGTGCCCCATCGATGCGAAAAGGTGATAGTCGGACGGGACGAGGTCTGGAGAGTACGGCGGGTGCGACAAAATTTCCCAATTAAGTGTTTTTAATTTGTCTTTCACCAGTTTAGCGGTGTGAGACGGCGCGTTGTCATGTTGCAAGATAACTTTGCCATGTCTCTAATACCTTCAAAATTTGACATGGTAAGTCCTTAAGTCACAAAAAAGTTTCAATTTGGTTGACCAGTGTAATTTTTCGACCTAACCTCAAAGAGATCTTCACTTTTGACAAACAAAGTAACTAATTGAAATTATCTAAATTTTATATATAATATAAAATTTAAAATGTAATAAAAAAAGTGAAATGACTTACTCTTCATCTCCTCGAAAGACAAATGTTTCAACATCTGTTCCATTTGCTGTTCGGTTATGGTTTTATTCAAAAATTTGCAAATATCTTCAATAACTTGACGTAAATTCATTTTCATGCGCTCAAAACTGGTATAAAATATCCATGGTTCGTTACGTAATTCATAAAATTCTGCAACATGTTCAAAATCCTCCGATGGCACACCAGTATCCTCGTCTAAAGTCTCCAAAACGAATTGTTCCAAAGTTGTGTTCATTTCGAAGCCGAGACTGCGTACGTGATAATAACGTGAAACGATGTAATCTTTCGGATTGCGGTAAACATAAATAAGCTAAAGAAATTTAAAAAAAATGAAAAAAAAATTAAAAAAAATAGAAAAAAATAAAAAAAATGCAATAAATCAATTTTAATGAAGCACAAAAAATGGAAACGAAAAATGCTTTTCATAAATATACATATGTACATACATACGTACCTTAGGCTTCTTAGTCCACAGCTGTTCGGGTAGTAACGGTAATGGCATGTGTGATTTGATGAGACGCGGTGATTTGAGTGCTTCAACGGAGGCGAGCGCGCGATTCGTATCTTTGTGTATAAGAAAATCAAATCTGAGGAAATTATTAATAATATTTGTTTTTTGTTAGTCGCAAATATGTGTATGTATGTATGTATGTGCATTTTCTACATAGTTATTGAAATCAAATTATATAGGGTTATTTACTTTGTGATTTCAAAAGTACGGGACTGCATTTTGACATTTGTCAAACTAAACTGTCAAACCAAACATGTTTTATTTTCAGTTAAAACTCAAACATTTCGTGGATTAAGAGGAGATTTTGGTGCACATAATCGTCCAACTACTCATGCAATCGGCAAAATTTTAAAGCAATTTGAAGAAACTGGATCGGTTACAGAGATTGTAAGGCCTCTGCCTCAGCGCTTTGCTCGTTTAAAGATGATATCTCACTCTAAGCCATCATTTTCTTAAATTTAGTAACAGTTTGGTCTGTCTACAAGCCTCACTGCCCCGCAATAATTTGGTGGTACGTCCCACTATGGTAGGGTTTCAGGACATTAAGTTCCCCCATGGTCTACTGCTTTAGACAACATCTGAAGGCATTGAAAGATCTGAGGCAATTAGTCTGACAGCCTCGCCATCGGGACCAGTGCGAGCCACTTCATTTGCCTTTCTCGTGTAACCCGGGACCAAAATAATATTCACTGTGTTGCGAAATTGGACTTTGTATTAATTTGTCTACCAGAAACCTGTTGGATCTTCCTGTTAAAACAGTTTCTCATTTGGCTGGTTGTGTAATGCCCACTATCTATGCTTGGCAGACAGAGTTTTAGTCATTAAATTTGAAACTACATTGGTTGAAAGTTGAAATGGTCTCAGAAGAACCCTGCTCCTATACCAGCCGCGCATTTCGACTTATCAGTATAGATATAGATTTTTAGACTATTTCCGATGGACCACTATTGGGGGGAGGGGGGGCCAAACAGAGTTTTCTAGAACATTTAAGCGGTTAGCTGTTAGTGTTACTTCATACATAACTTGTAAATTAATTGGCCTAATGACAAGGATGACTTCCAGGACCTATATTGGGGTAATCCAAAATAAACCAAGCACTCCTTCTTTATTGGTACCCACCATACTAGTGCTCAATATGTTAGTATGGGTCTAACGACTCTAGTGTAAAGCCAATACACCACGTACGACCTCACCTAAAAGTCAGGCATTTATGAAAATGAATCGCTTAACAACCGCACAACGCGTTAAAATTATTAAAATTTGGCTAAAAAGTGGAGATTCAAACGTGCCCACGTTTCGTGCTCTAAGAGGAGATTCATTCAAGCAATTAGTAAGAATTTGTTTTTGAGAGACTGGATCGGTTACAGATATTGTAAGGTCTGTGCATCATCGTGCCATTGCTCGTTCCACCTCAAATATCGCTACTATGAGTGAAAGTACAGCCGAAGACTCGAATGTGTATATTTCTCGACGTTCTCAAAAGTTGTGACTTTCTTACGGCATATTTTGCACTTGAACCTGCACCTACATACATATGAAATCCACATCGCTGAACACACAGCAACAAGCAATGCATGGGGATTTTTCAAAGAAAATTTTTTTCTTCAGCGGCGAGGCACATTTCTCAAACGAGGCAAACTTAAATAAGCAAAATCGTCAGATTTGGGGTTCAGGTAATCCTCACAACATTGAAGAGACACCATTACGCTTACCTTACATTTTTGAAAACGGCAAGGGCAAGAGTGTCGCTGTCAATTCGGAGCCTTATGGTCTTATGATAACCCAATTATTTTGGCCTGTTACAGAAGAAAACGACTTGGACAATATGGGGTTTCAACATGATAGTGCCACATGCCACAATCTCTCGTCTTGGCGGTGTCAGTTGGTTACCGAGATCATACGATTTGACACCGTTGAGCAATTTTGCGTAGAGCTACGCGGAAGATCAGTGTATATGCGGATAACACTCTAACTCGTGAGCACTTGACAACCAACATTCCTATAGTTAGGGCTGAGATACCGGTTATATGTGCCAAAAATTGGCCGAAAATTCCTTCGAATAGACCGAAGTATACAAAAATTCAGAGGACGGTCATTTGAATGATCACATATTATATAATGCCAAAGCTCAAACTTTATAGACCTTTTGAACAATTAAACTTCCAGAACAAAAATCGAAAGTCTTGAAATAAACGAGCTCGTAGGCGAAAAATTTCCGAATGATAAGCAGTGCTCAAATGCCTGAATTTCTCGAAAACGTTCAAACAAAATTGTAAGCCTTACTAGGTAATAAATACTTAGGAAACTTACTAAAAAAAAATGCAAAACCAGATTTTGGTAAAGAATACAAACAAATCCCTTTTCATCTCCATCTTTTTCTTCTTCTTCTTCTTAATAGACGTAAATTTCATTTATAAGAATTTATTCGAGTCAATGAAAGCCCGCAAGTCATTACTTCTTTTAACTGTTTGGCACCGATTGAAGACACCCTTCTTTCTCCACATAATCTTTCCAACGTAATGGATGTCTTTCTCGTTCTCTGTATCCACCGGCAGGTACAGTATCGAAAACTTTCACTGACCTGGCATGTTTTCAACCATCTGGATAGCATGATTTAGCCCACGTAGTTTTTTGATTCGCTGAACTGTGTCAATGTCATCGTAAATCGAAGATAACTCAAACCTCATCGTTTACGCTACTCAAAGGTCCAAAAATCTTTTCCTCAAAAACCCCTAATACCGACTCAACGGATGTTTCCTCAGATTATCCTTCTACACTCTACTGTTAGATGCGAATAATGAGTGATCTGCTAGATTAGATTAATTGGTGTTAATGTTCGACCTATGCAGACGAAGGTATCTATCTCGCTATAAAAATCGGATAGTTATGCGGTGATCTATATAAAGATTCCTGTAATAATTGGAAGATTAAAATTTGATCTTACCGACTGTTGATTCTAAATGCTAAATGCATAAAATGGAGATATGATCTGCATATTCCGGAGTAATCCTCACGGTAATTACGTTTGACTTAGAAGAACTACTTAAAGCTCTACATTCTATATCAATCAGCAAAGATGATGGCTGACCTTTAACTCTAATTCATCAAAAAAATTGTGTTTAGGTACGTAGGTTGCTATATATAGGTCTGGCCTAGGCAACACTATGTGTTGCCAGGTGCAATCTGACATTTCCATTGGAAATTTTGACATTTTTTAGCATAACATTACTCAGAACGTTTTGTCATTTAATCGTGAATTGTTTTATTTACAGGGAATTAAAAAATTCATCTCGGCCAAAAATGGAATTAATTCGTGAACATTTTCTTGCGATCATTTTTCACAACTTTCGACGTGGATTATCACGACAAGAGTGCATCGATGAACTAAAATCTTTATATGGCTATGAAGCACCATCCTATAGCACTGTGAAAAACTGGTACAACGAATTCAATCGTGGCCGACGCTCGCTCAAAAACGAGTTCCGGGAAGGTCGTCCAAAAACAGCCGTTGTGCCAGAAAACATCGATGCCGTACGTGAACTGATCATGCAAGACCGTCATGTAACATACCTTCAGATAGAGTCATGCCTATGCATTTCTCCCACCAGCATACATTCGATATTGCATGAACACCTGGCCGCAAAAAGGTTTGTTCTCGTTGGATCCCGCACAATTTGACAATCGCTCAAAAAAAGGCTCGTGTGGATTGGGGTAAAGAAATGCTGAAAAAATACGATCGCGGTGCTTGAAAAGACGTTTATAAGATCGTCACAGGTGACGAATCATGGATCTATACGTATGAGCCCAAAACAAAACAGCAATCGACCGTGGGGGTCTTCCAAGACGAGCCAAATTAAAAAAAAAAAAAACCATTTTCGTTGATAAATATTCGTATTTTCATTATTAGGCCAGAAATATACATAGCAGCCCTCTTATAAGAGAAATAATTGCGTATATCTCACTAATAATACCTAAGATCCAAGGATATTCTTCATCGGAAATGTTTGAAAAATAGTACATTGGTGCATTTAGTAGTAAGAGGTATTTCCATAAGGGAAGTAAAATTGCGCTTGTGTCAATGCGAAATGGATTGGGGTGTTCATCTAACGGGGTAAATGTCAAGACTCGGCAACTGGGTCTCTCTCCTACAACACATCTAACACCAAATTTCACGAGAACCCACATTTTTACTCCTTGGACGGCGGTGATCTTAGCTTTAACAGCGGCACATTCCCATTAAATGTGATTTTCAGGGGTCGTTAATTAAAGGTCTCATATCTGAGACATTTTTTTTCTTTTTCATTGGAGCCGGTTTTTTTATGTGGTAAGTTCCAAGCCTCACACACAATCAATGTTGGTGCGCCTTCTCACTTTAATTCATCTCTAAATTGGTCTAAGACAGGAAGCTTAATTACGACTGTTTATCATTCTTTATTATTGGATAATTCTAATTACTTATGAGCCCTGTTTTTTTTTTTTTGCAAAACGACAAACTGGTATAAATTTGTCCGCAGATTTAACCGAAAAATACTAGTGTAATTCTAGTCTTTAGCAAGCTGGTTTATTTTTGTTCTTTAAATAGTATCCAATTCTGGTATGACTTCGTCTTCAAAATACTAGTATTTATCTAGAATTTTTGCATGCTAGTCTACATTTTCCCCGCAGGGTAGTCTTTCTGTATTTCGAGTGTGAATAACTGTTTGACTTTAACTCTCGAACTCGAGTATGTGGTTAATCGAGTATGTACATATATTCTATTATAAACTAAAGAGCAAACTCTCTCCCCAACATAAAGTACTCACTCCAAAAATGGTGTTCTCACTTCCAAATGCTCATTGCGTGCCGCCTCAAAATCGAAATCGTTCATTACCAACCACAACAATTCTTGCATCCACGTCGTGCCACATTTCGGCAATGTTACAATCCAAACGTCATCGTCTTTCACCTCCATATCGTGCACTTTGTCGACGAACGCTTGACCGCAACGTTCATAGAGCGCTCTCTTTGTCCAATCTTTCTGTAGTAAATTCGTCGGATATGATTTTGGTTGCACTGAAACGCGATCCATTTCTGACAGACGAGTGTGAGGATGTATGTATGTATGTTTACAAATCCCGTTACGAGTTTATTGAATGAAATGTATCTGAATATACAAAGGGTCTATGTATTTTATGTCTTTTCTTTACAAAAGTTGACACACAACTATCGCGTCGTATTTGCTTTTGGTGGGTTCTCCATGCGTTGAGTGTGGTACTTTTGAGTGGCAATGTTATCAGTTTTTGTGTGCAAGGTATGTAGGCCTCTGCATATTGCATACATGAGCATGTGTGTGGAGTGTCTAAGCAAATTACCCATGACGTTAGGGTGGGACATTTATGATTGGGAAAATAAGTTAAGTTATAATTTTTTTATAGGTGGACTCGTTATTTGCAATTTGTTTTTGTTTCTTTTTTTCTTCTTATTTTAATGATTATTAATTTAAAATATGTAAAACTTTAAACTCTTTCAAAATAATTAAATATAATTTTCTATGATTCTTCTTTACTGACGTAGACACCGCTTCGCGATTACAGCCGTGTAACCAACAGTGAGCCATCCCCTGTTGTTGTTGTTGTTGGTGTTGTAGTAGCCCCATTCCCTCGTTCTTTTCGCTCTTCGACGCCAATTGGAAATACCAAATGTAAACAGATCCTCCTTCACTTGTTCTTTGCATCGGAATATAGGTCTTCCTCTGCCTCTGCTTTGACCGGCTGGACACTTCAGCGAAAATTTTCTAAGCTGTAGTATTCTTATCCATCCTAACCAGCATAGCCGCTCTTTATGCAATGAACCTTGTCAATTTCGCCGTATACACGGTGTGTCCCAAAAATAACCGAACGTTTTGGATATAAAATAGTAAAATACACATTGTATTATCTTTGAAAGTTATTATTTTTTCAAAATAGGTTCCATTTGACTCAACACAACGTTTGGAACGATCAACCAGCGCATGCATAGATTTTTTTATGTCATTTATAGAAATGTTCTTTAGTACCTCGGTTACGGCTGCTTCAATTTTTTTCAATTTTTTTTTTAATTTTTTAAACTTCAATTTCAATTTTTTTTTACATGAAGTCAGGTGCGTTTGAAAGAGGATGAATGTATCTTTTTAATGTTGCAAATTTTTAATAGATGGCGCTGTATGTTGTATGATTTAAATATAAAGTTCAGTTATTTTTGGCACACACCGTGTATCTCATACAACTCATCGTTCCACCGACTGCAGTATTCGCCGTTGCCAATGCACAGAAGGCCACAAACCTTAAGCAAAGACTTTCTCTCAAATCCCCAACGCCGACTCTCCGATGTTGTCGAGAATGATGCTTGAATTGTAGAGTTTGGTCTTTCTTCGTCAAGAGATGACTTTACTTTTCAATTGCCTATTCAATCCCAACTAGCAACTGTTAACAAGAATGATACTGCGTTGGATTTCCAGGCTAAAATTGTTGTTGGTATTAATACTGGTTTCAAGATAGATGAAATTACGACTGTAACGACTGTTTGTTTGACGGGAGGAGATTTTTCCTTTTGTCTTCATTTACTACCAAGTGCATACGCTTTGCTTTCTTATTCAGTCTGAAGAAAGCAGAACTTACGCCGTGGTTGTTGAGGCCACTAATGTCAATATCATCGTGGTACACCAGCAGCTGTACACTCTTATAGAAGATTGTACCTTCTCTTTTCAGCTATGCAGCTCGTATTATTTTCTCCAGCAATAGATTAAAGAAACCACACCATAAGAAATCACTTTGTCTGAAATCTTTTTTGGTATTGCAAGGTTCGGAGAGTTCCTTCCTGATCCTGACGGTGCTTTTGGTTTTTCTTAACGTCAGTCAAATATAAGAAACAGCGGTGTAAAGGAATCTCTTCTTTCATGCTGTCGAAAACTGTTTTCAAATCGACAATGAGGTGATCTTCTTTTCACGGAAATTTTCCAAGATTCGTGTAGTGATCAATCATAACATTGCAAGACTGTCTCCCTATTTTACCTCCACTGCGGCACGCCAATCTTAATCGCATCAGCTGTTCTTTTGACATTTCCGAAAACTAATATTACATTTGCAGCCCAAGCAGATTAAAATGCCCACAGTTCGCTTATACCGAGTTGCTGATAAATGCTCTCAGTGAGCAGGAGTGCAAGTCGAATAGTAAATGGTTCAGCTATCTTCTGTGATTGCAGTTTTCGCTGTCGAACGATCCTTGTGTCTGTTGACGAGCGTTCTTTACTGTTACAAGATAGAAATCCGAGTCGATATTGGATTCTCGGAGTATACATACGTCAAGAACTCTTGACACATGTCGTCTGTCTATCAAAACATGATCGATCTGGTTATTAGGTTTTCGATGTGGAGACAACCAAGTAGCTTGCTGAATTTTCTCGTTCTGGAATTTAATACTACAGACAACCGTATTTCGAGCCCCGGGAATGCGATCAGCTCCGACCCATTAGGGGGGCGGAGGATGATTTTTCCAACAGTTGTGCCGCAAATATTTTCTTTGCCCCTCTATGTTAAGTATCAGTTCAAAAAAGAATTGTAAAATACCTTTTAAATCTTAAAGAAATCAACACAATTTGAGCTCACCATAATGTCGGTATATACACGTATATATCAATTTACATATATACAAATCAACCTACTTCAGTTTTGCTTTGTTTATATTTACCCAATTATATAACAAAATTACATTTAGTGTGTATATCTACTGCTTAAATTATTATAATTACATATGTATGTATGTACATATGTAAATAGATTTATATGTTTATATATGTAGAATGGTGTTAGTTATTAATAAAGCCTACATAATAAATTTCACTTATACAAACATGTGTATGTACATATGTTGGTACATGTTGATAGCCATTGAGTACACAATAGATTAAATTTGACGCTTGGAAGATCCCCAAATGATCAAATGCACCGTAATTATACTCGATTGTAGCATTACAGAGAGTAAACTAGGCAGGAATGATAGAGAATTAGATTGCGCAAATCAGATTTTTTATTGTAAGTAACTACGTAGCCGAGTGATTAGCACTGCTTACTGTCATTCGGTAGGTCAGGGTTCAAATCCTGGTGTTGTACTAACGTCCAAAAAGTTATAGAAAATTAATTTAAATAAAAAAATTAAGTAAAATTTTCTAATCGTGGCAGGGTATGTCAAAGCCAAAAGTCAAAAAATCGGTCGAAAATCGCTTCAGCGGTTACAAAGCGCCAATTATATATTAGGTCAAGTAAAAAGTTCGCTCGGTTTTTTTATTGATTTTTCAAAATATAATAACTTTGTGTACATTTGTCCGCTTTAAGTCAAATATGCGGCGCTTTGTTCGTAAACTTGTTTCCAACGAGATGCCAACTTCATTATACCCCTCTCGTAGAAGGCTGCGACCCTATTGACAAATTTTCACAGGCCTCTCTTGAGGCCAACTTCTCACCATTAAGCGCGTTCGCCATGGACAGGAGAAGATGGTAATCACTTGGTGCCAGGTCCGGACTATAAGGTGGGTGCATTAGGACCTCCCATCCGAGCTTCTGACGCGTCACCAAAGACGTGTGTGGCCTAGCGTTGTCCTGATGGAACACAATTCGGCCTCTGTTGATCAAAGATGGCCTCTTCTGGATGAGTGCTGCCTTCAAGCGTTTGGCCATAGGGGAGCAGCTCGTAGTAGGTGATTCCTTGCCAATCCCACCAAACACACAGCAAAACCAATCCTGGCTTGGCCACCGTTTCCGCCGGCTCACCGCGTTTCGACCACAACCGATTTCGCTTGACGTTGTCGTAAGTAATCCACTTTTCATCGTCAGTCACCAAACTCTTCAGAAATGGGTCGATTTTGTTGCGATTCAGCAGCGATTCGCAGATGGAAATTCATTCCATCATGTTTTTTTGCGATAGTTCGTGTGGCACCCAAACATCGAGCTTCTTTTTGAACCTAAGGTTATGCAAATCAAATATGTTGGTGTCCATCTTTGACGAGCGCTCACAACGTACTGAGTCAATCAATCGAAAAACTGTAAAAGATAAACTTTTAGCGCGAATAAACACGTTTTCAGCACCGTATAGTATGACATGATGCCACACGTAACACTAGTACTATAGACAGTAACGCCGTCTCTTAGATAAAAACCGAACTAACTTTTTACTTGACCAATATTATAAAGTTTTGACCCTTGGCATTATATGGGAAACACTACATCATGCACACGACTACCTCTCGCATTTTAGCAAACTTCTATCCGTTTGTGGTATTTTCGACCACTTTTTGGCGCATATTGGGCGGTACATCAGTCATAACATAACGAATGTTCAGAAATAGAGCTACCTCCCATGTCACAAGCCTCGGCAAAAGTCGACGAACGGCGGAAGGACGGGTTGATAGAAATTCCACGAAGTCAAATTCCAATGGAATGGTACATTTGCTTCGAAAAATTCAAATCTCTCTATGGAACCTCCACTAATAAACTAAACTTGCCTGTAAGACCATATTCCCTTAAATCAAACTACTCGGGTGTGTACAAGAAACGATGGACTTTACGAAGGAACTCATACCAAGTTACCCACCCATGCCACAGGCAACTAAGCCACTAAGCGAGAGGATGAGAAGAAACAGTGGGAAGAACCCATATTTCATATACTCGTACAACAATGATGAAGTTAAAAGGTTGCGCGAAAATCTAAAGCCGAAAAAAATGTTCTAAGGGGTAGAGCTTTCCTAGCGAAATTCGTATTTACTATATTCGAAGAAGAAGTGTTGAAAATGGATTGAAAGAAGTATAACATTAGGTCGTTAATCTTAGCAGTGGATCGACCCAAGGGCTTAAAAACCATTTCCTAAGAATTCAAGTACAAATCACAAGTACATTTTCTAAAATTTCACATCACTGGAAGAAGGCAGCATTTCAGAACACCATTCACTATATTAGTATTTAGTAATCGCCCAGGTGGTGTCTACCCCAATGAAGAAGAAGAAGATTTTGAAAAATTCCATCATCACTATTAGTTTACAATCCCACCCTCACCAGCTAAATTAGTGCAGTTTTAATTTAAAAATAAAAAAATAAATTTAAGTTTTTAGTTTTTCATTTTTTTACTTTTTCTTCTTTAGTATAAAAATTAATTACGAAATAATAAGTAAATGATTAGCATTTAAAATAATTATACAAAATGGAAAACAGTCTGTTTGTTACAAAATCATTGAAGGGACTTAAGCGGTGCTGGTCTCAACTTTCTTGGCATTATCCTCCTTCGAGGATGGGCCAGTCTGTGAGATGGGCACCACACGTTCAGTGGCTGGAGGTGGCAGCTTCTTCAAGGGAGCAGTGATGGTAAGTAAGCCATCTGAAGAGAGAGATGAGGTCACGTTGTCGGGATTAACGTCACCTAAAAGAGTAAGAGGAAAATAATTAAATAATATAAAATATATAAAAATAATATAAATAATGTAAAGATATAGAAAAAGAATTTTTTAAAAATTTTAAAAAATCCTTTCCACTTACTTGGCAGCATATAACGTCTGGAGAACTGTCTGGACACATAACCATGCTCATCTTGACGCTCCTCGTGTTTACCCTCGACGAGCACAAATTTATCGGTCACCTTGACAGTGATTTCGTTTGGTGTGAATTGTTGCACATCCAAAATGACTTCGAATTTCTCATTGTCAATATTCAATGTGGAACCAGATTCTTGCTTTTGCAAGCTGGTCGGTGAACGCTGCCATGGACGCAGGTAACCGGAACGCAGCATTGTCGGGCGGGAGCTCCAAACGGATGAGAGTAGGTCGTCGCGTCTGTTGGGATTAATAGAGTAAGTTAGCAAAAAAATATTTTCGGGATCTTTTATTTCTTTTTTTTTTAAATTAATTTTTATTTTTTTTTATTTATTTATTTTTTTTCTGCTTACTTTAGGCCAGTGCCAAAATGTTGGTCCAAGAGGCGCGATGTGCGCGTTGGAAATTCAAAATCATCCCACCAATCACGGAACATGAGTGGCACTACTGACATCTACGACGTCCAATTGAAATCGGAAAATATATTCGTATTGTACCGTTGCGTGGTTAAGCAAGGATACGGACAGGAATTTGTTGGTTGGTTTGTGGTTGAGTTGTTGTTGAGCCACCGAAAATGGAAAGTAGAGAAGAACACTAATGGTAATTAATAAAATCACCACCAATACGATAATTTATTAGTTTTTTGCCGAAATAAACACTTTTCAGTTAATTTTGATATGAATTTTGTGTTTCAAAAATTTGGTTATTTTTAGAAAATTTCAAATAATAATTTTTTTTTTCTGTAATTTTCCACAATGATTCACCTTTTTTTTAAAAGAATTTAAGAAATTATTCACACGGCTTCTGCACTTTTCTTGCGCGTTTTCTTTGCTTGTGCGCGTCTTTACCGCTACGCGTTCGCTACGATTTTGAACTGAGAATTTTTGGTGAACGCCGAATTTATACACCAGCGAGTTTGTTTGTGTTTTCGAATCTTTTTTCGCCGTTTTTTCATTTAAAAATATGAAATGAAAAATTTTGTAGCTATTTTTAGGGAAGCGTCATTTCATGATGTTGTTGGCAATTTTCACGCCAATCCAAATCGCTTATGCTAAGCGGAAAATAGCCGAGAAGGCGTGCGTGGGGTTAGAGGTGTTCTCTAATCTTTTTATTTTATTTTATTATTATTATTTTTTTTTTTAGAAAGGTGCTCGTTAGTGCATTGTGGCAATAAAATTGAATTCCGAAATATTTTTAGTAAATTTTTGATAATTAATTAAAATAGCAGGTTGAAGACTCTTTGGTTTTAGCAAAAAATTTAACAGACAATTTAATAGAAAAGTATTATAATTTAAATCATTTATTTATTTGTATTTTTTTTTCTTATTAAATCCTTTATGAAAATATTTATAAAAGTGTCATATTCGAAACGATATTCTGGGCACAAATTCCCTAATTGACCCGCTTTAAAAATGACATACAGCAGTTCTGGCATCCCGATTGCCTTGCTGACCGGAAGCATTTGGTTTTAAATAGACTCAGCAGACTATGGACAGTTTTTGGGGTCTCCTTAGAGTATTTGGAAGCTGTCCTTGGAGTTGCTTTTTATAGTAACTAAAAGCAGAGGACCAAGATATGAAGGATAGATACTCTTTTCTATGTGAACTGCATTTGCTCTTATATTAAGAGACTTACCTAGTCGACCAACAACTCGAGAATCCTTATCTCTATTCATTTAAAAAAAATTGAAAGAAGCAAATCTTTAACTTAGTTAAACAGATCAAGCGCACTTGACACCATGTGGGTCCTGAGATACCTATGTTAGTCCAGTTAAGGAGAATATTCTAACCTTTCCAAATGCTCAAACCATTTAATGTGTCCGGGCAGTGGTGGTAAAGTGGCAATGTTCCACCAATTATTCCTCATCTATTTCCCTGAGGCTATGGCGGAAGTAAAGACTTAGTTCTATTTACCTTTTACAATTGCCAAATTTGTCTGGTCACATTCCACGTGGTTTTACTTTGTCATCTACTGTACGCTCACGTCTCCCCATGCTGGTCCGGGAAGAGAATAATATCCTGGCTACCAATCCAGGGCCATATGGAAGCCCAATTCGTAGTAACTCCGGTTACAAGGTCTGACCGGAGACTTTAAACCCGGTACCACGGGGAACAGGAGCCCTCGGTACTTGCCCACACCTGATCATTGCGGCAAGGACCTTCGGTGAGTTTCGTGGTGGCTGTGGTTTAAACCCAAATGCGGAAAGATTTGTTGTGGAGTTCGCCAACTCGGTGTGGAGTAGCATTGCTACCGAGTGTCGGACCCATAGCACGGCAGAGGTTTCAGATGGGCTTCGAGCCTAACCAAGGTTGCCAGTGTGTCCATATCACACACTCTCACTATAGGGTGCTAATCAACACTGTTGATCCGCTGTGCTTTTGAGCACCGTGAGGTTAGTCCAACGTCGGCAGGTACTCACGTAAAACATCTCGGACTCTGTACGCTCACGTCATATACGTACAGAGTTTACTGTGATAATGACCGTTCCCTTTCTGGCCAGTTCGCCGATTACGCAGTTGCCTGGAATGTCACTATGACCGGGAACCTAAGCCCCAGACGTTTCGCATACAGTTGAGAATTTGTTTAAGATCTCTCTGCAATTTATTGCCACCTTTGAGATGGTATGATTGCTTTGGAAAGACTTATTGGCAGCCTAGGTGTCAGTATGTACTAGGTTTTCGAAAAATGGAGGGACCTACAGCTTGAACTAAGCCGCCTCCGAACGGCAGATGGTATTTTAATGAGGAGCTTTTGATTTTCCTATCAGAAATACCTACACTCGGAGGGGTTGACATTCCCTTCCGAAGGGCGACTGCAATTAGAAAATTTAACTTGTTTTTTCATTGATATTAACTTTTTATAACTTTTGGATGTTGGTTGTACCAGAATTTGAACCCAGAATGACAATACACCTAGTGAAACCAGGTCCTTCTTCAACTGGTCTTTCGAATGGATCCTCCACATCTGCTACCACCCGAAGGGTATAACTATCAAAGCCCAGGATTTATCCAGCTGCAGTTTCTGACTTCGCTCCGAATCGATCAATTTCGACTTCTATAACTTATCGTTCCATTGCACCGAATTATTATTAAAATTTATTCGTCGTGAGTGGACTTTACTTTTCAAATTGCCTACTCAGCCCAATGCAACACCTGTTGACAAGAGTGATCCTTCGTTGGATTTTAAAGCTGATAATTCTATTGACGTTGCTGCTGGTTGCTCAAAGTTATAACTATAACCGAGTGGCCGATATATGAGTGTGCTTTTTTGTTTTCTTGTCCTCGTTCGCTATCGGAAAGGAGAAAGCTGGTTGTTGAGGTCGATGAAGTCAATATCATCGGTTTAGGAGGGCAGTTGTACTCACTTCTATAAGATAACTCATTTTATTTTCTACAGAATTAAGTTGAAGACTGTGCACGATATAGAGTCATCTTGTCTGCAATTGGGTTTAGTACCGAACGACTTCCTAATTTTGATGATAATTTATGTTAAGTTGTAGTCCACATTGTCGTACATACTTTGTAGGGATACCAATCGCATTCATAGCTGCAGAGAGGTTCATTTCCATGCTGCCGAAGATGGCTTTAAAAATCGAGAAGGATGGAGTGCATTGATCCTTTCTTGAATATCTGTTCATACAGCCGTATAAGGTTTTCAGCGATACCAAGCTCATAAATAGAAGCGTGAAGGAAACTTCTTTTCATACTCGCGAAGGCAATTTAAAATCGACGAAGAGAATGTGTGTGCCCCTTGTTTTCCAAGATTTTTTTCATCGTGAGTACCTACTGATCTTTAATTCGTCCCATCATAGTTTACCGAGCAGGTAGACCATCAACTCTTGCTACTTGTTTGGTCTTCCGGACGGGCAATTGATATTTGGACTTAATCATAGTTGGGCAATAGAGACTTGGGTATTCAGAATGTCGGACAAGCTAAAACTTCACTTCATCTGTTTTTCTAAATCAATAAAACATCAAAGTGAATTATTATTATGAAGTTTTATGGGAAAGAAATTAATTTTGGAGCATTTCAAAAATGTTATCACATTTTAAAAAATATTTCTTCAAAATAAGCACGGAAAATTTGTTTACAAACAAGCATAATATGTTTAATAAAAAATATTATTAAACAAAAACCAACAAATTGAGAAAAATAAAAACAAAATTGACGATTTTATGAGTTGAGATTTATGTATTTCATCTTGTATATATTAGAAATATATATTTAAAACAAGTGTCTCATAGCTCGCTCGAAATATATCGAACAAACGAGAAGCGGAAAAGTTGACTAGCAGAATTCGTAAACATTTTAGTATTGGTTTTTGAAAAATACATTTTCTGAAAAATAAACAATTTATTTGTGAGATAATAAAAAGAGATACAATTTTTATTGTGCACAAACATATATATATATCATATATATTTTAGCTATTTTTAAACGCATTACTTCCCACCAGACACAACCCACCTTTGGCATGCCATAATTCTTTAAACATCATTTTTATTTTTTATTTATATTTTTTGGAAACATTTCTAGAATATTTTTGAATTCCTTTGCGAAATTGTGTGTGAAAATGACTAATAATGAAACAATTAAAATTATGATTTCAATAATGAGTTCACAAAGTGAGCAATTCAAATTGGTAGGCGATTTTAGAAATGAAAAAAAAAAACTAAGTAATAAAATCTAAAAATAAAAGTTTATAAATATACATAGTATAGTAGTGTGTTTAGTTTTTGTTACATATTTCGAAAAACGTTGACCAAGTGGCATAAACGCCTGTACGAGTACATACATAAATTAAATGTTGTACACAAGTATTCATTAAATACTAAACAGATGTGTAAAATACACAAAATAAGCATATATGTATGTATGTATATATGTACATATGTAGGCCCACAGGGTGCTGTTTGGGGAAGCAACTTTTTTCAGGATACTAAAAAATATGTTTTTTTTTATACTGAAAAGTTTTAAGGATGTGATGGTACAGCATTTTTCATACTAAAACGTGGTTTTTAAGACATGTGGTTTTCAAAAAGAGATAAAACACATATAATTTAATGTAATGGCCAAGAATTTAGCATTATTATAAAGATAAAGGTTTGAAATTATGTTTTAAAAATGATTTCGGACAAGTAACCGCCATGGCTAGCTCGAAAAAAATTCCAGCCGGAAGGCCCAACTGGGACCGTATGTCAATGTCAGCAATAACACGCCAAATATTCTCTTGTAGGACGTCAATCGTCTTGAACTTATCTGCACAGGCAAGCAACTTCACATAATCCAAAAAAAAATAGTCCAGCTTTGTTAAATCGCGCGATCTTTGAAGCCACACCACAGCCTTTTGACGTAGCGTCATCTATATTAGGTGGAAGCAAAGGTCGTCCACAACAACATCCTGCAATTCTGGCACAAAAAACTCATTAATCATGTCTCTATGCGTTCCCCATTGAATGTAATATTATGGATGGCTTAAATTTTCGAAGAAAAAAAGTGAGCTTCATCGCTGAATAAAATTTTTTATGAAAATCGTGATCGGTGGCCAACTCGTTTGAGCCCATTCACCGAACGTATGACGCGCTTGATGGTCGTCCGGCTTCAATTCTTACACGAGCTAGATTTTTTAGGTCCGCAAACCAATAACGTTCTACCAGATCTTCCATAAAGTGAATGGGCACATCTCCATTTTTTTCACGCGGTGGCAAATGGACTCAATCAGCTGTACTTCGGTACTCTGCTCCACAGGAAGAGCCCACTGTACGACATCTCTGAAGATGCGCATTATCTACTAGATTAAACGCGGTATAAAACCATTCCATGGTTACTCGAATTACCGACTCTGCTGTGTGATTATGTCGACCGAATATTGGACGCAACGCGGCTTTTTTTTAAGAGGAGAATATTGATTTTTGTTAAAAATATTTAATAATCCTATAAAAAAAATTATAAAAAAAATTTATTTAAGAAATCTTATCTTCTTCGGCACTGGAACGTAAACATTTTGAGAACTAATTTTTCTCCGAAATTTCATTGCTTCAAACCATTTCCCACATTTTGAGGCACCCGTTAAATACAATCACTTTCATATACATATAATAATATACTTATGCATACATACTTACATATGTGTGTGTTTTAACCATAAACTTATGTAGTGCATGTCTAATAAAAGAAAAAAATCATATCTACTTATTTTCATTAAATATATCTGTCACCATCAGATGCTGAATCACTTTCAAGCATGACGTTTTGTATTCAAAAATACTTTTGTTTTTATTTTCATAGAAGGATTTTTGTATTTGTTATTTATTTTGTATGTTTTAGTTTTCACACATAAAATACATACATATTTTGCATTCTGCTTTTACCGGTTATTTTATTAAGCTTTTAATTGCTAAGCTTTTTTATTTATATTTTTTTTCGTTTTTAAGTACGAAAGGAATATGTGCATACATACATATGTATGTATGTACAGTAATTTCATGCAAGACTTTTATATCATAAAATAAAAAAACATGCTTACATATTTACATACATATGAGATTAACAAAAGTTCGGTAAGCTGACCAGAAAAATAAAATTCTCTTTACATTTATTCGTAATATTTGTCCTTTTTTACCTTCTCTACACAATTTCTATTGATTTCAATGCACTTCTTAAGCCTATAGATCCTCTTCTGAAAACAGTCTTCAAAATCTTGCTTTTTAAACTTATCCAGTTCAGCATTAACCGCATTAATTATCTCTCAGTTGCTATTAAAGATCTTTTCTTTTAAATTTTTTTAACCAGAAATCGCCAAGGTGCTATATCCGGCGAATATGGTGCTGGACGTATTTATTCGATCCCAGAGATCGAAATAAAATTATTCGTTATTTCAGCTGTGTGGGATGGCGCGTTGTCATCATGTAATAAGCTGCTCCGCAAATCCTCTTTCTTCCTGTTTTCCAACAAATTTTTCAAAACTTTTGGTAAGCACTCTTCGATGTACCATTTTGCAATTACCGCCTGACACTTTTCCGGTGGAATAGAAGCTACGATTTTAGATCGGGTGAAGTAAGCTGACTTCATTACTTTTGCTGGTGATTTTTGTTGCTTAGATTTTACGTGTGGGCTTGCTCCTGTTGGGCTCCATACCATGGACTGCTGTTTGGTTTCTGGATCGTACTTATAGAACCAAGATTCGTCACCAGTAACGACTTTACTAAAGTTGTTAGACTGACTATTTTCGAGTTTGTTTAGAAAAAATTGAACAAAATACACTCGAGCCTGTTTTTGGGCCTCATTTAAAATTCGTGGTACCCATGGAGCAGATTTCTTCGTGTATTCCAGATGATTACTCCATATTCGCAATACAGCTATGGCATTCAAGCCCAATTCATTAGCAATCATTTCTTGTATCTACCGTGGGTCTTCGTCAATTTCGGACTTCACCAGAGCTACAGTGACGTCATCAGTAGAAGATTTTGGTCGACCTTCTCGGGGCTTGTCCTCTACGGAAAAATGCGCGGTCTGGAATCATCGGAACCATTTAAAAATAGTATTTAAAGACGGTGCAATCGTTCCATATGAAATTTGGCGTTCACTGAATATTTGCATTGGCTGCGAACTACGCCGAAACCCAAAGAGAATCACATGGCGAATTTCTGTTTGAGTTAGTGGTAAAATTTCGTCTGACCTATCCCCAGCTATCTTGCGTTTTCTAGCCTCCATTTTAACCGATCGTTCTAAAATTTGAAAGGAAGACTAATAAAGTAATTGCAAAGGGTTTGGTATTTTTAGATTTGACGGAACTTTTGTCTCCTCGTATGAAAAATAAATATAATATTAAGTAAAGTAAAAATTTCGAAAGAGATGGCGTTATTGTCCATAGTACTAGTGTTATGTGTCGCAGCATGTCATACTATACGCCGCTGAAAACGTGTTTATTCGTGCTAAAAGTTTGTCTTTGACAGTTTTTCGATTGATTGACTCAGTACGTTGTGAGCGCTCGTCAAAGATGGACACCACCAAAGAGAAAATTCGCTAAATTTTACAATATTTCTTCGATCAAGGCGAAAAAGCAGCCAACGCGGCAGAAAAAATTAATTTAGTTTATGGGCCCGATACTGTAAACGAACGTGTAGCACAAAAGTGGTTTGCTATGTTCCGCTCCTGTAATCTCGATGTCACAAATGCACCACGCGTCGGGAGGTCTGTTGCGAAAAATGCGATAAAATCATGAAAATAGTGGAAACAGACCGTCACGTGAGCACTTATGTAATTGCTGAGGAACTAAATATAAGCCAGAAATCCGTTTGGAACCATTTGCATAACCTTGGATTCAAAAAGAAGCTGGATGTTTGGGTGCCACACGAACTAACGCAAAAAAAAGTGATGGACCGAATTTCCATCTGCGAATCGCTGTTGAATCGCAATAAAATCGACCCATTTCTGAAGCGTTTGGTGACTGGCGATGAAAAGTGGATGAGTGGATCACTACCGGCAACGTCAAGCGTAATCGGTCGTGGTCGAAACGCGGTGAGACGGCGGACGGCCAGGAAGGTTTTGCTGTGTGTTTGGTGGGATTAGCAAGGAATCATCTACAACGAGCTGCTCCCCTATGGCCAAACGCTCAATTCGGCCCTCTATTGCTAACAACTGGACCGCTTGAAGGCAGCACTCATCCAGAAGAGGCCATCTTTGATCAACAGAGGCCGAATTGTGTTCCATCAGGACAACGCCAGGCCACACACGTCTTTGGTGACGCTGCAGAAGCTCCAGGAGCTCGGATGGGAGGTCCTAATGCACCCACCCTATAGTCCAGACCTGGCACAAAGTGATTACCATCTTTTCCTGTCCATAGCGAACGCGTTTAATGGTGAGAAGTTGGCCTCAAGAGGGGCCTGTGAAAATTGACTTTCCGAGATTTTTCCAATTGGGACGCAGCCTTCTACGAGAGGAGTATAATGAAGTTGGCATCTCGTTGGCAACAAGTTTACAAACAAAACGGCGCATATTTGACTTAAATCGGACAAATGTGCACAAAGTTATTATATTTTGAAAAAATCAATAAAAAAAACCGAACGAACTTTTTACTTTACCTAATATATAATATATATATGTACATACATATATGTTTTTGGAAAATATTTTTGGTAGCAAATGTTCAAACATGTGTATTGAAAAGTGTGAATGAAAGCTAAACATGCATCAAATGAGGAATTTCGTAATTAAGGAAATCAAGAAAAAAATGTATGCAATTCATTTACTGCCAATTTAATTGCCTGACGCATAGAACTATTTTTGTATAATGAGAGATTCGCAACAACAATGCATCCTCGGTGTCGGACATCTGATATAAAAGGCATTTCTGACCGTTTGAAAATTAATGTAAATATTGAATTGATAGATGAAATAAAAATAAGAATAAGAGATGTTTCTCGTAATGGGATTGGAGACTTACACGTATGTCTTCCGACTGATCTTCATTTTAATGTTCTGATATTTAACTAGAAATCAAAAGCAGATAATTCTACAAAAGAAGACGAGCTCTATATAAAGTACTCCCATCAACATCAGCAATTAAATAAAATTTGTGCGACTTAGCTTGCTGATGCGTCTTCCGACGTAATCTAGGTTTCTGGAATCACCAAAGTGGTTTTGGGAGTAACAAGTCGGATTGCTGCAGTGTGAATACCTCGCAGAATTTGAAGCGATTCAAGAGACATACCTTACTATCGCTATATCATTGAATCCCTAACCCCTAGATGCTACGAACTATTATAGAGGTTAGTTACCTCTCTACGAACTTCGTCGCCGAAACGTGCGAATAAATGAGATGACATTGACTAAAACATTTCGTAATTTCATTGTCGTCTTGGGAGGAACAAAGGCGTGTCGTCTTTATATCTGTCTAGTAAAGAGTAATTCATTATTTTCAGTCTAGTAAAAAGTAATCCATTATTTTTGCATTAAATTGAAGGCTTTATTTAGAACGCACCGTTTTGCTCGATAACTTTTTATCATTTTGAAGATAATGTTATTATGCCTCTCATAAAAACTCTCGTCCCTGTTGGCAAAAAATTTGTACAATCGATTTTCACAGTCTTCTCTTGAGTCCAATTCTCTCCTCCTACCAAATTATTCGCCATAGACAGGAACATATGGTAACGACTTGGTGTGAGGTCCGGACTATAAGGTAGATGCATAAGAACCTCCCAACAAATCTCTCGGAGCTTCTGTCACTCTGTCACTGTCAATATCGATGTGTGTGGTCTGGCGTTGTACTTCCCTTAGGCCAAAGATGGCCGTTTCTGGGCGATTGATTCCTTCAGCCGGTCCAATTGCTGACAATACAAGAATAATACAATTAAGAGTTTAGCCATAGGAGAGCAGTTCACAGTGGATGATCTCTTACCAATACCATCGGACAATCAACAAAACCTCTCTGGCTGTCAAGCCTGGTTTATGGCGCTTGTGTCGCCTCACTGTCCTTTGGTCTACGAGCGTTTGTATTTGACGTTGCTGTAAGTGATTTATTTTTCATCACCAGTCACCATTAGCTTCAGAAATGTGCTGATTTTGTTAGGTTTCAGTAGCGATTCGCAGATGAAAATTCAGTCCATGATGTTTTTCCTCGGTAACTCATGTAGTACCTATACATTGAGCTGTTTTGTGTATCCAGCCTTGCTCAAGTGGTTCCAAACTGTTTTTGTACAATGCTTTGCTGCTGTGCAATCTAAACAGTGCTCGCATGACGATCAGACTCGACGACTTTCATTATTTTATCGACATTTTAGACAATCAATCTTCAACACCGTGGGGCATCTTTTACATCAAAATTTCAGAAACGAAATCGACGAAACCAAAATTGTGCATAATTGACTGTTACAAAACCATAAACACCACCTTTATCGAAGAAATTCAAAATTATAAAAAATGTCCTTTGTTTGCTTTCCGGTTTAAAATTTTAAATATGTGATTTTCTACTTCAAAAACCGTTATTTACGCCCTTATCAACAGAAAGTAACACGTGCACGTCAAACAGAGAGAGATAGAGAGAGCACAAGAATTGGCATTCCAAGGCTATGTGTGCAAATTGACAGTTCATTGTGAGAAGGACTGCAGCAGCATGCACTGAATAGCCGCCAGGATAACAACAACAGCAAATTACACTTGACATTTTGACATGCACAGAGTGAGTGCAGCAACACAAATCAAAGTTGAAGAGTTCACGAGTCGTGGCAGTTTTAGAGCGTACGAGTAAAAAGTACACTAACACAATGAGGAAGCCACAAAAATAAAACGACACAATTCCATAGAGCAGACAGGCGACACGCAGTACAAAAGACAAAACGCTTTTGCCATAACAAATGTGGGCGAAATACAAAAAACAAAAAAAAAAAACAAAATAAGCAAACAAAAATCTAAGGATTAAAATGGCAACAATAAAATTGTTATATAAATAGAACCACATTGTGAAGAAGAGCAAAAGGATAACAGAGAGCACAGGAAGGAAGCAGGTTGCGTAGGAACATTGGCGAGCGAACAAGAGAATAATAAAGGAAATTTCGCTGAACGAATTGAATTAAATAACATTGATGTACCAACTGCTGATGCTGTGAGAGCTGCCGAAAACAGCGGTAAAAGCACAAAATAACTAAAGAAAGTAGAAAAGAGCAAATAAAAGCAGAAAAATCAAGCTGAGTGAGGATAAGGAAAATAATTGAAATTGAAGTGGGTCTATAGGCGTCAGCTGTGTGGTCGGCGGGAGTGTAGTACAAGAATTTATAGTAGCAGCAAGCCAACTGAGCTGCAAGTGGGGACGGTGTGCTCTAAGATGAAAAAGGTTCGTGGGAATTTTGTGAAAATGAAAATAAATAACCGACGCCGCAGGAAATTAGAAAGCCAATTGAGTAGAGATTGTGTTTAATTTATTTCTAAATCTTATTTTTTCTTTAAAGCTACCAGTGGCCATATTGGCGAGCACTATGCTGTTATGTCATGCGGCAGCGTTGGCCGGACATGTTGTGAAGCGTAGCTATTCCGATCAAAGCGTGCATGGCTATCAGGCGGAGGTGTGTAAAAATGTTTAATAAATATTTTTATTAGCTTATGGTAATATTAATGGTTTTTGTTTTTGCTCAAACCCTGTAGCGCACCTGCTGGTGGAATGAGGTGTGCAAGGAGGAATTTCAAAATCTTTTTCGTTGCAAGTGTCCACAATTCTCATACTGCCGGTGGGTATTTAAAAGATAATTAAAGATAAAAATAAAATTAATTTAAATTATATAATATAAAATAAAATAAAATAATATAATATAAAATAAAATAAAATAAAATAAAATAAAATAAAATAAAATAAAATAAAATAAAATAAAATAAAATAAAATAAATTAAAATAAAATAAAATAAAATAAAATAAAGTAAAATAAAATAAAATAAAATAAAATAAAATAAAATAAAATAAAATAAAATAAAATAAAATAAAATAAAATAAAATAAAATAAAATAAAATAAAATAAAATAAAATAAAATAAAATAAAATAAAATAAAATAAAATAAAATAAAATAAAATAAAATAAAATAAAATAAAATAAAATAAAATAAAATAAAATAAAATAAAATAAAATAAAATAAAATAAAATAAAATAAAATAAAATAAAATAAAATAAAATAAAATAAAATAAAATAAAATAAAATAAAATAAAATAAAATAAAATAAAATAAAATAAAATAAAATAAAATAAAATAAAATAAAATAAAATAAAATAAAATAAAATAAAATAAAATAAAATAAAATAAAATAAAATAAAATAAAATAAAATAAAATAAAATAAAATAAAATAAAATAAAATAAAATAAAATAAAATAAAATAAAATAAAATAAAATAAATTAAAATAAATAAAATAAAATAAAATACAAAAAAAATTGAAAGAATTAAAATAAAATAAAATTAAATCAAATCAAATTAAATTAAATTAAAATAAATAAAATAAAATAAAATAAAATAAAATAAAATAGAATAAATTAAAATAACATAAACCAAATATAATAAAATTAAATAAAATCATATAAATTTAATAAAGTAATAAAATAAAATAATATGAAATCTAATTAAATAAAATAGATTAGAGTAAAATATAATAACAAAAAAGAAAATAAAATGAAATGAATTAAAATAAAATTTTATTAAATTAAATAAAATGAAAAATAAATTAATATAAAAAGAATAAAATAAAACAAATTAAAATAAAAAAAGGGTAAACTAAAATAAAATAAAATAAAAAGTAAAACGAAATGAAATGAAATAAAATAAAATAAAAAAAGGAAAAAAAATAAAATAAATTTAATTAATGTAAAGAAAAATAGAGTAAATTAAAATAAAATAAATCAAATATAGTAAAATTAAATAAAATTATATAAAATCAAATAAAATTAAATAAAATCAAATAAAGTGAAAGAAAATAAAATAAATTGAAACCAAATTAAATAAAATAAAATATACTAAAATATACTAAACAAAAAGAAAATAAAATAAAATTAAATGAAATTAATTAAAATAAAGTCATATCATATTAAATTACATTAAATTAAATAAAATGAAAAATAAATAAAAATAAAAAGAATAATATAAAACAAATTAAAATAAAGTAAAGATGGTAAACTAAAATATAATAAAATAAAATAAACTTAAATAAAATAAAATAAAGTAAAATAATGTAAAAAAAAGAAAATAACATAAATTAAAATAAAATAATATAAAATAAAGTAGAGTAAAACAAAATAAAATCCAATAAAATAAAAAAAAATTAAAAGGAAATAAAATAAACGAAACTAATATAAACTAAAATATAATAATATAAAATAAAATAGAATAAAATAAAATAAATTGAATTAATGAAATTTATTATGAAAAAAATGTATACAATAAAGCTAAAATGTATTTAAAATAATATAATTTAGTATCACATATATAAAATGAAGATGCATTAAAAACAAAAATCAAGTAAAAAATAAAAAAGCACATTAAAATAAAAACTATAATAAAATTAAAAAGCATAAAAACTGAAATAAGTTTAAATCCAAATTAAATTAAATAAAAAGTAGTAATTAAATGAATAGAATAAAACAACTTAAAACAAAAAGTAAAATTAAAATTAAAATGGTGAGTTATAATAATTTGAAACAAAATGTAATAAATTAAATTTTAAAAAAATTAATTGTCCATATGAAATGAATAAAACTAAATAATTGAAAACAACTTAAAAGAATAGAAAAAGAAAATTAGGAATTAAATTCATTAAAACAAAAAATAACATTAATTAAAATATACTATAAAAAATAGAAATAAAAATAAATAAAAAGCAAATTAAATGACTAATTAACTAAGCGTAATGGAATAAATATATTAAAATTGAAAAAAATTAATTAAAAATGTCAATTAAAATGAAAAATGAGATAAAATAAAACCAAATGCAATAAAATTTAATTAAACGGAATTTGAACTTCCATATGAAATGAATAAAATTAAAGTAAATGAAATAAACTTTAAGGAAAAAAAAGATATGAACAAAGGTAAATTAATTTAAATTATTTAAAATAAAAAAACTGCATTAAATAAAACTAAAATAATATAAAGTGAAATAAAAAAACTATTAAATATGTAATACAATTAAGGGAAATAAGTTTAAAAAAAATTAAACAAACTAAAATAAAATATTAATACAAAATTAAAAATATAATTAATATAAAAATAAAATATTAATACAAAAAACTTAAATAAAAACAAAATGTAGTGAATAAAAATAACATATAAAAGTGAAATAAAATTAAATTAAACTAAATGAGAATTATAAGCAATGAAATGATATAGTTTATTTAATTTCAAAAAAAAATATTTAAAAACGAATTTAAAAGTAAATAAATATATTTAATAAAATTGAATTCAATAAAATAAAATACAATACTAAAATATACATAAATAGTATCAATGACACTCACATACATTTTTCCTTTCCTTTACAGTTCACCAGGACGCTATTATAATGCGTATTGTTCAATGACCGACACTGGCTATATATGGACACAACCCACGTGGGATTGGGTACCATGAATGCTAGCATAAACGGTCGACTGCCTACATAAATATACATGCATACATACGTACATATTTATAAAGAAGTGCTTAGCACGCTCATTGAAAATAATACAACTACAACTATTTATGCACATACATACATATATACGTATATGTATGTATAAATGCCTATAGTTAGGATATAAAATAATCGAGAAAAAAAATGAAAACAATTTAATTGAAAATTATTAAGGGCGAATGTACACACATACATACACACATACACATTTATATTTATTTACATATATTGTAGTTACAAGAGAGATACTTTAAGTGCAACTAAGTCAATGGGAAATGAGCATAAGCTCTAAGCTTAGTTATGAAGTACTTACATACCTACATACTTACACACTCGAAAGGTAATTTATATATATAATTCATGCCACAAATACATACGTTTGTATTTATATGCACATGTAAATATTTTTTTTTTTTACTTTTTACTATTTTTTCTGACATGATGGGATAATAATCTGTTCTTATATGTATGTAGACTGCAGAGCTTTAGCACTTAAGCTGTGACTTAACTGTTTTTATTTATAAATTCTTATGAATATTTAATTTCCACAGACCCCACCAGCTCCGTGCAAAATGTTTTCTTGTGTCTTACAAGCGCTTGTTAATAAATCTTTTAATACTCTACTACGAAAAATCTCTTCGAGCTGAGTTAGACCTTGGAAGATATATGGTAAGAGTCAGTTGAGCTGACTCGCAAATCTTTTGAGCATCTGACATGGCCCAAAACATATACCATGTAATCTAAAGTTCAACTGACTGAAATAATATAATTAAAATTAAAATTGTCATAATTCTAGTGCAGACTATGGTATATGCAAAGTGGAGAAAATGATTTATTACAGCAAGCCATGAATTTGTTTATTTTTAAAAAAGGAACAGGGAACCTGCCGAGCTCGTTCGCTTTTCGGTCAAAGAAGCTTTGGCTTGTTTAATACCCACCTTTAGGTCCATTTAAGTAGTTATAAGTCAAGTCTAGATGTCGAAAGTGAAGTGTGAAGTGAAACTGAGGAGTGAAGAAAAGGAAGATATATGTATGTTTGTGTCCAAATCTTTAGTATAATAGTGTCCTGTACCACAATGAAAAGTATTTTGCATCCTTGAGCTTTAATGTATAGAACTAACCTAAATTCTTCTTCTTCATTTTTACATTATTGTCCTTAAACATACACATCAACATAATCACACACACACATAAATTCTTAAAAGCTTTCATGGATAGTTAACCAAGCAATTTAAGCTTCCAAATTAGTGAAACTTGTAGTTTATTAGCGCTGAAATGTGTTATAGCGTATAAATATGTATATAGAATAGTTACATATACATATATCTATATATGTATATGTGAAATATGCATTCAATTTAAGGTTGATCAACTGCACATAAGTAAATAATTCGTACATACACACCGGCATGTTGATCAAGCATATACTTTGCGCGTAATACATATGTACACGTACATATGAGAATCTATGTACTTACATATGTATGCACCATAAGTATATAATTAAGCAAAAAATGTTACATTGAATTGTTATATTGACGCACGTGTCGTCTTGATGCTAATTATAGTTACATATTATATATACATACATACCTACATATGTACAATATATAATATAAATATTTCGTATGTACATATGTTGTTGTTGATAACGTTTTATTGGCTGACATATTAATAAATCTGTCAACTTAGAAATAAAAAACAAAAAAAAAAACAAAAAAAAAAAACAAAAAAAAAAAACAAAAAAAAACAAAAAAAAAAAAAAACAAAAAAAAAAAACAACAAAAAAAAATACAAAAAAAAAAACAAAAAAAACAAAAAAAAAACAAACAAAAAAAAAACAACAAAAAAAATACAAAAAAAATTAAATCCTTTTGTCATTTTACTCAAGTCCAAATCAGTTTGCTGAATCACTGTTAATAATGATACATATTTATGGTTGGCTAGATATCACTAATTGCTTGCATATGTTCTTGTATACATACACGTATACATGCATACATATGTACATACAGACATATGTAGCTGCGTTTAGAAATGGCAAGCTTTATTGTCTTTCCTAATTCAAACAATCTACACACATTAATATATATTATATATATATATATGCACATACATATGTACATGCTTTAGTGAACGTTTTATGTACTCACGTAATCGACCAGCCAACGACGTCAGCAAAATATTGGAAAATCAATATATTCAAAATTTTCTGATAACGCACAGTGGGACAAATGTCAGAAATTCACGCTACTTACTTAATTAAGTAATCTTAATCATAATATTTGGCATAGACACTACTTCACCACTTATACGATTATAGCTGAATCAACCACAGAGCACACCAGTTATTACTTTCTATTCAAGCCAAGGCTGGGGAAGTCAAGGCTTTCCCCAACTTATTTTTCCACTGGTTTAGAGGTATTTCTCTTTCTCTGCTTCCGCCTAAGCTGGTATTGTATCGAATACTTTCAAACTTGAGATGTGTTCGCCCATGCGAACGGCGTCTACTGGACATTGTAACTGCTGCCTCTTAATTCGCTGAACTATGTCAATGTCGTATGTATATATTTATCGTCCATATAGAGAGGACTACAAATCTTCTCCCAAATCCAACTAACGAGAAGTTGTTAATGCCCCCACTGCGTCAGAAATTAGTGCGGGGGTATAATGAGTTAGTTGTAAATACTTTGTTTGCCTAGAGAGGACTTTTCTTTTCAATTGCCTGCTCAGTCCAAAGTAGCACCTGTTGGAAATAGTGATGGATTGGTTCTCCAGGCTGATATTATTATTGCTGTTTACACTGGCTCCTAGCCAGACAAAATTGTCTACAACTTCAAAATTATGACTATCAATAGTGACGTGGTGGCCAAGACCCCACGTACACTCTTCATTTTTTGAATAATTTTTATCCGATTTACAATTGTAAGCATTATATACCTAGATTTCGAGTACCCAGTGATACTTTTAGCTCATACTCAACTACAGTAAAGTCTTTGAGTCAGTAGTATGGGAGACTAAACTCCTAGTTACATGTAAGTACTTATTACAAAGTCTCCTCGACCCAACCTATACTGGAGGTAAGGTAACTGCTGAGCTGCCGATAAGTAGAATTGATGAATGGATATATGAATAAGTAGTTGAGTAGGTTTTTAAAATAATTTATTACTTTATTCACTTCACATTCGAAGCAACATGGAACTATCCAACGACTTAGTCTACTAGTATATGAAATCTTATAACCATCACCAAAGGCAATCATGTATTTATTATCCCACAACTGATAAACAGAGTGACTTTTTGTATATATAATAAATGAGATGCAACATTTGGGTATCCATTTCGTTACCTTGTTCTCTTCACTTCAAATTCTTAGCAATCTGTTGGCTGTTCTCTAGACATAGGACTGTCCAATGATCTAGTCTACGTGTATATGAACTCTTGTAACCATCATCAATCGCAACTAAAAAGTTAATATCCCACATCTGATAAACAGAGTGACTTCGCTCCTGTATATACAATATGTATATGAAGAACTATGACTTCAGAGTATGCGTCTCAATTACGTATTTTCAAACCAACCATGGAACAAAATGCCGCCAAAGTCTTTATGATAACTGTTAGGCCGCTTAGAGTTGGTACACTAATACTTAGGCCGCTCTTGGAGAGAGACGAATTCTGTATACTATATATGGTGTTCCTCACAAAAATTTCGATTTTTCCTTGCTACCACCATGAACTCGCAATACCTTCTAGAATCAACCCAATAAAGGTCCCAGTTTCTTTCCATTTTACGAAATTTCGCTAAGTTTTCGACTCTCTTTGTGAAGCTCCGTTTCACATTTCATTAAATCCTCGTTCCAACGACTATGCTTGAATTTCTCCAGATACCTCTTGCCTCTTCGATTTACAGGATAACTCTTTTTCGTTAGGGGTCACAGTTCCTCAAGGCGGTACCACTGTACTGCAGCTTTGATGCGCAGGCGCTTTACCACAACCTCGGTAGGCCTACTATACCTTAATCTACGACAACATTAGCACCCACAATAATAGTTATACAAATTGTAAAAGCAAAACAGCCGCAAAATATTCGGTGTGTGTAGTGAGGACGACGATTTTACTGCAACGCAGATTCCAGTGACAACGACCATGGTTGGTTAGAAGACATTTATTTTCGCACACAAAGCTCATTTAACTTAACCAGCTGTAAGTGCGAATTATCAATACGCTTGAAGGGTAGCAGGAAAAATACATACAATAATCCATTTGACTTGAACTTTTCACATTCTAAACGCATTCACTACACAGCAACAGGATGGGCAACAACAAGTTAACGAATATGGAAAAGTTATACGGAGTGATTTTCATTTTGGCCGCAATGGCAATCGATTGGAGCGCAAGCAACCACTTGCCAACTCATCGCCTGGACTATCCAGAGGATGCGTTGACGCTAAATGAACGGTTCTTTAACGATGTGCGGGCACTGATTAAGCGACGACTCAAGGAAAATGCAGCGGTAAGCGAAGCGAGGTTTGCATTTGCATATTTATAATAATAAAAAAAATTAACTCTTCGCAGTTACAAGAAATACATATGGATAATGAGAATGGTGTTGTTGGTATTGGCGTTGGCGATGGTGGAATTGTCGGTGGCAGCAATAGTGGCAGTAATAGCAATGAATTGCCACCGGGTTACGAACGGTCCAACGCTGGTGAAGGTGGTAGTGGCGCAATGAATGTGATAACGCCTCCTCCCACGGTGCCAACACCTGTGCTGGTGGAGAATTGGCCCACCGAAAGTCACTCCTTCGGCCAGGTCGCTGCTGTATCCATTGATCCGCACGGTAATCCGGTCATCTTCCATCGCGCCGATAGATATTGGGATGCAAAGTAGGTCAACAGCTGTTACAAAAACTACACTGCTTGTGTATGTGTGTGAGTGTTTTTTGATTATTTTATTCTCCCTTTCTTTTGTTGTTGTAGCACATTTAATGACAGCAACATTTTCTATCTGATCGAATATGGTCCTATAAAGGAGAAGACCATTTACATTTTGGATCCCAAAACTGGTGCCATCAAATCTGGTTGGGGTGAGGAGATGTTCTACATGCCGCATGGCCTAACTATTGATATACATGGAAATTATTGGATAACGGATGTGGCAATGCATCAGGCATTTAAGGTGCGTATTAGCAGAGGAAGTGAAGAGAAAAAAATATTATATTATATAAATATATTATATAAATATTATATAAATAAAATAAAAAAGAAATAAATTATTTTAAAAACATAAGATAAAATTTAAGAAATAAAATTCAATAAAACAATTAAAAAATAAAAAAAAAAAACAAAATAATCTAAAATAAAATTTAAAAAAATAAAATAATATTAAAAAAATAAAATTAAATTAAAAAAAATTATTAATATAAATAATAATGTACCATAAATAAAATGAAAACATAAAACAAAATAAAAAAATAAATATAAAAAACAATGTAAAATATAATAAAACTAAAAAAAAAAAAATTAAACATAAATAAAGTAAAGTAAAGAAAAATTTAGTAATTAATTTTAATTTGAATTAAACTGAATTAAAAAATTAAACCGAAAAAGATAAAACAACATAAAAATAATAATGTGAAATTTTAATTTAATTAAATGGATTTCAATTAAATTAAATTGAATTAAAAAATTAGTAAAATAAAACTAAAAATAATATTAAATAAAATAAAAAATAAGTAGAATGCAATAGAATGAATATATAATAATAAGTTCAAGATTAAGTAAATTGAATTAATAAATAAAGCGAAGTAAAATAAAATAAAATTGACAAAATTAAATTAAATATAAAATGCTTAAATATAAAATTTAATTTAATTAAATAAAATCTAATATAAAGTAAAATAAACAAAAATAGATTGGAAAATAAATTATTTGAAATTAATTAAATTATAGATTAAATCAAATGAAAATAAAATAGTTAAATTAAATTAACTTAATAAAAAATTAAACAAAATAAGGTTGAATGAAATAAAATTAAAAATAAAGTAAAATAAAATAGAAAATAAATTATTTTAATTAAAGATTCAATCATATTCAAAGTTAAAATTAAATTGAATTAATAAATAAAGCGAAAAAGAGAATGAAATTAATAAAAAATTAAATTTAATATAAAATGAATGAAAGTAAAATTGAAAATAAATTAATTAAAAATTAATTAAATTAAAGATTAAACCAAATGAAAATAAAATAAATCTAAATTACATTAAATTGATTTAAAAAGTTAAAGTAATATAAGAGATATATTGAGTTAAATTATAATTAAAAATATACAAATAATATAAAACAAAATAAAAAGTAAGTTAATTAATTTAAATTAAATTGAAAATTTAATAAAATAAAATTAAAAGCAGTAAAATGAAATAAAAGGAAATTGATTAAAAAAATATTAAAAATTATAGCAAAATTAGATAAAAGCTAAAATAAATAAATCAATAGAAAATAGAATTAATTAATTTAAAAAAAAAATTATAAAAAACAATCTTAAATAAAATAAGATAAAATTAAGTAAATTAAATTAATAAAATTCAAGGTATAAAATAAAATTAAAATAAAATAAAATAAAACAAAATAAAGGAAAGTGAATAAAAAATAAAATTAATGAAATTTCATGAAATATTTTTACATAAAACTAAATTAAAGTAGAAATTAAAAATTAAATTAAATATTTTCAATAACTTTTTATCAATAAATTTTTACAGTTCAAACCATTTGAATCTCAACCGCTGCTAACTGTGGGAAAACGATTCAAACCTGGCTCATCCATTAATCATCTCTGCAAGCCCACTTCCGTTGCGGTGGCCACAACAGGCGAGGTAAGAAATTTTAAGAAAGTAGACCGGAAGAAAGGATTCACATAATATTGTAATTTTATATTATGCTCAAAGTGAGAAAAAAGTGTTAAAGGAAAAGATCTCTCACTCAACGGCGCCAAATTTTCTGGCAGTTGAATTCTTTTTAATTATAAAATTCTTCTTTCTTTCAGTTCTTCATTGCCGACGGCTACTGTAATAGTCGTATATTAAAATTCAATGCTGCTGGACGCATTTTACGCACCATACCACAACCGCCGGGTAAAAAAAAACATTAATTAATTTTAAAATATTAATTAAAAAAAATTAATTAAAAAAATAAATTAAAAAAAATTACAAAAAAAAATTTTTTAATTAAAAAAAAATAAAAAATAAAAAAAATTAATTATATAAAAAAAAAAAATAAATAAACAAAAAATAAATTAAATAAAAAAAAAAAATAAACCAAAAAGTAAATTAAACGATTAATTAATTAAAAAATAATAATTAATTAAAATAAAATAAATAAAAAGAAAATTAATTAGGAATACTAATTGAAAAGAAAATTAATTAAAAATTTTAATTAAAAATAAATAAATTTTAATTAAAAAAAAATAAAATAAATTTAAAAAAATAAAAACAAAATAAATTAATTAAAGAAATATATAAAAAATTGCTAACAACACAGAATATCTTTCACCTAATTTTTATATTTTCAGAATTCCTTTCACTTCAAGTACCACATGGCATCACACTACTGGAACACTTAGACCTGTTATGTATTGCTGATCGTGAAAATATGCGTGTGGTTTGTCCAAAGTAAGTTGGTACATAACACTCACAGCAGAAATCACTCATATTATCTTTCTTTTCCACACAGAGCCGGCTTGAAGTCGTCACGAGGTGAGGGTCAACCGGCCGCCACCATACAGGAACCCGATTTGGGGCGTGTCTTTGGCGTTGCCGCTTACGGTGATATAGTGTATGCCGTTAATGGACCGACTTCCATGTTACCCGTACGTGGTTTCACCATTGATCCACGTTCGGAGACGATTATTGGTCATTGGGGTGAATTTAAAAATCCACATTCGATTGCCGTGTGTGTTAACGGTTCGGCATTGTATGTAACTGAGATTGGTACAAATCATCAGACCAATAAAGTGTGGAAATATGTATTGGTTTAAAGGTCAAGTAAAGTGTGGCAAAGGTGCTGTGGTGGTTTGTGAAGTGTTAAAATATTCATAAAAAAACATAAAAATAAATAAATAATTAAAAAAAAATTATTAATTATTAAAAACCATACAAAGCAACAATAATCCAGTGTACACGCAGTTCAATATACATTGAAATATATAAAAATATATCATTAACAATAAATGTATACATACATATGTATGTACGTACACATGTAATGAAGTTAACCAAAATAAAATTTAGTCAATAAATAACGACAAACACGTTCAATTTGCACAAGAATATCAAAATTAAATTAAGCAAAAATTATTATATCAAAATAAATTCCTAAAAATTTAACGTTTTTACCTCGAAAGCACATCCAGACACCAAATTTTTGCATAATAAATTGCTGAAAAATAGACAACAACAAAAAAAAACAACAACAAAACAACTCAAGTCATATCTCGTAATCAAACTAAAGAATATAAATGATAGTAAAAAAACCAAAATCGCTTTCACTTAGTATCAACTTCACGTAAACTTCCATTTTCTATATTTAAAAGTATCTGTTCCACCATACTTACATATATGTATACTATATACAGACTTGTATGAGAACAACCTCAACCGATTTTTTTTTAACTGTAACTAAAACTATAGTAACAATTTCTTGAATATCTTAAATAAAAAAAAATAAAAAAGAATTAAATATATTAAACTAAAATATGAAAGTTATAGCAAATAATGCACAAAAAACGCTAAATAAAAGAATAAACAAAATGGAATGAATAAAGTGCAAAAACACAACCTGTGTAATAAATAGAGTGTGTGAATAAATCGACGTACATACATCTAAACATGGCAATGGTGAAAAGAAAAACTAATTTAAGACATACGAAATATATGCAAATAATTGGCCAGCCCCGAACAGTACCAATAATATGAAGTAAAAATAAAAAAAAAAAAACAAAAATTAAATAAAATGCATATGAACTCCGTCTCCGTCGTGGTAATGATGCGCCTGTTCCTATGAATATTTCTTCCACACACTACAAGTCCTTCCTACTCCAGCCGGGCTTTGGTGGTTTTGCAGTTTTTGTGTTTAATATGATTTTAATTTATTTTCAACTTATTTACATACATACATAAAATATGTTGATGTAGTATGTAGACACTTCTGAATTGTATAAACCCTCTATTTATTAATTTACCTATAAATAGATTTTATCAGCAAGAAATTATAAATAAAAATTATCGTCTACCCCACTAAATGGAGCCGAGTTTTTTTTTTTGTTTTTTGTTTGGAATGGGAGGATGACAAAAATTTTTTATGTGGAATATACTTTGTAACATAATTGAAAAAAAATAAAATAAAATAAAAAATAATATATAAAAAATAAAAAAATATAAAAAATAAAAAAAAATATATAAAAAATAAAAAAAAATATATAAAAAATAAAAAAAAAATATAAAAAATGAAAAAAAAAATAAAAAAATATCAAAAATAAAGAAAAATATAACAAATTAAAAAAAATAAAAAAAATATAAAAAAAAAAAAACAAATATAAAAAATAAAGAAAAATATAAAAAATATAAAATATATAAAAAATAAAGAAAAATTAAAAAAAAAAAATAAAAAATATAAAAAATAAAGAAAAATATAAAAAATAAAAAAAATATTAAAAAAATGAATATGTTTAAGAAAAGTAAATAAAAAATAAATAAATGGAAAATAAATAAATGGAAAATAAATAAATGGAAAATAAATAAATAAATAAATGGAAAATAAATAAATAAATAAATGAATAATAAATGAATAAATAAATGGAAAATAAATAAATGAAAATAAAAAATAAATAAATGGAATAAATAAAAGAAATTGTGCGCTAAAATTGCAAGATTTTATACCCGAAATTTATTTCCACCTAAGAGAAGCTCATTGAAATTGAAAATTGTTCGACTGCACTTTTTAAATCTTGCATTCAAGGTAGAAAAACAAAAGTGAACTTCCTAAAAGTCCACACTCTTTAAGAGAATCAAGGCTGTGCTTTTCATATACATATATCTTTCCCATACATACATAAATATTATATATAAATCTATGTTAAATAGCTGCCTTCACTATATAAACTAAATACCAAAAACCACATATAAAAATTTCTTTACAAAAAGACAATTAACAAATATATTTTGCGCCACATTGTAGTTGACGTCCAGAAGAATGGACGCCTCCTATGCAAAGTCATCTTTTGCCGCCTCACACAGCCATTTATCTACGAATATAAGCACTTCATTTAACTTCCCCAGCCATCCGTCCAACTCTTCTTGTGTATCTGCGGCAAAAAAGACCGCCGCCGTATCGACTAGCTCGCCACCTTTTTCCAACGCGCATTGCAAACAAAAAACGCGTGCACGTGCGCAGAGTTCACGCGGTGCAACTTGCAATGGAATCGACTGCACATTCGAACGCATATCCAAAGTGAGCAGCAGTTTATCATCGTCCATTTGATTTTCATCCGTCCATATGCGTATATGTATGCCATCCAACGTACACCAACGACGATTCCAATTATGTAGCGTGTGTGGATCTTGTACGTTAAGAAAGCCACTGTACGTTTGCTTGGGGAAACGTATCTCAGCACGGCCGCATAACTGAATTTCTGTGCAGAGATTTGTAGATTTTGTGTGTGGCTTGAGCGATAGTTGGCAATTTCTGTTGCTGGCACGCAGGCAGAGTTTATTTGTGTTCCTTGATTCACCCGCCACATATTCATATGGCACAAAATTACGTGCGTTGAGTGTAAAGCTTGCGTGTAGACGAAAACGTGATACTATTTCATCGCCAGATGAGGAGGAAGATGCGGTGCCGGGTGTGCGTGCAGTTGGTAATTTCTAAAATAAATGCAAAGCAGCGGGGTTTAGTGTAAAAAAAAAAAAAAAAAATGACTTTATTGGCAGTTAATGTCACACTCACCACTATGGTTCGCTTTGGCTCCAGTGACAATGTCGATACTTTACGTAAACGTAGCATGAAAATCTCGCAACGCACCATGGCATCCTCTTCCGACAAACCGCTAGCAAATTCAATGCCACATTCACTAAATATCGCCTGTCCATTATGACATTCCGCCGATTGTGTGGATTTAATTACGCCACCACACTCAAAAGTCACTATATAAAAGTAATTAAAAAAGAAATCTTGATTCACATCCACCTTAATGGGCAAACGCATGCCATCGATATAAAAACGATGCGTATGTTGGTCAGCTGCGCGTTGACTGGCTGCTGCCGTGGCCAATGTGGGCGACCTTTGTGGCCAAGCATCGCGACGTAGACGTGAGAAAAGTAACAATCGTTCTGCTTCAACCATTTCCGGTGAAATTTCAACTTCCGGCAACTGTCGGCAGATTGTTACGGCTTGTGCTAATTGTTGTACCACTGGCGCTTCCTCATCTAATGTGAATAGTGCATTTAAATCGCACGAGGAAGAGATGGTAGACAATTGCGGATCGGTTTGATTATGTACATTTAGGCTTTTCGATAAGCTAATATTCGGTGTGGGAAAGCTAAATGAAGAGGAGAGACGTAGTGTTTCGTTTTTAACGAATTTCGTGCCACGCTTAAAAGATTTTCGAAGCGCATTTTTCAAACGTTGATAACGTGCAAAACTGTTGTTGTTGTTAGTAGGCGGGTCAACGTTGCTTTTAGCCTGCATTGCCTGCGGTATATCATCGTACGTGCTGGTGTTTGAAATGGAGTGGTTTTGATTACCTTCTTCTTCTTCTTCTTTTTCTACCATTTCACGCAACTCTTTGAGACTCGAGGTATGTGGTAACTGCGCAGGGAAGTGTGACTGCACTTTTTTCGGCGTAACGGGACAGCTGGTACTTTGCTGATGACTACTTGAAGGCGAGGTAAAGGCATTATCGGTGGATGTACGTTGTGTGCTTAAATTTGACTGAAATTCATAGAAGCAAATTAATAATCGGTCCTTTTTATATTTTATAGCCCTCAAGTGAATGTTAAAAGCAAGAGAAAAATGGAATTAAAAATGCGTTCAAAAAGAAAAGTATCAAAACATTTAAAAAGTAATATGATTGTATGTTGTGAGTTGTGGGAAGAAAATGAGCAATAATGAGGTAGAGCAGTTTAAAAAAAATGTACGTTTCTTACTTGCAATGCACCAACTAAATTAAATAAAAAGTATATAGTAATTCAAAGTATTGTTTCTATTTTTTTTTTTTTTTTTTTTTTTTGAGTATTAAGTTGTAATATGTTGTCAATGATAGTTAACAATTGTTGTTAGACATATTATCACCGTGTAGGAAAAATGTTAGTAACAAATAGATTTATATTTACACTTTTTAAATATAATCAGTTTAAGCTTGTCTAAAACTTAAGCTTAATAAGAGTCAATGAAAATTTCTACCTTAGTTGTAAATTTTGGCGCATTTTTCTTTTTCATTGCGCTCGGTGCAGCAGAGGCCATCGAATCGCTAGCCAAACTTAAACCTAATTGACTAATAGCTGCCTGAGAAATGTCGTCAAAATCTGCGTCATTTGGTGTATCATAGGAAATGGAATCATCAGGAGTCGGTGTGGAAGTAGAGAAGTGACGATAAGTGTTTATTTGACTGAGCGAACTGCTGGATTTATTTAAATCATTCTAGAGGAACCAAAGCAATAATTGGAGATCAGAAAAATAAATAATAAACAAATTAAAATAATATATAAACCAATAATCTGGCTTTTACTCACGTTATTCATCTTTCCTGCACGTTCCAGCTCGTCATTTTCTGCTATTAGTTCACTCCGACAAAGGTTGTCTAAAAAGATCTCACTACGATGCAACGACAAATCCGATTTATTCAAATTTCTTTCATATTTTGGTGGTGAATGATGCTCCTGCATACGCACATTATTCATTGATTGGCTATGCGACATGGAAGAAGTATCCGAAACACTCGCATTAGGTTGTGGTGGTGACATATACGATGTATCGCTATACGATTGCTCCTGTAGTGTTGGTAGCTGAGTTGGATGTATGGTTGTGTTTAAATTACGCAGCGAATCATGTAATAACTTCCCTAAGGCAATTGGTGTCGTTTGTAATAGTGGTTGGTTTTTTTGATTTTTTTGCTTTTTATTCGCCTTATTAACTTTGGCATACAACACTTCCACATCCGGTTGAATAGGCGCAATTTCCTTTGCGCTAGTTGTGTTGTCATAATGCGGTGTTCCTGTTATATGTATACTATCCTCTTCAATTTCGGAGTAAATGGGTTCCTGTTGGCATACATTGTATTGATGGGAACGTTGATTCTGCGGATGTAAATTTGCGCGCGTTTCCGTCTGTCTATTAGGTCCATCAGTGCAATCGAAGCCTACAGCGCGTTGCTCACGACGTTCAATTTCCTAATACGAAAAACAATATTACTTTAAATACATGCAAAGCATATGATACTTAATAAATAAAATAATTAATAACAAATAATAAAAGTTGGGTTTTTCTTTATTTTGAATCGATATGTACTATGTACATACAATAAAGTAACATGCCTGCTTTTAAATATACGAATTTTAGCACCAAAGAAAGCGGGTTAAAATTCTTGCTTGTTTTCTTCTTCCCATCATAAACAGCTGATTTGGCGATTATTTGAACGAAGATTACCTCAGAGCCTAATTGAACTTTTTTAATTCTATACCTAAATAATTATAAATTAAGTTCCTTAGGCCAAAACGCGCCCATAGCCTTTCACACAGCATTCGAATGTGATTTGTGAAATGTTTAAAACTCTTATTAGCAGTTTCAATACAAATAATCTATTGAATGTTGTTAAATCGTTAAGAAGTAATTACTGTGAACAAGTGTTATATATCCAGGCAAACTCGATTAGCCGTTGGAAGCGTTCAAGCAAAATGACCCGCACTTGGGAGAGAGCTATGGGAGGGGCTGGAAAAGGAACTAGCGGCGTTGGTAAAGTTTACACATTATTATCGTACAATATTCTTGCACAGGATTTGTTAGTAGAGCATTTACATCTATATATGGGCATTGAGCCGTCAATGTTACGTTGGGAACATAGACTTTTGCGTTTGACGGAGGAGATTCAGCATATAAAACCAGATATACTCTGTTTACAAGAAATGCAATTCAATCATATCAGAAATTTTGTTAAGCATATTAGCTTCAAAAGACAATTGGAATATGTGTTCAAAAAGAAAACTGGCCATCGAACAGACGGTTGTGCAATTATTTATGATAAAAGCAAATTTCGACTATTAGAAGACCTACCTGTTGAATATTATACTAAAGGACATGCAATTTTAAATCGTGACAATGTTGCCTTACTAGCCAAGTTCTCCGTTAGAAATGAACCGAACAAAAAATTTATTGTAGCAACAACGCATTTACTTTACAATCCAAAGAGGCAGGATGTCAGAATTGCACAAGTGGAAAAACTGATAGCTACCTTACAGCATTTCTCAGTTGAAAATGAAAACGGCAAAAGTGTACCACTTCCGGTAATATTAACAGGAGATTTTAACTTCGAACCCAAAACAAGGCCACATCAAATACTATGTGAGCAATGTAAAGATCCGCCAATTTGTGAAAGACTTAATAACGACGACGAAGGAAGTGGTAGCAAACAAGAGGCTAGTAAAGAGTATTATTTTAAAAAGCCCAATGGAAATAGTTTGCAACTGGCTCCAATAGATTTCGGTATGCATACTGCTTCAACATTTCAAGAAAGATGGATAACAGTTGACTACATTCTGCAATCAGTTGATGAAAACCGCCAAAAGATACAAATCCAATCGGCTTACACGCTACCAAAAATAAATGACTGCATACGTACCGGATTAATACCTAATAAGCATCTGGGTTCAGATCATTACTCATTAGGCATACAATTTTCAGTACTTTAGCATTTGACTTTAATTTGTTTAATAAAAAGTGAATTGTTGAATAAAAAGTTCACATCTACAAGCTATAAGACCTAAATGTATTTAAATCTTAAAAATCTGCGTACTTAGCCGTCTCTTTTAAAAACTGTAAGTAAAAATAGTATCTTAAGCTCACCTGAAATGTACGCATTGCGTGCTCGTCACTAGCTTCCAATTTGGCACGTATATTGCCAAGTATATAGCCCAGTTTGGATAGTGTCACGTCCTGATCCAAATCGCCATGATACGAACGATATGTTTTCGTTTTCATTGAGGTTCTAAGCGTATCACCTTCACATGGTGCTTTCCCCGCCGCCGCACTACCATCAAATGGAAAATTCAATTTACGCTGAATACTAGCGCGTGGCGCCTTCTTAGGCGGCGCTCGTACTGTACGCGAAAAGTCAAAATCTTGTGTTTCCGTGACATTGGTATTCTGCGAACATGTGGGTGTTGTAGTCTGCGTTGAGGTTTGAACAGCGGAATGGTAGCTGCCTGGTGGTGATTGTGGCGTCATGCTTGGTTCGTACGGCTGCAGTTCATCTTGAGATGTTTGAACGCCAATGCTGTTAGATGTGTAGCTTCGACGATATTGTAAATTATCACGTTTGGGCGTAACCAAACGTAAAATTTTTTTCTTCGAACTATTCAACAGCGAGCGCGAAGATGACTTTAAATTACTTTTCAAAAATCGATTGCCACCTTTCGAGCTCTTATTACACCACGGCGAGAGATTACGCCATTGTTCACACCAAATGAACTTTTGAGATTCACTGGCACGCTTGGGTGTTGAAAGGTGGGATGATTTGACAGGTGTGTTTTTAGTTGCAATATTCTCCGCCAAATTGGAGCATACGCCGTCGACTGTATCGAGATCAACTTTCGGTGGTATTTGCCAACCGACAATTTGTTGCGGCTCAGCTTGAACAGCTTGAGACCTGAATTGCTTTTGCTTTGATGTTGTGTCGTAATTTAGCATTTCGGCAATTTTTGGTTCCTTCCAGCCAAAACTAAGCTCCTTAACAGGTTTTTCAGTAATTTTGCGAATATTTTTCTCATAATTAGTATATTTCTTGTTTGAATCCATAGCGGAACGTTCGAGGTCACTGAGAGAGGGACAAGTCGGCAAATGTGGTCGAGATTTTCTTTCTGCCAAGCCTAAATGAGGACACGCAAAAAAAAATGATAATAATAATAGATTAGCGAAGAGAATACAAAGACTTTTATTTAAAAGCAAATGTAAAAACGCAAAAGAACCGGTCGAACTGTGACGGCAATGTAGGTTATCTTGTACTAGTATTGAAATAAATGCCATTAAGAAGACAATTTCATTTTTATAAGATTAGAATTTAATATGATAAGTGAAGATTACATTAAAAACTAATAGTATTTCTTTCGAAACAAATCAGCATCAACTAAGTACTGAATTCAATAAATAAAACTACGTAGCAACATGAAAGTAAGTAAATAGAACTTTATTCCATACAACTGTTATTGTCTACTTTATTCCATACAACTGTTATTGTCTCCCATACAGTACCAAAATGTAACAAAAAATTAAACTACAAAACTAACACCAAAAGAAACCATTATTGCACTACTTATTTGTTTAATGCTACCAGTTTAGTAGAACTTACTCGTAGGGCAAGACTTGCGGTGCTCACGCCTCCTATCCGAAGCATACAACACCTTTTCCATTTCCACTTGAGCAGCCTTATCCACTTTTCCATTGTATTTCACAGCTTTTTCCTCTTTGTCCTTGATCATAGCACCTTTTCTAATCAAGAACTCATCAAGTATACGCTCTGCTTCACGCAGTGATGGTGAAGTAGAAGACAAGGAGGATGCCGTCGATTTTTCCTCCAAACAGAGATATGCACGCGGTGGTTTAGGTGGAGCCTGCAAGGATCGTCTTGGTCTGTAATGCACCGATGAAAGACTTAAACGTTTCTGCAATAAACGACCGCCTTTGTTTTTACGTCGACCGCTGTCGGTATGTTTTGAGCTACTCGTTAGGGGTGTGGAGTAAGCGAAGATATCCGAAATGGATTCATGTTCTTCAATTTTATCTAGAACTGGAGCACCGAATGAATCCATTTTTCTCTGCGCATTTTTATGGGCGGCAGCCCAATTTTCCAACGATGGAGCAGTGGGCTCGCACATATTGCGAGTTGAATGGGATGAGTGTTTAGATTTTTGTGGCGAAGATTTGGCTGTTTGACAAGTATTTAAATTCTGACTTTGTTGTCGACTAGCTTGTAATTTGTGTTTATTTACGCGTACTTCAGATATTACACAGTTATTGTGCAATTCTTGGATGATATGTATTAGCGGTGCATCTGGGGCACTAGTTTCTAAACGGCTTATTGCGGTTAGCTCATTTGCATTCGAAGTCGTTTCGGCAGTTACGTTGCTTTTTACTCTTTCCTTTTTTTGTTGTTTTTGCGGCAAAGCTTCAGCATCTTTTTCAGCTGGTACTTTAAAGCTCACAGGTCGATTATTTATATGGTCGACTGGATTAACATAGGTTTGTGGCATTAATGTACCAAGCTTTAATTGAATTTTATACATATTTTAGAAACTACACCCAGGAAAAATTAAAAAATAAAATATTTGTACATACCTCTTGGCAATCAGAGCGTCTATGACGCCTCGATTGTCGCACGTGTCCGGCACGTGTGCCTGCCGAAGCAGCATGGCACACACCGCCGCCTTCGCCGCTATCGCTGGTGAAACAATAGCAAAAACCATCGCGACAAGGTTTGCATTTACGCTCCTGTTCCTTATTGCAGCGGTTCTGATTAATTAAATCGGCATCTGCTGGATCGGGTTGAGTTTTCTTTTCCGTTTTATCTGGTAAATTGCTATTAGCCGTCGATTTTTCTTCGATTTGCGCAACTTCACGACTCTGCGTAGACAAACGGCGTATACGGCGCGCACGAAACTCGTTTATACATTCTTGCAAGCTAAATGAAGAGCAGGTGCTCGCTTCATCTTCTTCCAAATCCACATCCTCCGAATTAGAGGAGCCACCAAAAGAGTAATCTGCATAACCAAAGTGTTTGTATACATACATATTGTAAATCCAATTTACTACTGCTTGCACCAACTAAATTTTTTGCTTACCGTCTAAATTCAGTTCCACACCATCATCAGAATTATGTAGCACATTCATTAATTCATTTCCATTATTATTTTGTTGATGTTGCACATTTACAACGGCCTCAGTGGATCTTTTATTCGAGTTTTTTATTTTTGGATTTGTCATACTTTAAATATCCAATTGCATTTGTGTTGCCGCCTTAGTAAGTAGCAACAGCACACACTGAAATGCACTTAATGCTTTCAACTTCACGACCTCACTGCTCCGTTGCTGCTTCGATTGCACTGTTCAACTTGTTGTAATCGGCTTATCTTTAGGTGCAATATGAGGAGAATGGGGCTGCACGTTGCACTTAACTAAACGAGTTTTACTTGTCTTTTCAAACAGAATTCAAATGCAAACCAATTAACGTTACTGGCGTTATCACAAAAATTTTCTTTTAATTATGTTTTTGATGTTATTCGTACTTCAGGGCTTTTTAAATACTGCAGAGATGTATTTGAATGTACTAAAAAAAATTTAAGCTTTCGAAAGAAATAATTAAATTAATTAGTTTTTATCAACATATTTTGTCATCTATGTATGTGCATTTAGTATATTTAATTTAATAATACTAAAAATATAAACCAAAGTCATACATTTCTTCAAGCAAATTTATAGGAGCGCTGTAATGCGTTTACTTTCCTTGTAATGTTATTTGAATTCCTTTTCTTGGAGTATTCGCAAATGTCAAAATATGCAAACGCAAGCCAGTCATCCAAAACAACAAGAAAAAAAAACAAGCAACAAAGACGTCAAAATTTCCTTACGGATTTTTTGGAGGACATTGCTGCTGTTGGTGGTTTCCTTCAGTTCGTGCAACTTTAACGTTTACATTTTTTCATACGTGTGCTTTATTGTGCTTTTGATTATTTAAATTAAATGTTTGCCTAGCAGAATAGCAGTAATGCTTTGGCTAATGAAAAATATTCGACTTCAAAGTTCCCAAAACGTTACTTCCCCATACCAAAACCGTCCAACGGCACAACAAATATCAAGTAACTGCAATGTCTTTGCGTGCAATTAAAAAACGAGAGAGCCAACAAAATTCCACAGCTAGCGTGCGACAAACGATTTTTAAAAAATCCCATACATCGCCACGCAAGCTATCATCAACAGCTAGTTCATGTGGTACTGACAATATTGACAATATATCAAAAGTTAATAATACTGCCATTTTTAAACAAACAAGTAGTTTGCATACACTACGCAACTTAAAAAACCAACACATCTTGCTTGATCGCGCTGTACATTCCAACCCGGAACTACGTCATCCACTAACTACCGGCGACGATACGGTTGAAAGCCTCGCACATGTGGTGCGCACCAAATCCGACGGTGATTTGCGTGCATTGCTAAAAAGTTGTACAGGTAATGCAGCAGATACTGAAGGGCGTGGCTTGATCGGTGCTAAATCAGAGGTTTGTTTGCAGTCCATTTCATCGCACAGCTATCACGACGAAAGCTCTACCGCTCCAACGCCCACATCGAGTAGTCGATGTAAAGTTTCAACTAATTTAAAAAGTATTGATCCTCCACAGCGTCCAAAGACATTAGCCACTAGCAGTAATATGCTATCCGGTGCTCGCTCACATCGTGACCTTTCACAATCGACGTACGGCGCCAATAACAGCACGTATGACATCACACTTTCACCGACCCGCCGACGTATGAGTGAGTGTAGTTTAAATTCAAGCACAAGCTATTCTCAACGTACAAGTGCGTTGTCTAGCAGCGCTTTAACACTGTCATCCAATAGCCCCGCCACAAATGAACCAAACACTGTGATGCGTGTGCCAATAATCGGTTATGAAGTTATGGAGGAACGTGCGCGTTTTACAGTGTACAAATTGCGTGTGGAGAATCCAATGACCAATGATTGTTGGCTTGTGTTGCGTCGGTATACAGATTTTGTGCGCTTGAATACAAAACTTAAGCAGCTATTTCCAAATATCGTACTATTGCTGCCACGCAAGAAAATCTTTGGTGATAATTTCAATGCCGTCTTTCTTGATAATAGAGTGCAAGGTCTGCAAATATTCGTCAACTCTATTATGTCCAAAGAGGAGTTGCGTAAATGTAAACTTGTACGTGAGTTCTTTTGCTTAGACGAACCGCCATCATATTCTGAATCGATGGAGGAGTGTAGGGTAGGGAAACTAAAACATATTGCTTATAGTTTAAATATTTATATTGCATATTTGTTTGTTGTAGGCAATTTTCGAAGCTCAAGAGGAGACGATAGCTCATCTAAAATCGCAAGTGAATAGCAAAAACGAATTGATATTAAATTTACAACAGAAACTGCGTGATGAAATCGCGGAGAAAGAGCAGCTCAAAACTGCATTGAAGTAAGTAAAAAAAAAAAAACAAAATGAATTCAGAGGGAAAATCTAGTTTTTACAATATAACTTAATTTGCAAAAGAGCATTGAAAATGGTAAAAAAAAATTTAACATAATTTTTTTTCAGAAATGCGTCCGCCAATTGTCCGAACTGTGCTACTGCGCAACAGGGTGCTTCTTAAAGTAGTTAAAACCAAAATTCTCGAGTACATTTAAAGCTTAAGATATTTAAATTATTTTTACAGAGAAAAGTATATAATACTGTTATGTGTGTTATGCATGGCATAGCCCATACCAAGTTACGAAAATGAAAAGAAAAACACACAGAGATATTCTGCTGCAAAAATGGCAAAATTAATCATCTGGTCAGGCTCGAGTTTGTTATTAATTTTTAGGAAACTTTCTTCGGAATTAAAATGAAAATGTAATATAAAGAGATATAATCTCACGATATTCAATTGTAGTTCGCGAAATCAAAGCTATTTCCCTGCTCGAAAATATGATATTAGTTTTTTTTTTTTTTTAGAGGTGTGTAGCATACATATATAAGTTAATATTATTTTCTTGTAAACCTTTAGGTGCTTTAGTTTAAACAAATGATATTATATTGTACACAAATTTTCAAACCAAGTAAACACAAATGTATTTAAATTAATAGTTTAAAATGTTATATACTTATGTACGTATTTCGATGTTTTCCTTATCATAGCATAGTTTCTTAGCGTAATTTTGCTACTGAGTTAGAAAAATATTAAAGAAAAAAAAATCGATAATAATGCATTCAATTAAAGTACACATTATTTCTTATTTCCTTAAAATTATAAGTATTGTAAAATAAAATAACTTAAAAGTGTAAAAATAGCATTTTTACTTTATGTAATACACTTAGTCCTAAGGCATTTATAGCAGGCAGGTTTTTTTTTATAAGAAATATATACTGGAAGACATTGACATTGATCGTTAACATAAACTAAGACACTTAAAGGCTAGTCATGGCAGGCGGGCGAGCATATGCCTTCGGTATAAAACCATATTTACGTGTTTTCGGTGCATAAGCCCACAACCAACCGTCGACAGTCTGATTATTTAAATCTGCATAAATCCAATCTCCACGACGTACATTCAAATCATCGGGCGCTTGAGCCTACAAGTGTTTGGAAATAAGAAACGCACATTTACACTATTTAATTTTTGTCTTTATAAACTGTTATAATTTTACCTTATAATCGTACAACATAACCAATTCAGTGCCATGATAGCGTAGATCATCAGTGCTGATACCACCAATTTGTTGCTGTTGTTGTTGCTGCTGCTGATGCTGTACTGCATTTTGTTGCTGTAAAGTGTTAATGCATGTCGCATCCAGCTGTCCCGCTGAAGTTGTTAGTGTTTGACCCAATGAAGTCAAATTACTATTCAAATTGGCCGCAGTCAACTCTAAATTTAATTGTGTTTGTGATTTGTGTATTGCATTGTTGACATTGGTGCCACCAATTACGCCACCACCACCACCACCACCACCATCTTGTGCCGGCCCGCATGCATTCAACATTTTCTGTTGCGTTTGGAGTACACTCTCAGCTGGGAATACGAATGCGGCGGGTATGAAACCCTCTTGACCATCACTGCGCACAATCCAAAACCAATCGGGATCTTCACGATTCAAGACTGTAACAAATTCGCCACGCTCCACAGACAAATCATTTTCATCGCGTGCGATAAATGTGTAAAGTACAATATACCGACCGCTGGGTTCTTTGTGAAAGGGTGTGCACTCCGGTTCGAGTAGTAAGTTGACCTCAGCACTTTTGGGTGGCGCACAAATCGATATGGCGTTAGTGCTATTGCCACCAGCTGGTACAACACCATTAGCGTTTGCGACACCATTAACCGCACTGACATCATCAATTAATTCCATTTTACTTTCTGCACTCAAAAGTGGCATATTCTCTTGGCTATGCTCTAGCGTCGCGTTGACATTCTGTTCGCGTGGTAACTTCTTTTTTATAGCAAGATCAGCCAATTGTGTATTGTATGGCGCACAATATGAGTGCGGTATGAAGCCCTCCTGCCGTGTATCCTGTCCAATTACATAAACCCAATCATTTTCGCGATATAAAATATTCACAATCTGCCCGCGCTTGACTTCCAGCTCATCATCCACACAGGGTGTGAAATCATGTAAAACAACCATTTTGGAATCGGGACTAAGACCGTGCTCCTTCTCAATGCCAACGCGTACGAGTGTTTCAATGCTGGACGAGCCGGTAATGCGTCCTAGACCAACGCCAGGCAATGGTAAATCGCGTTCAATATTCGCATTGGTGGCTTAAAAGAATATACGGAAGGTTTGTTTGTTAAAAACAATATCGAATTTAAATGAAAACAAAAAAAAACAACAATAAAAAATGTCAACGAGTATGTGACTTGAGTCTTTTGTATATTAAACAAGTAAACTATTTGGCGCAGTTTTCAAAAATATATAATTTTCAAAGTGCTGCACTTAATGAATATGCATTGAAAACATAATTTTTGTAATTTTTCATATAAATTTAATAGCTTTTGCTGCTAATTGCCGCAGCCAGCATCGCGTCCTATATGTATATGGTTAGCTACCTTTCTTTTTATCGCGCCGCATGCGCACAGGACACAGAAAAGCCATATTATTTATGTTTGCTTTAAATTGTAAAAATACAAAAAAAATTTATGATTTCACATTTTAATTGAAATTTACTATACTGTTGTAAATATGTTTGATTTTTCCTTAAGAGTATTTGCAATTGCTTGCAATCTTTTTAAGTTCACAAAAATTTACTTTGAGCGTAATGAATTGAGCGACATCTATGTAGGCGACTTCCAATTTGAATAAATCATGCACTTTGTAAAAATCTATTTCAACAGCTGAGTATATTATGTTTTTGAAAACCTTTGGGGAAATAGAAAATAATACGAAAATCGATTTTACTTTTATTATTTTATTTATTACAAACAAGCAGTTTTTTAAATAGATTTCAAAAAGTAGCTGCTTCTTAATGCAACCATGCGCACAACGTTTTGTTTATGTTTACATTATATTCGATGTGTCCGATTGGAAACACATTCCCTTAACACTCATATGATTAAACTATATACTTTTTATATTTTTAGAAAATTTGTAATTTAAGTCATCAATTGCTGTTAAGCGTAAGCTTTTATTGCATTTCTACAAAAAAAATTTGTGCAAGTCCATTATTTCATTGGGTACATATTTTGTCCAATACTAGTTGATCTCATATACTCGTATGTAAGTGCTATAAGTTTTTCATTAATTTCTCTCTCGGTTCTCACTACACGAAGTGAATGTCATCATGAAGCAAAAATGAAGTTTATTGTTTTTCAACCTTAGATATCAAGTTAGAGTTGCCATGATCAGAATTTAATGTTCCTCAAACACTTTTTCAAATTTCCGACTAATGTCGCACATATTAAATTTCAATCAGAGAATGAAAATTATGCGGTACAGAACTCTTTACTTAAGGTCTGCTCAAGAGACTTCAAAAAATAAATTTTCGGCTGTTTCAGATGCATTGCACGATATCCATCACCGGCACCGTTTCACACGTTTAGACTGTAGCCGCTTGAGAAAGCTTATCACAACATTGGAAAATTCCAGTATTTTTTGGTACTAAAAATTGTTTTTAAGCTTAAATATAACTCATTATTGCCTGAAAATTTCTTTTACCGCAAAAATTTCCTTCCTTTTCAAACAAATTCCTGAAAAAACGGATTTTTTCGGGTTTTAAAGGAGATTAATGGCTTAAGAAATAGTAGTTTTACTAATTTTTTTATGAAATTCATTTAAAATAAATACAATATCCGCCACTTGCGGAATGACTAAGCGCAAAACACGTCAATATATTTTGTAAAATTTGGCATGGCAGCTCTGTTTTGTTGCATTTTGTTTGATTTTCCTTCAGCACATTTTGTATACTTACATATGCTCATGTTGCAAGTGCTGTTTTACGTGTGTTTTATGTGATATAAAAACGTCTGTCCAACGTTTTCGAGAATATACAAAGAAATTGTGTAGAAAAATACGACTTCCAGTGTTGTTGTTAAAGCCTAAAAAACCTATAATTTATAGCCGCATAATTATTTAGTAACATTTCACCGAAAGCGGCTGCAATTTGGGTGCCGAGCCCATTAAAAAAAAGTGGGCGTATTTGCCAAAAATATTTTGGCATTTGCCTTTTAAAGTTTTGAAAGCATTTTTTAAAACAAAACTTTCATTTTCACTTATATACATACATATGTACATGGAAAAGGAGCGAGAATTGCATAATTTGATGGTAAGTACCTACTGGAATAATGTATGCCGTGTTGTGTCATATGTGTTCGAAAAATCTAGTGTCATAAAGCCTTCGACAGTAGCTTTTAAAAATATAATTGAACTTCAATATGCGCTTGAGAAGAAGTAATAATACTCACTTTTCCCTGGAACGTTTAAAAATTTGTTTTTTATTTTCGTGTATTGTTGACATCTTGAATTGCATTTACAATTGAATTCACACGTACATACAAACCAATATAAATGCAATTGGTATTAAATTTAACGCAACAGCATTCCTTCTTCGATGACACACTTATCGAGTGTAGTGTATGTGTTTATTTATGTACCAAAATGGGGTTGATCGCAATTCGCACTGTCTTATGTTAATACGTATGTAGGTATGTACCCTTGTGCACCCTTGTGTGCATACAAATAAATTTGCCAAGGATCAAGGTTGCTACTCATTCTTAAAATTAAAGTTGCCACAAGGTCAATTATGTTAACGATAAATTGCACTCAAGGACATTTACAGCAAATATGCCTTTATGATGAAATTGTATGAATTTGTTCCCGTTTTTTATCTCTGTTAGTAAACACACAACAGCTGATGGTTTGACAGTTTTAACAGAGTTTGTCAAAAGAAAAAAAAATGTTCTGGTAAATTCTTGCAACTGATTGTTGAAAAATGTAGTCGAAAGTGATTGTCGAGTGAATTTGTAGAGTTTTCCAATAAGGGGTGCTATTTTCAATAGCCTGCTTCCGGCATTCCGGTAGATGTCACTATGAAGCTGTAATTTTTTTGACATTTAACAAGTAAAAATTACGTCAGTAATAAAAATGGAACGATACAAGCTTCAACATTTAAATGATTAATTCACTATACAAATGGTGAAAACCTGGCAGAGGCGGTTCGTTAGTAATGTGAACAATAAAACACGTGCACATCGTGAATACTGCTGCTGTAGCAAGTGTTGAATCTTTGTCTATTCCTCGTCGTTCTTTGGATTGGACATTCTACAAACGTCATTCAACCGTACTTTGCATAAAGCGGGTCTTAAGCCTTATAAAGTTCAGTTAATACAAGAACTCAAGCAGGCCGATCATTAACAATGTCGTGTCTTTCATTATTAAGTGCTTGAACTGCATGAAAATGATCCAGAATTTCAGCGATAAATCATATGCTACGTCATTCAGCTAATCTCTCACATTAGGTGCTCGAAAAACCCAAGATTTTTTGTTGAAAAGCCTCTCCATCAACAACATGTAACTGTTTGGTGTGATTTATGGTCCGGCATGGTCATTGGAACTTATTTTTTCAAAAAAGAGGTTGGGGCAACAGTTACGGTGAAGCGATTGCGCTAAAGAGAAATGCTTAATCAGATTTCATGGCCGGAATTCGATAGTATTGGATCTAGAAAAGGTTTACTTTCAACAAGACGGCACTACGTGCTATATGTACAATCAGCGAACCCATCAATCTTTTAAGAGAAAAGTTGTCGGGCCGTGTTATCTCTCTCGAAGAGGTGATCGCAATTGGCCACCGAGATCTTGTGATTTAACAACATGCGACATCTTCCTTTAGGGTGAAGTTATTGGAGAGCATACAGCAGCCACTTTGCGATTTGGTGAGGGAAAATTTCTTAAAAAAGATACGGTCCTGCAAGCGTAGCCGTGGCGGCCTGACTGGTTTATTTCCATTAATATTGGCATATTTTCCTCTTTGAATTAAAATAAACATTCGATCATTTATTTTAAAAAATAATATTTTTCTTTGAATATCAAATGTATTTGCTTTCACGAAATCCTTGATTTACTAAAATAACAATTCCTTACTTTTTCAATCACTTTCACATATTTTTAAAATTTTCATTTCAAGAAATTCCAAATTTAAATGATCGATTGCTGCCAATTTTCACTGATAGAAACTTTTCTAGAAACTTCCACTCCAAATTAAATCTCAAAAGTGCGCCCTTTTATCCGTTCTTTGCCCTAATAAATGCAATTGCAATGCGCGCCTTCCGTGAAAAAAAGTCCTATTGTGAATTTAGTGTGTTTGCGCAGTTCACAATAGGACAAAAAATTTCTGACATTTGATGCAGTTTGTTTACAAATTGAGTAAATTAAAATGAAAGAAAATAATTTTTACGAACGGAAACGGAAATCAAATATAAAAAGTTTGTTACAAATTGAAAAATTAAAATGGCATAATATGAAAAAATATGTACCACGGCGTAGTGATACGACATTTTAACAGAGGAGGAAGCTTTATTGATGCTGAAGAGAATCAATTTTGGCACGCCTTCAACTTCGTACTACTTAAACTTCTTCACTAAAGCTTTGCCTAAATTTCGTCCGAAAACTGAGGATTTTTGTTATAAAGAATAAACTAAAAATATAAATATTTTCAAAAATTTTTGCACAACTCGCTATTCCTGAAAATTCGATGCCCACTTAAAATTTCGACAGATTTGCATATGAAAATCATAATAGCTCATCATTTCATCTCTTCATTAAACTACGGCAAAAGAAGAAATAACAACAATAATATATGTCATCATCTCTATCTTCATTGGGTTTATTCCACTACAACTGCATACCACATTGTACTGGTCAGTAATGCAACACATGCCCTCACTTAAATATATGTAAATACAAATGTTAATGAGACCTTCATAAATTTATTTTTAAAATAATAAAATAAGCACTCAGCAACAACAAACGATGGTGTTGCAGTCACATGAGCGTTAAATAATTTCTTGTCCTTCACACACAAACACCCGTGTACCCGCGCAGTTGGCTGCACTTGTCGAGGAAATTGCCAGTGCTAATGAAATTCAAGCCATCTTCGTACTAAATTCAAGTATGTAAGTATGTATGCATACATTGATGGCTCTTACGCTAAATGACATAAAATGCTGTTGTTTTTTCTTTCTTTCAATAAATAAATTTAACTGGTTTTCAACTGTTGCTGCTGCTGCTGCTGCTGGTGTGTTGCGAATGATTGGATGGATGGATGTTCATCATCTGCACACATATCACGTGGTTGGGAAGAAATGTAGTTGTTTTATGAATGAATATTTATAGATATGTACTCGTACAATGCGGTAAGAATCGATTGAGAAACCCTTTTTGGAGAAATAATGAAATCAGTACTTCAGAAGATACGATGTGTTTTTTCATTATGTGGAATATACCGGATATTGAGGCTTTATTATAAGGCCTTCAAGTAGTCTTCAGAGAGACTATTACCTTCATTGCGAAGGTTTATAGAGACTCCCTCCCCTCATTTCGGATATCATGGTTCCGAAATACTTTATAGCGAATTCAAATATCCTGCAGAGAGACTATTACCCTCATTCCTTTTACTCCTGAAAAGAGGAAAACAAAAACACAAACAACCCCCGCCCCCCTGCGGGGTTGGGGTTCAAGAATTTACCCACGGTAAGGCATGCCTGTCGTAAGAGGCGACTAAAATCCAATAAATTCGTCGAGACGCGATATCTTTCGTCATAAAATTCACAGACGTCATATTTGTCTCCGAGCTCCCATTTCCTTGTTGGCAGCTATAAAATTGAAGTCGTAGATAATTTCGTCTAACTAGGGACCAGCATTAACACCACCATCAAGACCAGCTTCGAAATCCATCCTGCCAACAGTTGATACTTTGGTCTTAAGTACTCTCGATGTCCGGTATCATTCCCGTCCAGCTGTCTGAGGCATCGACAGTTATCGAGCGGAAACTTTTGGCATAATTCAGCGAATTATGTGATAGCGGCAACACTGGATAGATTATATCGTTCGAAAGTGTGAAAACCCTGCAGCTTTCTGTACCAGCCGTTGGCAGTAGCGTAAAAAGACCTGCACTCCATAGAAAAGATCAGTTGATTTAGGATTTGGCTTTACTTAGTGTCTCTAATTGGCTTCAAACAGTGAAAAGTATATAGTATTGCCGTACTACTATTTACTTGGCTAAAATCACACAAACATTGCCAACAGCAATTAAAAAGAAGAAGAAGAAAAAGATAATTATTATCCAACCATGTTTCACCTAAACACTCACTAAATTCCTATTGTCATGTATAATGCACCTATCGATTTTTATCGACTTTCGATTACACTTGATTACCACTCATTAAGGCATTTATTTATTGAAAAAAGTTTACAAATTTATGTACCTAAAGGGTTTATTTGTTCGCCCACTCTGCAAGCTGGCGGGAGCGTATCATATATACACGTACATTATATGTCGTAAATTGCTTAGCGAATGGCTGCACATAAAATTAGCGCATAAAAAGTTTTGCAAAATCCGGCACATCACATGACTGGCAAGTTTTCTGAAATCTCTTGGCTTGCCAAACAACTCCATTTGAAGTTTTATTTTTCTTTAAAATTTTTTTTTTTAAATATTTCTTTATTTTATTGTACTGATTATTCGCTTGTTTGTTGTGGAGTTAATTAACGGACAAACAAAAAGCGCTCCGAGTGTGCCACTTTGTCTATGTACGCGTATGTATGTAGCTGCTTCACTAGTACGCCAACCAGCAAGCAACGAGCGCGGAGGCAGCTAATAATGCGAATCAAAAGCGTCTACGTGCCAAAAGCGTTGAGCCAAACTAAAAATTTGCAAACATACAAACAAATTGAAACAAAAAATGTTTCATTGTTTTATTTGCTGCTTTTTTTGTTGTTTATATTTAATTTTTATTTATTTATTCTTCATTTTTCTTTGCTCACTAATAGATCATGTGACAGCGCCAGCCAACATTGTTTGCCGCGAGCTTGCCTTGGCATTTCGTCTAAAGCGATTTCGGTGCATTGACCTGTGTGTGTGTGTGTGTGTGTGGTGTTGCAGTCCTAAGCGGCAGCGGCACTACTCTGTGGCCAAAGCATTGCACATACATCCATACACGTATGTACATACTCGTTGGCATTTATTGCAAATTGCACGCAATTCCTTTGTCTAGTTTACTTGTTTATTTAAACGCCCACTCATTGGCGGCTTGGCAGCGCTATGAGCTATGAGCGGCGGAGAGGCGTAGAAAAAATAGAGTTCAAAGGAATTTAGAAAATAATAAAAACAGCTGTGTTGCTAAGCTTAAACAGCCAAGTAGCATAGAATAAAGCTGGTTTGTAGCGGCACTTAAACCGAATTTACACAGCTGATTGAGCGCGAATGGGAAACCGGTTTGCTACTGCATTTGTTGTGTTATTTTTGTTATTAATCCATTGCATTTATATTTCGCTTAGCATAAATATGTTGGCAAAAAGAAGAAAAAGAAGAATATATACAACAATTTTATTTTTCAAGCTGGGTATGGTTGCTAAAGGTTTCTTAAAAATAGACGAAAAACATAAACTTCTAAGGTTGCTTCTTCTCCTGCTTCGCCTCTTAAGGGGGGACATCTGAGTAAAATTTTGAAAAAATCAAAAAATTTTTTTTTCGTTTAAAAGATGCTTTAGGATCTTAAAAATAATATACCACAAGATAGAATCCGGCAAAAGTGTCTAAATGTCTAAATTTTCCATTCTGCGGCAATGCCTCATAGGCATATTCTATATATATATAATAACTTTAAACGCGTTTTTCTCGAAACCACTTTTTTTTAGACGGCCGGAAATATAACTCGAGCAAATCTTAACCGATCGATCTGAAATTTTGACAGTATATTCAAAATTCCTTCCTCTATCGACACACGTATAATTTTTTTTTTATATTGCTTACTTTTTTTTTATAAACAATTTTTGGACTTTTTTTCCTCGTGAAAATTTGAACTTTTTTTTCGATCACGCACCATTTTGCGAAAAATCAATATATCGAAAAAATCCTACGTGTGTCGATAGCTGTTGATGTATAGAAACTAACAAAACTTTATTTTTTGTTCCAGATCAAAAATTAAGGACGTTAGCTTTCCGGCCATGGACCCCCTTCCCAAAAATAGGGCCTACGAAGAAATGCTGCACAGCCGGCATTTCGTTTTCGATTTCTTTCAAAAAATCATATTTTGTACATCGGATCGCATATTATAAAACCTACTTTAAAAAATTTCGATTGGTTCTTTCGTTTGGTCAAAAAAAATTCCAGAAAATCCGCTTATTTTTTTTGAGTTACTCAGATGTCCCCCCTTAAGCGATTATATGCAAGTCGCTATTCGTGTCTTCTGTTTGTTGTTCGGAGCCAACAATCGTAGCCAGCTAGGTACTTCTCTACCTGATCTTTCCAACAGGGTTGAGGTCTTCATTTACCTCTGTTTTCGAACATGAAGTTAAAATCTAGAAAACTTTCAAAGCTGGCGAGATTTCTTCCGTCAGAACTTCATGACCTGCACAACATAGCTTTATTCCCTGAACCAAAGGCCAACCAAAACCGAGTGGTTAGCAGTGCGTATTGTGATGCGAAGGGGCATGGGTTCGAATTCTGGTTCGACAAATATCCAAAATTAATTTATCTAATTGCGGTACAACTTGGCAAGGTATGCCAAGCCCTCCGAGTGTATATTTGATATGAAATAAGAAAGCTCCTCATAAAAATCCACTTGCTCTTCGTAGGTGGCTTAGAACAAATTGTAGATCCTTCTATTTGTTGGAAAAACATCAAGACGCAAACCATAAATTGGAGGAGGAGCTCGGCCGAAAACCGTTTCAGCGGTTACAAAATGCCAACTATTTATTTATATAAAGTGTGGCCCCTGGGAGGTCTTAGACCAAGTATCCTCTAGGTAGCCAAAAAAAAAAAAAATCATTTAGAGGCGAGCTAAAGTGAGAAGGCGAATTGGGATTGTACGTAGGGCTTAGAACCCACCCCATAAAAATCCCCGACAAAGCGATGCCTCGAATGAGAGACATTTTAAGAATTAAGATTAAAAGGCATGCATCTGAAATGTTCGGGCTCTTAATTGGGAAGGTGCTGCTGAGATCGTCGCCGTTCAAGAAGTGCAATGAACGGGAAAGCCTTGTGAAATCTACTGCAGCAGCCGCATAAAGAAGCGCAAATTTGGTGTCGGATTTGTGGTGGGAAAGAGACTTCATCATCGAGTACTGGCATTTACACATCGCTGATTTGCGTTCATACTCGCCTCTCTCAATAGGACGACGTAGCAAAAGATACCTTTTTGAGCGCGTGGAGCAAACTTATAGCTCTGTCCCCGCCATTATGTGAAAATTGTGCTCAGAGACTTCAACGCCAGATTGGGTAAAGAAGGTATCTTCCGCGCAAATGCTCTAATTGACTACACCTGAGCTCCAAAATATTGTTGTCTGTAGCACTAAATTTTAGCACAAGCAAATTCACCAAGCTACTTGGCTAGATCCAGTTCGAAAAACTCAAAACCAAATCGATCATGTTGTGATGAGTGGACGACATGTCTCCAGTGTTCTAGAAGTGTTGCTCCTTCCGAGGATCTTACATCGACTCCGATCACTATCTTGCCGCAGCAAAGAACGCCCGTTAACAAGCACAGGGGGAGCTCGACGTCGATAAACTGCGATCCCAATAAAGAGCTGAACGGCCTTCGTTCACTATCAGACCTATCGGGCGGATACTGAGGTCAACGGTGTGAAATCGGACGTGGCGTGGGATGATCCTCCCTTGGCACGTCGTAAATATTTGGTCAATGGCAATCTTACCAGTTCTGAAGTCACACTGATAACGTTTGATCAGTAGATTGAGGGTTATCCTTTGGCTCCCAGCTCTTTCGGGTACACAAGTATTTTTTTAGACTTTTTTCCAATTTCACTGTCTCGAAAATCTCTTCTTTTATTCGTTCGGCCAAGTCTGCCCTTTAGCAAACTTGCCAACATTCGATTTGAAGATACATACATATGTACATATACGTACTTACGAAGGTAAACACATACATGTGTAAGTATGTATGTATCTGTTGCCAACGCTGTCGGAACATCAGAAGTAATTTAATCGCTGCGCATAAGTTGGAGCAAAAGAATAATGAAGAGAAACACAACAACAACAAACATGGCTATGTAACTATGTAATGCCACTGAAAATCAGCGCAAGGACGTTTATTGCACCTAAAACCTTAGCGACTGCAAGTAACCAAATGTAATAAAAAAAATAACAACAACAAACAATAGTGTTACATTGAAGCGAATACTGACATTTGTATGAAGCAAAACAAAAAAAAAAAAACAACAAGAAAAAAACAAAAATGCAATAAAAGTCAATAACAAGCAAGCAATACGTATATATGTATGTTTGTATGTATGAATGTATGTATGTATATGTGTATATATATGTTTATATGTATGTATGTACTATACACTCGTACAACAAAGGCTAAAATTGATGGCGCTGAAATGCCTTCACCAATATGTGTGCGTATGTGTGTGTTGATGCTGCTGATACGAGTAGCATGCGCTCGAACGTCTTATTGTAGGCTACATAGTGCATAGAGCAATGTATATGAATACATATGAGTACATATATGCGTCACTAAATAATTTTGTGCACTTTTTGGCTATTAATTTTGGCATAAAAGAAAAAAAAAAATGAAATAAAATATTCTTTTAATTATTTTTAGTGCTCAGCTGTTCGATTCGTAAGATTTAATTGCTGTTATTTAAGGTGTCTGCCAAATGAAATTGGTCCGATTAAATTAATATGTATTTTTGAGCTTTTCTTTTGAACAAAAAAGTCACTTTTTCCCTTTTCTCATCAGTGCAGAGTTTGAACTTCAAAGCATTTCTTCTTCTTTCTTTACTCACGTAGACACCGCTTATGCGATTATAGCCAAGTTCACAACAGCACGCCATTCCATTCTTCTTTCCACTGTTTGCCGCCAATTGGATATAACTAGTATAGTGCATTGCAACCTTATGCCGGACCCATAGCACGACAGAGGTTTTAGATAGGCATCGAACGCTACCTAACCACCTTGGTGTGTACCTTATGCTCGCATTATGGGGCGCCGATCAACACATTGATTTTGTCCGTTGTGTTTTTGAGCAGAGTGTGGTTAGGCCGACGTCTGCAGGTACTCACGTAAAGCATGCCGGACGTTACCTAGTATAGTCAGGTCTTGCTTCAGTTTGTCTTCCGTACATAGTGAAGATCTTCTTCTTCTTCCCTTGCTTCCACCAAGGGTCACTGCATCAAAAACATTCAAAGTTGTATTACTCTTATCCATTCGAACCATATGACATAGCCAACACATTCACTGTTTCTTGATTCGTTGAACTATGACACTGTCACCGTATATCTCGTATAGTTTTTGGTTCCGTCAAAGGAGGTGCTCCCCGTTGCAAAGTCTCAGAATGTCTCCATAAACCAAAAAACCTCTCGAAACTTCCAAAACCTTTCTCTCGTAAGCTCCCAACGTCGGCTCATCATGTATTGTCATCGTCCATGCCTCCGCGCCACATAGCAGCATGGGAATGATGAGCGGCTTGTAGAGTTTGGTCATTGTTCGTCGAGAGAGGACTTTGCCTTTCAATTGCCCTGCATGTGGAGAGTCTCCACACGACACTAACAACCTCTTCACATGCCATCTTAAACTGACTCATCTAACCCCCTTCTCCCTTTGGTCCAATTCCGTCGAAACAGCACGTTTCCTGGACCTCACATAAGATGACCTCGTTGACTTAGATTGACAAAGCCTGCCCTAAACGTGGTTAAGGAACCGCTACTACAAAAACAACAACAGTAGCTCAGCTATTCATCGGCCACGACGGCTTTGTTATTTTTCAAGCGGGAGATTACTAATCGAACTTCTTCATAGTCGGGCAATGAAATATCTGTCCCATCGTCTGCGACTAGGGAAACGGGTTTCCCATCTCCTGATGCGCCATTTTCACTGCCACTCAGCACGGTTGGAGAGGTGATCCCTTCATAAAGTCAATAAGTCGCTAGATCACATCTCTGGATTCCACAAGAGTCTTCACTGGCCTTGAAATCTTGTGTAAGTCGCCGTATATTTTCGTAGAAATTTCAAGCATTACTCTCGGGCAGGTTTTCAAGCTCTTCATACTGCCGCATCTCGGCTTTTCTCTGTAGGTGGAATGCACTTAGTTCCTCCTCATCGTTCGTTAAACTCATGCTCGGTAGTGGCTTAGAACTTTAGGTGTGCCTCCAATCGTATATGGGTTTCTTATACCGAAAGCGAAATGCGCTTCAATGGCTATAAAGCAACAATTAAGTGCATTGACAACCAGCGACTCCAACTTCGGCCTCGTTTAAGAAAACTCAACAATTCTAACACCTCCTTTAGTTCCATTAAACTTATCGCTTACAAATGCAAAGCTCATTTAGAAATACATTAAAATTCGCTACTCGTATTGTAAATTCCACAACAATCTCGGCCAGACTCGACCTAATCTACAACAGTCATCGCCTTCAACCTCAAACCACTAATTCAGCAATTTACGTAGTGTCTTAACGATTGCCATACATACAAATGGAATGGGCAGTGAACGACGGACGATGGGTGGTGGTGGACGATAGAAAATTGCATTGAGGTTGCAAATTGCTGACATTATAGCTGTAAATTATAGAAACATTAGTGCAGTCGGCTGTCATGATAGCACACTCGTCGTTGGCGAATGCGATTTGCATAATCCGATACAATCATACATACCTACTTGTATGTATGTATGTGAAATTTGCAGCGAAGCATTCCAAGAACAATAAAAAATGGTTTATAAATTAAAAATAAAATGAAATGAAAACAAATTCGCATGCTTCACTGGATCTAAAATTATTCTGTTCTGTCGGATCTGTCTTTTTGGTGTCTCCGGTCTGTCCGTTTGGTCTGTCTTTTTGGTCTGCCGGGTCTATCTGTCTGGTCTGTCTGGTCTGTCTTTTTTGTTTGTGGGGCCTGTGCGTCTGGTCTGTCTTTTGGGTCTGTCGAGTCTATCTGTCTGGTCTGGTCTTTTTGGTCTGTAGGTTATATCTGCCTGATCTGTCTTTTTCGTCTGTAGAGTCTTTCTGTCTGGTCTGTCTTTTTGGTTTGTGGGGTCTGCCCATCTGGTCTGACGGGTCTATCTGTCTGGTCTGTCTTTTTGGTCTCTCGGGTCTGTCCGTCTGGTCTGTCTTTTTGGTCTGTCGGGTATATCTGCCTGGTCTGTCGGGTCTTTCTGTCTGGTCTGTCTTTTTGGTTTGTGGGGTCTGTCCGTCTGGTCTGTCTTTTGGGTCTGTCGAGTCTATCTGCCTGGTCCGTCTTTTTGGTCTGTAGGGTATATCTGCCTGGTCTGACTTTTTGGTCTGCCGGGTCTTTCTGTCTGGTCTGTCTTTTTGGTTTGTGGGGTCTGTCCGTCTGGTCTGTCTTTTGGGTCTGTCGAGTCTATCTGCCTGGTCTGTCTTTTTGGTCTGTAGGGTCTTTCTGTCTGGTCTGTCTGGTCTGTCTTTTTGATTTGTGGGGTCTCTTCATCTGGTCTCTCTTTTTGGTCTGTAGGGTCTTTCTGTCTGGTCTGCCTTTTTGGTTTGTGGGATCTGTCCGTCTGGTCTGTCTTTTGGGTCTGTCGGGTCTATCTGTCTGGTCTGGTCTTTTTGGTCTGTCTGGTCTGTCAGTCTGTCAAACAACAACGCGTGGAGTTGCATTTAAGGACCGCTGTAATGAAGAGCAGGGTGGTGTATTGAGTCGAATTGTTACTGCAGACGAAATTTGGGTTCATTATTAAGCAACTGAGTCGAAACAAGACTCCGTGGTAGTGGTATGAAAAGGGTACGGCACCTTCCAAGAAATCTAAGGTGTCACAGTCAGCTGGGAAACTCATGGTAACGGTCTTGTGGGACTTGGATCGATTATAAAAAGAAAAAAGTCTTTCTATAACTGGAGGTATCATTGATCTCAACAGCTCGACGTAAGTTCTGACTACAGACTGAAGGTAGCGATGCGTAGGGGTTCGATAGTGAGCGAGGCAAGACGAAATATCTCCTGTTATCAAACAAACAGTCATCGTATTCGCGACTCGGCTCCCACGTCACTGTTGACAGTCATAACTTTGAAGTCGTAGATAATTTCTTCTATCTTGGTACTAGTATTAACACCAACCACAACGCCAGCTTGGAAATCCAACGGAGAATCACGCTTGCCTACAGGTGTTACTTTGGACTGAGTAGACAATTGAAAAATAAAGTACTCTCTCGACGAGCCCGACAACCGAACTCTACAAGCCGCTCATCATTCCCATGCTGCTACTTCTGGCGAGTCGGCAGAACCACTTTTGTGCGCGATGGGAACGGTCAATACCGCAACCGTTGGAATGATGAGCTCTACAAGATATACGGCGATATAGACAAGAGAGATGTGAAGATGTCTTCCTTTTTTGTTAACCCTAAAATTTCAATGCATCAAGTTTGCCCATATAACAAAAATACTAATCCAGAAGAAGTCTATTATTCAGCAGTAGAAGCGTGGAATGCCCCCTTACGGTATCATATGGCATGCTCTTTATAGCTTGATTGAGCCAAGTAAATGTCCGAGAATATTTGTAAGCGTTTACAATTCGATTGGCTTTTGTAGATCAATCCAATGCTCAGCTTTTACATACTCGTACATACATACGGCCGTGTAATTGGACAGAGGTGCGCTTTATCTAGCTGTCTAGCTGTCTGCGGGTCGGTTTGTTTGTCTGTTTCTGTTATAGAAGTGTGTGTCAGTATATTGTTATGTACATGCATATGTATGTATGTATGCATGTATGTATGTATTTATAACAAAGTCAGTTGACCGCATTGTGGAATCCATGCCGCTAGTGTGATTTATTCGTACGCTATTACTGATAGAGATACATATGTACATATGTATACTATATACCTATATATACATACATACATATGTTACAATCACATTGCGCTGGCGACGTCGACCAGGTTTATTGACCTACCGCATGATAAACATAGCACAATGGGGAGAGTGATTTTTTTGGTTTCTCTATTATGCGTTTGTTGCTGTAGTTAGTTGTTGTTGCTTTTTATTTTCGCTAATATGAAAAGTGAATGCGGATAAGTAATTTACATATAAATGAGTGCGGTGTGCATATAGGTATGAGTATACATAAATATATACATACATACATACATATGTAAATTGATTGAATATGAGCTGGCGAATGGAAATATTCTGAGTAATTTCTCTATGTGCTTCTTCTTCTTCTTCTCATTCTTTGCTCATTGCATTTTAATTTGAATTACAATTTTTTTTCAATTGATTTAATATTGTGCTTCGATTTATTCTGTCAAAATATGCAAATCTTTTATGACTGATTTTTTTATATGAATTTTTTATGATTTTTTTATTTGGATTTTTTTATGACTTTTTTAATGGGATTTTTTTTATGATTTTTTTTTTACTTTTTATGGTAAGCCTTGTTATCAAAATCCTTCTTTTTGGTCCACTGGGTGTAAAATATTAGGTCAAGTAGAAAGTTCGTTCGGTTTTTATCTAAGAGATGGCGTTATTGTCCATAGTACTACTGTTACGTGTCGCATCATCTCATACTATACGGCGCTGAAAACGTGTTTATTCGCGCTAAAAGTTTGTCGATTGATAGACTCAGTACGTTGTGAGCGCTCGTCAAAGATGGACACCAGCAAAGAGAAAATTCGCTAAATTTTACAATTTTTCTTCGATCAAGGCGAAAAAGCCGCCAAAGCGGCTAAAAAAATTAATTTAGTTTATGGGCCCGATACTGCAAACGAACGTGTAGCACAAAAGTGGTTTGCTAGGTTCCATTCCGGTAATTTCGATGTCAAAGATGCACCACGCGTCGGGTGGCCTGTCGTCCAAAATTGCGATGAAATCATGGAAATAGTGGAAACAGACCGTCACGTGGGCGCTTATTTAATTGCTGAGGAACTAAAGATAAGCCAGGAAACTGCTTGGAACCATTTGCATAACCTTGGATTCAAAAAGAAGCTCGATGTTTGGGTGCCACATGATGGACCGAATTTCCATCTGCGAATCGCTGCTGAATCGCAACAAAATCGACCCATTTCTGAAGTGTTTGGTGAGTGGCGATGAAAAGTGGATCACTTACGCCAGCGTCAAGTGAACTCGGTCGTGGTCGAAACGCGGTGAGCCGGCGGAAACGGTGGCCAAGTCAGGATTGACGGCCAGGAAGGTTTTGTTGTGTGTTTGGTGGGATTGGCAAGGAATCATCTACTACGAGCTGCTCCCCTATGGCCAAACGCTCAATTCGGCCTTCTACTGCCAATAACTGGACCGCTTGAAGGCAGTACTCATCCAGAAGAGGCCATCTGTGATCAACAGAGGTCGAATTGTGTTCCATCGGGACAACGCCAGGCCACATACGTCTTTGGTGTTGCGCCAGAAGCTCCAGGAGCTCGGATGGGAGGTCCTAATGCACCCACCTTATAGTCTGGACCTGGCAGCAAATGATTACCATCTTTTCCTGTCCATGGCGAACGCGCTTAATGGTGAGAAGTTGGCCTCAAGAGAGGGCTTTGAAAATTGGCTCTCCGAGGTTTTTGCCAATTGGGACGCAGCTTTCTACGAGAGGGGTATAATGAAGTTGCCATCTCGTTGGCAACAAGTTTACAAACAAAACGTCGCATATTTGACTTAAATGTACACAAAGTTATCATATTTTGAAAAATCAATAAAAAAAACCGAACGAACTTTTTACTTGACCTAATATTTATATGATCCTGAATCGACGTTTACCTGTTGGGGTACCTCTTTTCTTTAACGTGGCCTCGAAGGAAGAAGTCGCAAGGTGTGAAATAACAAGAACTTGGTGGCTAATTGCGATCATCTCTTCGAGAGAGATAACACGACCCAGAAGTTTTTCCCTGTATTGTTAAAAGTAAATATTGTCCTCATTTCCGAAAAAGTAAGTTGCAATAACTCCGCCGGACCACAAACCGCACCAAACAGTTACACCTTCAAGATGGAAAGGCTTTTGAACAATGATTCTTGGATTTTCTGAGCCCCAGATGGGATAGTTTTGCTAATTGACGTGGCCGTGGAGGTGGAGCCTCATCAACCAAGATGTTTTTCTACGAAATTTCGTATCATTTCAAAGGATCTAATCAGCAATGACGAGACGTTGTTGATGAACGGCCGGTTTGAGTTCTTGATTTAACTGAACTTTATAAGCCTGAAGACCCAAGTCTTCAATTCCAAAGAACGCCGAGGAATGGATAAACCGGGGCTTTCTTCAATACATTTTCCATTTTTTCCATCAATTTCTGTGTTGCGGTGCGACAAGGTGCTTCACCAGGACCGAAAAATAGTTTAGTTTTACGAGCCGTCTCTGCCAGGTTTTCACTATTTTTATAGTGAATTTCAGCTTCAATAGTGACATCTAACGGAATAACACCTATAAATTAAAAAACCTTTATGAAAACCAGAGACCTTCGGTGGAGCTACAATTTAAACGTCGGCAGATTATTATCCAAGCTCCTCCAAAGGGATGGGTCATGAGAAACCAATCAAGCTTAAATACAAAATAAAAATTGGACTGAAGAAACCTGGGACTTCAAATGAAATACGAGCCACCGACTTACCAACTGTTGGAGTGATAGGAAGCCGTGGGCACACTAAAGCAATTGTGGGGTACATCCTATCCTTTATCTCTCTATCTACGTTTTAGTGTTTTATGTTGGGGGTGAAGCTCTGTACACACCGGTTTCTTAATTGGAAAGACGCCACTGTAGCTTATACTATAGTAGACTAATAGAAGAGTGCAAAGTCGCCGAGTATAGTACAATAGCTCACTTCAGTGCAGGAACGTCCTCCAACGTCCATTCTCAATAAAGCGAGATTCTTTGACATATTATCATTTTGATTCTATGACCTTACGGAAGATAAAGACGATATGTCCAAGGATACGAGCAATTTAAACGCACCTGTGATCGCGCCCGCAACGGTGTTGTCAAAGTCATGTTTAGCCATTTTAAAGTAAAGCTGGGCAAGAATGGAATTTCGACTTAGCCGTCTGAAAAAATCAGCCTCCTTAACAAACCTCTCTAAATGAACTGTTCCAGCCCCTACTACGCTTCCTCGGATCAACAGGAAAAGAGAATGCTTTAATTTGTATATGCTTATCTTCGGATCGAAGAATTGTAATTAAATCAACCATCCTGTAATAAACACAACATGTTTCTGCAGTGTTTTGGAAGTGAGTATGCCTCAAGCGTCTGAGATCGAATCTTGTTATAGCTAAGATACGCACAAAGACGTCTAAAAGTTGAATTCACAACAAACCAACGAATAGTTTACAGCTCGACTGGCACTTCTGCTCTCTGAGAACACTCAGAAACAACTCTGTATAAGAGAACTGTGAGACGGGATATCCAGCTCTATATGTACTATCGCTAGAGAAACTATTGGTCTTCGACAAGACCACTGCAGTGTACAGAGAAAAAGGTATATCTCACAACACTGTGTTTGACCGCAACCGCATAATTTTTATCACTCAAATATGTGGAAGTTTTTGCTTGAAACAGTGTATTATGGTTGTGTTCTTCTTCTTTACTTTATTATGAAAATACCGCAGCGGAAAGTTATCGTAATTTTAATGAAAGTCTATTGTGAATATGCTCCAGCTGAGCGAAAGAGTGAAAAGTGGTGATTTCGATTCTGCATGTCGAAAATGTTGTTTCAACGCCACCAAAAGAAGTAATTTTTGCATCGGATTGTCGGATTGGCGATGAAAAATGGATTCATTATGATAACCCTAAGCGCAAGAGCTCGTATGTGTAGCCCGGCCAACCATCGACATCCACGGCAAAGCCGAATATCCATGGTGCCAAGGTTATGCTATGTATTTGGTGGGGCCTAAAGGGTGTGCTCTGTTAAGAGCTATTGAAGTTAGGTCAGACGATCAATGGGGACCTCTACCGAAAACAATTGATTCGTTTGAAAACGGCCATCGCGGAAAAAAGACCAGAATATGCGACCAGACACGAATCAATAATTTTGCATCATAACAACGCTCGGCCACATGTTGCAAGGTAAGTTAAAAACTATTTGTAAAACTGTGGGTGGGAAGTTCTACCTCACCCGCCTTATAGCCCAGACATAGCACCTTCCGATTACCACTTGTACAGATCAATGCAAAATGCCCTCACCGGAGTACGCTTCGCTTCAGCACAGGGTATCAGAAATTGGCTAGATTCTTTGTTGACCTCCAAGCCGGAGAAGTTCTTTTGGGATGGGATCCACAAACTGCCCGAAAGATGGGCAAACATCGTAGCTTCCGATGGGCAATACTTTGAATATTAAATGTACATATAACAATTTTTTCACAATAAAGTCACGAGATGTTGAATTTTTTGCATGACAGAAATACTGCTTGAACGCTACAAAAGGAAGTAATTTTTGCATTGGGTTGTGGCTGGTAATGTAAAATGAATCCTGGCCAACCAGCCAAATCAACTACAGATCCAAATATCCATAGCGCCAAAATCGGGGACCACAACTCATTCAACATGAAAAATGTAGATGTTTTTCTTAAATAAACGTCAAAATTGGGGAAAACGCACGACTTCAGTTATGGTCACATATTAGAGACACATGCTCTAGAACTGTATTGTTTCAACCCTCGGTAGACAGTTCCGACCACTCTCGGCCGTGCAATTTCGTCGTTGAATCGCTTTACACCGCCAGATTACTGAACGAGGTGAAGGCGAGTGTTGACTTGTGATTTTTTAGTGAAAGCAGTTTAGAGTCGACCAGCGTCAGAGTGAAAGAGAGAGAGAGTTACATTGCAATCCACAGCCACGACATTGCGAATGGACGAAAAGAGACGAAGGGCTATTTTTGCTTAGAGAAACTTCATAGCACAGCACATCAAACAGCACAGCACAGTTTAATGTCTAATTCTTAATCATCATCATGGAAATTCGAAAAAATTTCTTTCATCTGAAGCAAACGCTTTTCACGGAACCCAGCAAATCTCTGATTACAAAAGCCTTGGCCGGCGAATGAAAAAAACTTTCCAAGGACACAAGTAAGAAATTTATTTATAGCGAAATCTTTTGTGTGCGCCAACTAATAAAAGAAAACTATTTTCCATTGCTTTCTAAATAAAACGGTAATCTTGAATTTCCAGAAACATACAAAGCTTGCCGCGTAGCCTGTGGCTATAAATGTTGAAATGACCGATGAATAGATAAAACTTCTGCATAAAATACAAAGGCATGTACATATATATGTATATGTACACGAACGGCACGGAGTGTAAACCTTGGCGAAAGTAGACAAGATTGTCAGCGAGACTATTTTCATTTGTCATCCTTTCATTTCCTCAAAAGTCGCTGCTTCGCCTATTCAACGGCAGTACAATTGAAAACCGTAATTCCAGCTAAAATATTTTCGCCTACGCAAATCGAGCAACAAACAAGGAATGAGTGTGAAATGCAAGGCAATGCGAAAGTGTGGGTGTGTAAATGACTACGTGGCCACTTTTAAGTAGACTAATGGGTATGGGTTTAAAAGAGCATGGGTGGGTTTGTATTCGACTCAGGAGATGTCTTAGATTTGATGACAGAGAGAGAGAGAGATAGAGAGGAGATTCGTAGAGAGAATCTAGAGATTGATGTCAACCGCTCCTGCTTCTAATTTTACTAAAGACGCGCGTACCAAGCTCCCGTCTGCAGCTTTTTGAAACACGAATGCATGACAAACCCACTATAAGGAAGATTATTGGTTGGATCTTCCTTTGGTATCGTTTTCCTCTACAGAATGATTCTAATGAGGTGTTGTTTTTCATGCCAGAAATACATTTGAATTCCTTGCGACCGCCACTGGGCTGGTGACGGATCGAACCAATGACTCTCCGCCAGGTAGTACGCACTGCTAACCACTAAACTTCTGCGTAAAGCAACGCAGCTACTATCTTTTTGAGCTTTTCTTCTGCTGCTCTTCATCCAAGGAAAGGTAACGTCAAAGCTGTTGCTGACGAGTTCTCTCCTCTCGGTAAGATAAGGTATTAGCAGTTTTTGAGAGAAAAGATCGTGTGCGTAAACGTAGAACTGTATGATGCAACCAGACAACCAGCGTAGCAGACAGTCAATGTAACCTAAACTAGGCATAAGCAGGTACTTGTGTTTGTATGAACATTCCCGGGAAGATCTCGGAAGGTCCTCTCAGTAAATTATGGTTCTACATTGCCACCATTCGCCGTTGGCCATGTGAGTAGGAATGTTTTTGAACTTTTCAGCCTTTGTTTCACCTATTTTTTTATTCTAACCATATGCCTTTCAGCTGCTTCAAATGTTGTCCAAAGCAGTGAACCATGGAAGAGCACTTAAGGTTCTCCAAAAAAAGTTGAAGCGCAGTTGAGCAAAAGAAAACATAGTATACTTGTGGATGTATTGATGAGTCATCTACCACTGAGATATCATCTCCACAAGCAAGACAAAGTGGAATTGCCACTACAACTTACTTCAAATGTTGTCCAAAGCAGTGGACTCTGAAATAGCACTTAAGGTTCTCGAAAACTCCCAAAGTTGAAGCGCAGTTGAGCAAAAGAGAACATAGTATTCTTGTGGATGTATTGATGAGGCATCTACCCTGAGATATTATCTCCACAAGCAAGGCAAAGTGGAATTGGCTGAGTACATAGCATTCACAGTTGTTGACGAAAAGTCGGAGCACTATCTTTGCAAGGTCCTACTTTCAGTCGATGGAGACGTTATGCTCCCAGCTCCAGCTTTATGGAGGTGACCGCACATGGTTGTAAGAAATTAAAATAATTCAGTCAATCTAGCGAACTGCTCGCAAAAGCATAGTTGAAATAAGCGGAGAGCACAACATTGTAGGCCTACCAACCAACCATATCCGTTTATAACGAGCAGAAAACCGCTGCGCTATCAACTTAAGAGAGGCTTGAGCACCCTCTTTGCAATTAATTGATTTCTAATGTTTCTATGTTCAAAAACCCAGCGGAGAGGTGCATTAATGTTAACAATTTGAATACTCTAGGTCCGACGGGTTTTGTGGTTGAAAGCTCTGTTTAGTTTGTGGTGTGTATTACCAAGTTGAAAAGCCGTGTGGACACTCTACTCGTTTGATATATGTATAACCAACCATATCCACTTATAACGAACAGCAGACCTCTGCGCTATCAACTTAAGAGGGGCTTGAGCACCCTCTTTGCAATTAAATGATTTCTAATGTTTCTATGTTCAAAAACCCAGCGGAGAGGTGCATTGATATTCACAATTTGAATACTCTAGGTCCGACGGGTTTTGTGGTTGAAAGCTCTGTTCGGTTTGTGGCATGTATTACCAATTTGAAAAGCCGTGTCGATTGGCAGTTTGTTGGAAATTCAACTCCATTGTCTTCACGCTCTCTTTAGTGAACCGTTAGCTATACTAAGTTCCATTGTGAAGCCTACACATTACATTTGGCTTAGTAAATTTTGCACCATCCCCCGTCAAAAAAAAAAAAAAAACTTCAAAATACTCCGCGAATTCTAAAAATAAGCGTACATTTCTCACGACAGCTTAAGGCTTAAATAAATGCCAGAAATTCTATATAATATTTTTCCTGCTTTGGAGTGAAGTATCTTCCACATATGAGCACTGCAACTTGCCACTTCAGCCTACACATTCACTTTGCCACACAGCCATTGCACTCTATTCATGCCAAGGCTATTGCTTTCGTTTGCGAAAACTTGTATATGGTATATACATATGCATGTACCTATGTATTTGTGTTAGTGTGTGTGTGTGCATGGACTTGCGAAAATGCATACACATTGATTATCAGACATTTTTAAGAAACTTTTTTTTAGGGCCAAAATGAAAATGGAAAATTAAATACATATATACTCGTATGTAGGTATGTATTATATGTAGGCCGGATGTAAAGTCTATTAATATCGTTCTCTATGCTGTCACATGCTAGAGTTGTAGAAATCATATACATACATACATATATAACAACAAACGAAAAAATTGCCATGCGAGGACATCAACAAATTAACATTTTCAATCAAGTGTGAGTAAAGGTGCTTACAAAAAAAAGGTGTATATATATGTATATGTGTATGTATATAATACATGAAAAAATTTTGTCAACATTAAAGCAACGCTTCTCGTCATCATCATCAACATCAACAACTGTCCATCAACTTTAGCAGGAGCACCACCATGGCGTGGTAGTACGTCATTATCAGCGTAACAGTTTGTGCAGCTTTTGCTATCATTCAAAACCTACACTACACTACTCCTGCTATAATCCACCTGTCACATATTCATGCTGAATCGCACGTATGCCGTTGCTGCTGCGTTGGCTGTTGCTGCTCACGAGGACACTGAGTGTTACACATAGCCTTGCTGTTAACTACTTTACAGTCGCTGTTAAGCGAATGCCGGCCACTCACACGCACACACACACACATACACACACACACTTGCATTTTACTGAAAGGAAAATAAAACTATTCGCTCATTACCCTACCCTACCCTAACACAAGACAGTTTTATTGCGCAGCACCGTGAAAATATAGTATGAATGTTGCGAAATGTGTTTGTGTATGTGCGTTGGGATCGATAGAAACGCGCAGACGCTTTGTATAGAGCCGAAAGGCATACTTGACTTTACGCTGTCGATTTTTGGCGCCATTCACGAATTAACGCATTGAGCGTTGGGCAAAATAGCGCACTCTCAGAGTGTATGTCTCTTGTGCATTTTACACGCTCACGCAGCATCACAGGCAATAATCTGTCATATATATTTACTCATACACCTATATGTATGTATATATGTATATATTTGTAAATGTGTATTTGCATTTGTTATTGCATTATCCACTTCATACGCCATAAATTTCGCCCAGCTGAGTTACTTTACTTTTGAGTATCATTCACACCCATTTCTTTGTTGTTCTATAAATTTATTTCTTTGCCATTTTCATTTTAACTTTTATTATCTCTTACATTTGGGCTTTAAATTGTAGGGAACACAAACAACAAAACCAATTTGACCTCAATTTCAAAAGCATTAGACTTCGTTGGTTGAGTTTCTTTTATTGGCTTTGGTTGCTTTATTGGCGGCACGCGCTTCCTTCCGCTCTCTGATTTGGTTATTTTTTTTTTGAGAAATTTAAAAATGTTGTCCGCAGATGACGGGCAAGGATTTCGCAGAAAATTATCTAATGGGAAATGTTTAAAAAAAAAGTTAATTTGGTATTAATTGAATGTGCTGTCGTAGGATCACAGGTTCATACTGACCGAGGCTCGACTAGAGCCTAGCGAGAAAAACATTCCTTCCGCTTCAAATGCTCAAAGAGGAGATCTCGGAAGTCATGTCAGTCGATTATAGTTCTACATTGGCCCACTGAGCTGGAAAGTTTTAGGAATCCTCATTCTTGGTTCTTCCTATATTTTTGTGTAGCAGTTGACCTGGTAAGTCAACCATTGACCAGATATTCACCATGCGCCAAATCTTGTAAAAGAAACCCGAGGCAAGAGAATCGACACCCACCACCTTTTCGTCGATTTTAAAGCAGTCTTCGACAGGAAAGAAAAGGAGCTGCCTCTATGTCGCTATATCTGAACTTGGTATCCCGCAAAACTGAAACGGCTGTGTAAACTGACCTTAAACAACACTAAAAGCTCCGTCAGGATCGGGAAGGACCTCTCCTAGCCATTCGATACCAAACGAGGTTTCAGACAAGGTGGCTCTTTATTGTGTGTCTTCTTTAATTTATTGCTGGAGAAAATAATACGAGCTGCTGAGCTGAATAGAGAAGGTACACTCTACTATACGAGTGTACAGCTGCTGGCGTACGCCGATGATATCGATATTATTGGCTTCAACAACCACGCCATGAGTTTTGCTTTCTCCAGACTTGATAAAGATGCGAAGCATATGGTTCTGGTAGTGAATGAGGGCAAGACGAAATATCTCCTGTCATCACACAAACAGTCATCACATTCGCGACTCGGCTCCCACGTCACTGTTGACAGTCATAACTTTGAAGTCATAGATATCTTCGTCTATCTTGGAACCAGTATTAACACCAACAACAATGTCAGCCTGGAAATCCAACGCAGAATCAATCTTGTCAACAGGCACTACTTTGGACTGAGTAGGCAATTGAAAAGTAAAGTCCTCTGCCGAATAACGAAAACCAAACTCTATAAGTCGCTCATCATACCGGTCGTACTATATGGCGCAGAAGCGTGGACGATGTCAACATCTGAGAAAAGTGATTCTGGTGGAAGCAGATGAAGAGGAAGACCTCCACTCCGTTGGAAGGATCAGGTGGAGAGCGATCTGGTTTCACTTGATAGTTCCAACTGGCGCTAAATAGCGAAAAGGAGAGAGGAATGGCGCGCTATAATTGATTCGTCTATAATCGCGTAAGCCAACGTCAATAAAGAAGAAGAAGAAGAAGATGGGACCGTTCTTTTATATTTTTGGCCCTCCATCTACCATGGTTTGCCTGCTCCTCCTGACGAGTTTGTCATTGTTGCATTTTTTCGTTCTTAATTTCTTTTTTTGTTCTGGTAACATTTGATCCTTGTTTCTTCAACGCCCACATTTTCTTTCTTTCCAAAGCTATTAAATCAATGGGCCGGCTTTCACTTGTTACCGCTACAATTTCACCGGACACTGTACGATATGCCGAAGCTATCCTTAGAGCAGTTGTGCGGTAGACTTTTCGTAGTGGCTTACGTCGGTTATTTTTCCTCAACGAGTCTGCCCACTAGACGTTCAGTGTTTTTGACATCAAAAGTTTCCATTTTTTTCTGCGTCGGTTATCCGATGTTGGCCATCAGTCTGCTCAATCGGAAGGTTATTTTAGATGCTTTTTCCGCAGCGTGTTGGATTTGCGTACAGTAGGTAAGCCTCGAGTCCAGTCTTATGAACATCCATTATCGGGATCTTCAAGGCCTAATGTACCGTCGTATCTAACGTTCCATAGATCTGGGCCGAGAATTGATTCCTGGGCAGCTTTAGACACTGGCTGTTGGCCAGAACCCACACAGCAGAGCTCAGCGGTTGACAGCTATTCTCTGTATGTGAAATCTATCGTCGGCTGCCGGAAATTCTTCTAAATTTTCTTCCCTTTCCCTGATTCTCTAGGGCTTCAAGTGAGCTGCAACACAAGATTTTCAGCGTATTGGCGCTACTTACTGTTTCGACAACAGCTTTGGACTGTGTTGGACGCTAAAAGATCAAGGACCGGTTGGACAATATGGGAATTCATGGTAGAAGAATGGGATACTATTCGAATGATTTTGATTGAAGCTGCAGAGACGTAGAAGGTAAAGAGTCTGTCAAGCCCTTCTCCTGTCACCATCAGGCCCAGAACACTAATCGAAACAAGTTTCGAGGGTACACCGCAGCGTTATCACAATGGATCTTCAGGTCGAACTGTATTAGCTTCCTTGATTCTCCCTGTAAAGTGCTTACATTACTTTACTACCAACAACTTTTACGAATGTAACATATACAGTGATTGTTAAGTCTCCTTTTCTATGTTCTTTTCGATGATATCTCTCATGTTTAGCTACATCCTTGTGTAGGGTCTCCTCGATCCTGGTCTTCAAAATTTCATAGATTTGAAATGCAATTTGGCATTATATATAAGTGTCTAAAAATAAATATTTTCAGTGAAAATCATCGTAATCGGACGTCTATATCAAAAAGCCCCAATACACCGATTTTTTTCAGAAATAAAGTTTTGTTTCAAAACTTCGTCAAGAAGACATCTAAGAGCATGAAATTTGCCAGTATATTCGTATCTACAAGAAAACATTTGCACCAAAATTCGTCGAGATCGGAGTACTATATCATATAGCCAATATACTTATATAACCGATTTCTTCAGTTGTGAGGTTTTGGATCAAAACTCCGTCGAAAATACATAAAATTTGGTATTCTCCATAGCACCACTTCCTTCTTGATAAGACTTTAGTCTTGCTACCTCAATGGAGCTTTAAAGATTTAATTAAAGCTTTCTATCCTCCCAACATTATTTCGCTCCATGCCTTCCTCACTGTCGTCTTTGATTCCCAACACAACTGCCCTGCTTTTCTGTGCTTTTGCGTACCCCTTGAGATCTTCCATTGACTTAACTGTAAACTCATACTCCCGCAACATCAAAAATTTGTCAACTCATACCCCATTAATTTTGAAAATTACCGACGCTAATTGAAAAGTATATATTTCCTAAAATATTACATTACCCCCTGTGTGTGAGCTACACTTGCTACGCAAATTCACAGCTAATTTGATTAAATATCGCTGAACAACAACAGCAACAACAATAAAAAATTATTATGCCTAGAATTCATATAAATGAAGAGTTGTGGCCTTGAGTAGGAGGACGTTTGACGAATTTATGGACGCACACACTCATACATACATACATACCAACCTTTGTATTTGGAAATTTCCACGCACTTACAATTGTTATACAATAAATACATACACACATACGTGTATATGCCACACTTAGTATATTGTGTTGCTATTGCTGTTGCGCTTGTTGTTTTTGCTTTTCTTCCAAAAAATTTTTCTGCCGCGAAAGGTGTGAAAAAGTTTGTTGCTGCGACGCTCATGACCCATCACCAGTCTGGCTGCTTGGCCTGTGCCTGTGCGTGTAGGCGGAAGTTCAACAAGCTCGTAAAAAAGTTTGCGATTGTTGTTGTTGTTGTTGTTGTTGTAGTAGAAGAAGAAAAGCAAATAAAAATATTTGCGTCGTAAATTTCCTTTCCTTTTGCGACGTAAAAATTTTGTTTTCCTTCCTGTGTTTTTTCTTTTTGTTTGTATGCGTGCTTTTGTTTTTCATTTAGATATACATTTATATGTATATTATTGAATAAAATGTGTATATGTATATGCGTGTATGTAATATGATACCTGTCTTGAGAACGAAATTTGGCGATTTTTGTAAACGCTTAAAAATGCTTTTAACATTTGGTTGATACCTTTATGCAGTAAAGTAGTGAAAATTTGGTGGGAAATTTCTATAGGAATATAAAACAATTTAGAGATAGTGTATAAGCATTATTGCTCTATAATTGGTCCTCTTCCTTTTCCGCTCTGGACTTGCATACCACACTTTTTCCATTTTTTGTGGGTTTTGCACACCTCACAGACCCAGTTTTTATAGAGACTATTCCCTGACTTACTTAATTTCCTTCCAGGTATTTCATATTTCTTATATTCTATTTTGCTACTGAGGTATGCATATCCCACACACGAGTGGTCTTGGTGACCAACACCCCACATACTCCATATTTTATTTATATTGGACTGCGTACATCGCACAGGCTCCCTCCCTTGGTCATTCATCATTCAATCATTCTTAACCGTACGATTTTTTTTCTTTTCCATATGTCTAGAATTGCCTAATGATCTAAACGGGGTTAGGTGTACGAAAGGTGACAGCCCTTGCCCTTGGTCGATTCCGGTGAGTAGAACCGGCTGTCGTTAGAGCCGCAAATTTTTCTAATTAACTGTTTAACTGTCATTTATTTTAGTTTACCCACAGCAGAGAAAAGGCAATCGAAAAACTTTTATATCAAAAACTTTAACCTCTTTCAAACAAAAAGTTGGCAGAAAAAATTACTGACTTAAAACTTATAAATTGTCATGAAAAAAATGTGCACGAGTTTAAGTTTTGCATGTTTTCACTTCAAACTCTCACCCAATTTTCCATTTAACGCTAACAAACAATTTTGAAAATCATACAAACGAATGCAAAAAACTCACGCACTTTCGAATCATTTGCACATAACGGTAAAAAGTTGACGTAAAACAATTGACAGTTGGCAGTTGTCAGTTGGTAGGCAGTGAGTAGCAGCAGCAGCAACAGCTGTGAGTGACATAACCATTAGTTTTTTCCATCGAATAAATTTTCAATTGATTGACTTTTGGCACAAAGGAAGTGGAAAATGAACGCACATAATTTTTAAGTGGCTGACTGACGCTCGAGCGGGTGGTGGTAATGATTTACTTCGCTTGACAAGTCTTACATTTGAAGCAAAAAAAACATCATTTTAATTTATTTCAAATTGACTAAAATAAATTTGAATTGAAACAAATATGAGTTTGAGTTAATTTTTATTTAACAAAAAATACTAAAAATATAGTTTTACATATTTCAGATTATTTCGAATTGTATAATTTTTGGCAAAGCTCAGCAAAAATAACTGTAATTAAAAATTATAATTTTGTTGTCCTCGCTTAAAGGCACAAAATAAATATTTGCGTAACATTTATATGTAAACTGTGTATAAATATTTTTACTGCGATTTAAAATTAAATTCTGAAATGTGCATACCAAATATTTTTTTTTTTTTTTTTTTTTTAAATAACGCATGCAGGTGTGTTGTAACTAACAATTTTTGGCATTTCACCAAAGGCTATATGTAAATGTTGCAAACAATCCGAAAGAAAAGGAGAGAAACCAAAATGTATGTATATATCTTTTTTTTTGTTTTCTATGGCACAGACAGACTAATTAAAAGTGATAAATTGGCATATAAATGTGCAATGAAATACGAAGACTGTTAAAATAATAAATATAAATTTTTATTAAAAAAAAAAAAAAAAAATTAAAAATAAACAAAATTATTTTAAAAATTTAATAATCGGTGACTAATTACAAATTATTAATTACAAGAAAATTTAAAAGAAAAATTTAATTTCTTCTTGATTTTGAATAAGTAAAAGAAGCTGAATCGATGTGTACATATTTTTGATGTATTATTGGTACATATTTTTGTTATTCAATGGAAAAATTAAAAAAAACCAATTTCAGTATCACATACATATTTAACTACTATCCAGGCTGCCCCTCGCATATATGTATTGCTTTGCTTTGCATTCAGTATCGCTTTAGGGGGTTTCAATATGTTCTAAATGCATTTATGACCACACATTAACATTTGTAGGGGAAGAACGGTAATTTGTCGCAATTGTTAGTACATTACCAACAACATGAGTGTCATAAATCTATATAAAAAAGAGCATTACAAATAATCATACGTTCTTCCCATAAATTATGCATTCATAACGCAATTCGAATTATTGTCATAAATCACACCGGGCCAATGCATGAGCTTAAGTGGCAAACTAATGCGAGGAGGATCAAAGCAAACAAAAAAAAAAAAAGAAGAAAAATGTAGGAAAATAACGAAATTGTACGCACAAAAATGGAATATAAATCATCAGTGGGTAGATCGAACCATATGTTTTTGGACTTTGCATGTGTGCCAAAAAAGACAACAAAAGTGCAAATATACAAAATGTACTTAATTTATTTCATATTTAATTTTATTTTATTTTAAGATTTTTTTTATTTTTTTTGCTTTACTTTATTTTCAACTTTTTATTATATTGGATGAGTGCATAAGTTCGTGCCCGATTTCAAGTGCAAACTAAAATTGAAATTTTTTGAAGAAAGCGCTTTTATTGATCAATTATGTATTCGCCATCATGTTCGGCAATCCACTCCCAACGTTCAACCAATTTACGGATGCCTGATTCATAGAAATCGCGCGGTTTCTCGTTGAAAAAGGTATCAAGGTGGTTTTTGACGTCTTCCACATTTTTAAATTTTTTTCCATTCAAATTGTTCTGCAGCGATCGAAACAAATGATAATCAGAAGGTGCAATGTCGGGTGAATATGGAGGATGCGGCATGATTTCCCAATTCATCTCCTTCAGTTTGGCCAGGGTCGGTTTTGCAACATGTGGCCCGGCGTTGTCATGATGGAAAAGAACTCCTTTGCGATTGGCCAAAATCGGACGTTTTTCATCAATTGCTTTCTTCAATTCGACCAATTGTTGACAATACTTGTTGGCAGTGATCGTTTCTCCAGCTGGCAAGAGCTCAAAATAGATCACGCCTCGGATATCCCACCAAATGCACAGCAGTACCTTCATCGGATGCAATCCACCTTTCGACATCGGTTCCGCCCCTTCGTGTGCCTGTTTCCATGTTCTTTTGCGTTGAACATTGTTGTACAGGACCCATTTTTCATCACCAGTCACGAGCCGATCCAAAAAAGGTTCATTTTTGATCCGTCGAAGCAAAGAAATTGCTGTGGACATACGGTCCACTTTGTTCTTTTCACTCAACTGATGTGGCACCCATGTATCGAGCTTCAAAGTGTACCCAACCTTTTTTAAACGACGAAACGCAGTTGATTTGTTGACGTTCAATTCACTGGCAACCTCTTCCGTCGAAATACGTGAGTTATTCGCAACTAAAGTCCTTAGAACATCGTCATCAAGCTCAGAAGGCCGTCCACTGCGAGGTTGATCTTCGAGGTTAAAATCTCCAGAACGAAATTTCGCGAACCATTTCTTTACTGTGCGGAGTGCTGGAGCACGGTCCAAATAAACTTCGCGAATATCTTTAGTTGCAGCGCCCACTGTTTTTCCTTTGCGGAATTCGTATAACATAATATGACGCATATGATCTTTTTCGTTGTTCATCTTCCATGCGTCTTTTCACTAAGCAACTCAAATCAAAATGAAGTTATTTTATGCTTGATTTACAGTTCGGACTGTCACCTTTCCAACGATATATAATATGTATATATTTCTTTCACGAGCGCCACACTCAAACGATTCGTACGACATCCAGCGGAATCGGGCACGAACTTATGCACTCATCCAATATTTCAGAAATCTATTTGGTTTCATTTGAGGCAGTTGTCGGCTTTAGAAGCTAAAATGCATTTTTTTTGCTTAAATCTAATCTATAACTATCCTACAGCATCAAATTACAATATATTCTATTTGAAAGAGAAATTGGACAAAAAATTTGGAATTTTCCAACATCTTCGGTATTTTTTAGTTCATATAGTAGAGACACTCAAAAAAATTTAAAAAAAAAATGGTTCGGCTGTTTCGGATGCATCGGCACCGTTTCACGAGTTCATACTGCAGCTGCTTCAGAAAACTCATCACAACATCGGAAATTTCCAATAGTTTTTGATACTAAAAATTTTATTTTGAAGCTTAAATATAGTATATTATTGTCTGAAAATTTTGCTTACCGAAAAAACGCTTTATTTTACCATTTATTTTATTATGTTTATTATATTTATTTTATTTTGTTATTGAATGAATTTTTTCAATTATTTTAATTAATTAATTTTTATTATTTTGTTTATTTTATTTCATTTATATTAAACTTAATTTATTTTATTTTACATTTAATGTAAATTTTTTAATAAATTTTATTCTATTTTTTTATTTTAATAAATTTTTATATGAGTAATATTTAATTTAATTTAGGTTTATTTATTTTTAATAAAATGTTTTATTATTATTTTATTATACTTAATAAAATTTAATTTAATTTAATTTGATTATGTTTTATTTTCTCTTTTAAACTACATTATTTTTATTTTATTTCTTCTTTTATTTTATTTTATTTTATTTTATTTTGGGTATTTTATTTTATTTCATAATATTTTTTTTATTTTAATAAATATTTGTAAAAATTTATTTTACTTTAAATTGGTTTAATTTATTATATTAATTTCTTTTACTAAATTTTTCATTTATTTAATATTAAATTATTTTAATATAATACATTATTTTTTAATTTATTTTAGTTTTTATTATTATATTTTACCTTACACTTTATATTTTATACTATTTTAACTACTTTTGTTTACTTTATTATAAAATAAATAACAAAAAATTTTATTTAAATTGTTTTATTTGACATTACTTTTATTTTTTTTAATTTGTTTTATTTGTATTATATATGTATATGTATTATATATTTTGGTTACATATTTTTGACGTTATTTTATTTAGTATTTTTTTATTTCATTATAATTTTAATTTTTATATTTTCATATTCCTCTAAACTATTTTAATTAAATTTATTTATTAGTTTTATTTTAAATTTATGTCTTCTTTATATTATTTTATTTCATTATAATTTTTTTTTATATTTTCATAACCCTCTAAATTTTTTTAATTTAATTTAGTTATTAGTTTTATTTTAAATTTATGTCTTCTTCATATTTTTTTTGTTAATTAATATAAATTTATTTGATTTCAATTTTTAATAAGAGCTTACTGCTCAAGGAAATTCTATGAATAAAAATTAAATAAAGTAAATATATTATAAATTAAAAATAAATTAAATTAAATAGTATAAAATGAAATTTAGTCAAACCAAATTCAAATAAAACTAATAAAAAAAATGAATTGAAACAAAATAAATTAATATTAATTGACAAATTAATATAAAAAAACATAAATTTAAAATAATACTAATAACTAAATTAAGTTCAAATAATTTAGAGGAAAATAAAAATATAAAAATAAAAATTTAAATGAAATAAAATAATATTAAATTACATGCCATTAGTATTTGTGCAGATAAAAGTGAAAATAAATGTTGTTTTGTTTTTATTTGTTTCTTGTTTTGAACATCTGCAATAGAGCGATAAAAAGGCGAATGAAATGAGTAAACTTTTTTTTGCTTTCGTTAGCATAGAATTGAAAACAAATTACGTCATATCGATGATTAGATTGTGAATAATGAAAAACAAGCAATGTTAGAGTTTTGTAAGTACTCGAGCGGTTGCAAATATCGAAAATAAAAAATATTACTAAAAGAAATAACTAATTTTGCAAAAATCCATTTGTTAATATTATTGCTAAATTACATATATATAATTTTTTTGATTTTTTCGCCTTAATATTCATGAAGTTTGCTTTTCCCACCACAATTTGAAATTAATATAGGTAAACTTATGTACGTAGATATGCATATAAATATATAAACTCTTGGCTATATTTTGCTTTTTTCAGTACTGTTTATTTCGCACATTGTTTACATGAAAAATAAAGGAGGCGTGTCGTATAAAATTTCACATTTGTGTGTTTGATTTCTTTTTTCTTAACACAAACACTTTTCTGCTTCATTGGTAAAATTTTACTTTGGCTTCCTTTTCAAGAGAAAGAAAAAAAAACAAAAAATAATAAAAGCGAAATGTTTACCTATATATTATATATATGTATGTATGTATTATGTACATTTCTATTTGCATTAATTCAGTATACAAAAATACTTTTGTGTATTTCTATTGGAACTTTCTTATTTTCTCCATTTTCGAAATTCATTCAAATTATTTCATTTGCTGGCGATTAGAGATCATTTAATGACGCACTTTCTTTCATAGAAACTTAAATTTGAATATACTTAAGGCAGGTCATTATGCGTAATGAAACTAACACCAAGTAGAGAATTTTTCTAAAGATGTTAATACTGAAAAATTTTAATACTTTTGTCGTACGCAGTGGCAAATCACATTTAAATATTATCTAATACTGTCTTTCGTGCAAACCATCAATTACGCTGTTCGCATCAATCAATTTTCAGCTTTCTCTGACCTTACATCATCCACTGCACTTTAAAGAAGTGAAAGACCGCGTCAGACGTAGGGGATGTTAAAACAATAAACCCAAGAAAGGCACATTATACATACGCACAGTCAACAATTTTCACATCTTGCAATCACAGCAAGACAAAGTAGGTATGTCTGTGGACCACATACAATTCAATAAACGCAAACTAAAAGGAAAAAAGAAAAACGATAAAATAGAAGAAAAGTGTAGCTCTCAGTGTTTCATAGTAAAGTAAAAAACATTTTCATGGAAATTGGTGTAATTTCTCAACACTTTATATTGCACAAACTTTTTTCTTTGTGTCGTCATAAAAAGTTTGTGCTTACTTCAAAGCGTTCCACCAGCTATTATGCACATGCACGTACATACTCGTACCTATATTACATCATACCTTTGCAGCGCTGGTTTTTCTATTTAAAATTTTTGCACACAATTCTAAGGCGATTGCAATTTATTTATTCTTTTTATATTTCTTATTTAATTTTTTCTCCTACAAACTTTTCGTTTTTCTTCAAAATTATAAACTATTTTCTGTATACATACACACATACATACACGTATATGCAAATTACAACATTTTTTTTACGTGTATTGAAGCAAAATTCGCTTGTGGGCGTTGTTTTTATTGTTGTATAGATTAAGTAAACATTTTTCTTGCTATTTTGTATACACAAGAGACTGGCACGCCTATGAAAATTATATTGCATTCATATTATAAATTGTTGTATAGATGCGTCATGATGGTTATGTATTCGGAGAAAAAGGATGAGTGTATACGGAAAAAATGCAAGGGGAATGTGAAGAATACACCGGAGGCAAGGAATATAAGGGAGTTTAGCTGGAATACGACCACGCGTTAACCTTATTTTTGTCATTTCGCATAATGTAGATACATATATGTACATATGTACATATGTACATATGTTTGTAGACATGGTCTTGCCATGGCGTATGCGGCTACAAGTAATTACACAAAAAAATGTCACTCATACGTCGTGTAACCTTTCTGAGTGTGGATTTACTTCTTTACTGTATTTTAATATGTACTTTATTTTATTTTATTGTATTTTATTTTATTTTATTTTATTATATTTTAGTTTATTTTATTTTATTTTATTTTTTTATATTATTATTTTTTTACTTTATTTTCTTTTTTTTTAATTTAAGGTTATGTTCTATGATTTAATTTAATTTAATTTTCTTTTATTTTATTTATCGTTTGTTTTATTCTCTTTTCATTTTTATTTTATTTTTTTTATTCTGTTTTCTTTTTTTATTTAATATTTATGTTATTTTATTTTGTCTTACTTTTTATTTTATTTTATTTTTTTTTTTATTTTATTTTATTTTATTTTATTTTATTTTAATTTATTTCATTTTATTTTATTTTATTTTATTTTATTTTATTTTATTTTATTTTATTTTATTTTATTTTTTTATATTTTTTTAACTTTTATTTTTTTTATATTTTTTTTTTATATTTTTTTATTTCACATCTTTATTTACGCATCATAAAAGTTCCTGCGGTTTAAGCTAGCGCTCTCCCACACTCTCCGCTTTTATTATGCTCACGCTCTCTTTACTCACATTCCTGACCTAACCAACATTGCATACATTTAGTCCGCAAATTACGTCGCAATTTCACATCGAAGAAAAGCCGAAAGCCTCCTTCGCTTCCTGTTCGACTATGTTTGGCTTTCTACAGACTTTTAAAAATCGACTGTTGTCCTTGCTACACATTCAGTTTGTAAGCAACCTTTCCGGTGTTAAGTACAGTTAGCTGTGCGCTCTGAAAATAGTCAGTGATATTTAGAAAGCACGAAAAGACAAACATACATACAAATAATATAAATAAAAAATTCATTCATACAAGTAAACTTTGACAGCAGTTGTTGTTGTAGTTGCAGCCGCAACAACAACTATAACAACAACAACAACAACAACAAGAGCAGCTGTATACGTTTAAGCATAGCATCAACAGTCATACATTTGCGTATGTGTGTCTTTGGTCAAAGCAATTTTCCCACAACCCACCAACCTTAGCAACCTTCAGGCTGTGCTTCGGTTGCATTAGCATCGCGCTGCAAGAGCAACAGTAGTTGAGCACTAGCAGCAACTGCAGCGGCGTATATCGCAATTTGTTCTCAGTTGATGTTGGTCGCTTGTATGGCGCAGTTAGTGGTTTGCTGTTTACTCTTCTTCATCACTCTGCGAGTGTTGGAAAAGTGAAAAGTGCGAATTCTTTTTGTTTTTGCTACCTAAATGGGCCAAGCGTATATGTATGTGTGTATATTTGAGGTGCTAACGCTCTAATTTATTTGGTTTTATGTGCTTGAGTGCGTGCGTAAGTAGGTGAGTATCACTTGAATTTGCAATTAAAATTTTATTTTTCCGAAAAAATAGAGAAAAAAAAGTAAAAATAAAGATGAATTGGTGCATATTGAATTCGTTGTGTGTAGTTGTTTTTTTTTAACTTGTTTTTGAGATCCGCAAATATAATCATGAATATGTAATGCGCCGCTGAAGTTCATATTCCTTGAAATATATTAGTAATTAAAAATAAAACTATAAAAATTGTTAATTGTTTATTACTTCGCAAAAGAAAATATAATAATAATGGAAATTTTCATTGAGTGCGAAGATTTTTTCTTAGTGACTATAATTTTTTTCCTACTTCACTTTACTTTGTTGAAGTATACATGCATACTTACAATTGTTTATGTATTTATATTTATTGTTTTCATTTATTTATTTATTTCATTATATTTAATTTTGTTTTATATAATTAAATGCAATTTTTAGTTAAAGTTATTTCTTTTATTGTTTTTATTTTATTTTAATTTATTAATGTTTTTTATTTTATTTTCTTGCAATTAATATTATTTTGTTTTGTTTCATTTAATTTAATTTTATTTTGTTTATATTATTATGTTTCATTTTATATATTTTTTATTTAACTATGTTTAACTTTAATTAATTTTTTGCTTTATTAAATTTTTATTAAATTTAATTTAGTTTTATTTTATTTTTATTTTTTTTTATTTATGTAATATTCTGTATTTCAATTTTTGTTAAGTAATTTTATTATCTTGTTTCTATTTCATTTTCTATATTTTGTTTATGCAATACCGTATTGTTTTGTATTTAATTTTTTTATTCTTTAATCTATTTAATTTTACTACTTTGCGGAATTCGTATAACATAATATGACGCATATGATCTTTTTCGTTGTTCATCTTCCATGCGTCTTTTCACTAAGCAACTCAAATCAAAATGAAGTTATTTTATGTTTGATTTACAGTTCGGACTGTCACCTTTCCAACGATATATAATATGTATATATTTCTTTCACGAGCGCCACTCTCAAACGATTCGTACGGCATCCAGCAGAATCGGGCACGAACTTATGCACTCATCCAATATTTTTTAATTTTAATTATTTATGATATTTCATTTAATTTAATAAAATTTTTTTTTCATTATTTAAATTTGATTTATTTACGTTTTTAATTGTTTTGTAAATAACTTAATTTAATTTAATCTTTCTGTTTTATTTTTAATTTAATTTTGTTTTTTAAATTTCATTACATATAAATTGATTTTTTTTTATTATTTAAATTTGATTTATTTACGTTTTTAGTTTTTTTTGTAAATAACTTAATTTAATTTAATTTAATTTAATCTTTTTGTTTCATTTTATTTTATTTTTAATTAAATTTTTTTTTAATTTTATTACAAATAAAATGATTTTATTTTTATTATTTAAATTTATTTTACGTTATTTTTTTTATTTAAATAATTAATTTTAATTTTCTAAATTTTTTCCTTTAATTTTTTTTAATTTTATTTAGCCAATTTTATTTTTTTATTTAATTTAATTTTATTTAATTGAACATAATTAAATTTATTTTGGTTTAAATATTTTACTTTATTTTATTTTATTTGATTTTATTTTATGCTACTTTATTTAATTTGTTTAGTTTTTTTTATCGTATTTTTTATCATGTTTCATTTCGTTTTGTATTATTTATATTTATAGTTTTGTTTCTAATTTATTTTTTTGATATTTTTTTAAATTCCTTTTGTTATAATTTGTTTATGTATTTTTGTTTTTTGTTTTTATTTAGTTTAATCTTTAATCTATTTTAATTTACTACTTTACTTTTTATTTTTAATTTTTTATTTAATTTAATTTTGTTTTATGTTCTATTATTTTGTTTTGACTTATTTATTATAAACTTTAACTTAATTTATTGCATTGTCTCATTATTTGGTTTTTTAATTAAATTTTTACTGTTTTATTGTGTTTTTCCAATTACTGTTATATTTTTTTAAGTTTTATTCGAATACATTTTATTTTATTTTTATTTAAGTTAATTTAATTCTATTTTATATATTTTAGTGTACTATTTTATTTTCTGTTACATTATTATTATTTTTTGTTATTTTCATTTAAGTGTTTCTACCGAGAGGTGACAATTTTCGGCATTTTTTGTTACGAATTTGAAATTCCTAGTTTATTTCATATCACGAAAAATTTTTTTTTTGCTAAAAATTTTGAAAAATTAATACATAATAACCTCCTCCTTTGGCTCGTGATAGTACAATATATGCACCACTTAATTTGAATACCGTTTGTCATGTAAACACTTTATAAACATTTAGTGCAATACAAATATACAGATGTGTATGAAACTAGACATCCGCACTACTTAAGCTTCCCGTCTTTTAAGTGCTCTTAGGTGGCTTGTTTATTTGTATTAATACTTTTACTTGTCGTCTAGCGCTATTTCCATTCTCATTTTTCTATATTTTTCCAATTTTTGTAGTTTGTATATTATAATAAACGTTTCCTGCCAACTACAAGGAAAATGTCGTACTATTTTTTTTGCATTTCTGCACTCTCGTTCAAGATTCTCTTTCTCTTTATCATAGGCAAATGCCAAATGTATTCAGACAAATAAGTACACTTGTAATGCATTCAAAATAAAAAGTCTTGCATATACATCCTATATTTGTGTACAATCATTCACATTGGCATTGCACTATACATAAATTTGTCTACTCAAAAGTTTTCATATTTTATCTTTGATCTTTCAATATTTGCCAAAACCGACAATTCAGAAGCAATAAATTTACTCGCCAAAAATATTGTAAACAAGTACTTAAAATTCTTTTGCATAAGGCTAATTAAAAATATAACTCAAACACGTACAGCTGCGAAAAGTATTGCAGTTATGTTAATAAGAAAAATGCTCGTAAATAGATGAAATGCTGGTTCGTGATTTAAAAACGATTTTTTTTACTTTCTACTCAATTTTAGCTTAGATGCAGGGAAATTCGATAAAAAAATCTTTGTACAGTTGGCAAAAAGAAAAAAATAGTAATAAAAAATAAAATAAACATACATATATGTATATGTAAATATTAAGTATACCCATACATAGTAGCAAATGAAGGTCAGCCTATGTCGTATGAGCAACTTTAATTTTTTTCTTAATTTTTTGGTACTTTTTTACATCAATTATATTTTATGCAATAATTTTGTTCTAAATTTTTATTAAAATATTTAATTCATTCTATTTAATAATTTATTTCATTTAAATTTATTTTATTATTATGAATTTTTTTGTTTTATGTATGTCATTTAATATTATTATTTTTAAACTTTATTTTTATTTAATTTGTTAAATTTTTTTGTTTAATTTTATTTTTTTTTGATTTTACATGTATTTATTTCATTGTTTTGTTTAATCTTATTTGATATATTTCAATCAATATTAATATATTTTAATTTACGTTATTTAATTTATTTTACACTATTTATTTAATTTTAATTAAAACAATAAAATTTATTTTAATTTTACTTTATCTTTTTTTATTTTATAATAGGCTCTTTCCTATATTTTATTATATTTTAAATTTTATTTTTGTGTTATTCTGTTTTATATAATTTAATTTTTTTTCAATTAAATTTGTTTAAATTGTTCCGTTTTATTAAATTTGTTTATTTTCCTTTATTTCTTTATTTTATTCAATTAACTTGTTTTTTTCAATTTTCCTTTGTTTAATTTTTTTTCTTTTTGCTCTTCTATTTTATTTCATTTAATTTTTCCTGTTTTGTTTTTAATTTAAGGCTTCTAATTAATTTTTTGTTGTTTCATTTAATTAAAAAAAATAATAAATTGGTTGTTATTGTATTTTGCATAATTTTATTTATTTTTTAGTTTTTTCATTATATTTTATTCCACTTTTTGTTTTTGCATTTTAATTAAATTAATTTTTTTCTGTTTTCTTTTTTTTTGTTGGAATTATAAGCAATATGTTTTTATTATTTTTTTACTTTTTCATTTTTATTTAATATTATTTTTTTTTTCTTACGCTTTATTTAATTTTGTGTAATTTTTTCTTGTTTCGTTTTGCTTTATTTTATTTATTTATGTATTTCATTTTATTAATTTTATTTCTTTTATCAATTTTGTTTTTTAAATTTTAACGATATTTTTTTATATTTTATTTTAAGTTATAAGGCCACTTTTTTATATTTTTTCATTTTCGAAAATAATTTTTTTTATATTCTTTTTTTTTTTTTGTTTTTTTATTTGTAGTATTTTGTTTTATTATCTTTGTTATTTTATTTTATATTATTCTATTATACGAGTATATTTGTTTTAGCTTAGTTATTTTTTGAATTTTTCATATCACTTTATTTTATATCATAATATTGGGGATTATTTTATTTAATTATTATTAACTATTTATTGTAGTTAATATAATTTTTAATTATCTATTATTTTGTTTCATATTTACTTAATCTTTTTTCTATTTTTTATATTTTTTTATATTAAAAAAAATTTGTTTCCTTTCTTTTTAATTTTTTTTATTTACTTTTTCTCGATTTACTTTGCTTCTGCCTTTTTTAATTGATAGAAAATTCGAAGCTCAAAGAATAATTTGAAATTGTGTCAGTGTCGTGTTGTAGAATCGTTTTTCGGCTATCATAATTGTATGCACCCTTTTCATTTTGTTTGCCTGCGTCATTGCCTTCCTTCGGTCACAATATACGTAATTTCAACTTAAGTGGATTTACTTATGTGCTTTTGCTTATATGTATACATATATGCAATAACATATGAAAAAAGTGCAATACTCAAATAGAGAAAAAGGCCATATTGCTTATAGTAAGCACATTTTGGCGACAAATTCCGTTGACTGTTGTAATTTTAGCCTGAACGTTTGCACTTATAGGTCGAGTGAAAATCGATAGTCATGATAAGCCATGACCGTACGTTGCAGTCAAGTTTCAAGCACTTGGATAATACGTAACACTTTTGACTGTTTGAGCGATTGCTTGAATGGGTTATGATGTGCTTGGGTGGACAAAAGGATTGCACAAAAATTTCACAGCAATTTCACCAGTTTGTTATTTGTGAGTAAATATGACACAGTTCCAGCAGTAATGGAAATTGGCGTGTGTTATTTTTTAGCACACCTCTGGTGTATTCTTTTTCTGCTAGGCTTTGGGTTAGTATCGGCCAGGGGTTATCGCTGTTCAAATTTCGTTGCAGACAAAATTTCTTATCTATAAATGAACTAGTATTTAACTAGTATGGTGCAGATGCATTATTGGTCAATTGACATTTCGCTGAACATTGGCGGTCTACAGTTTACTTATGTATGTTTGTATGTATATTACTTAATCACCCAGTTGAGAGGTAGACTTATTAAGCTAAACAAAAGAATTTCATTTGCGCCTAAAAGTAGGCTATGGTTTTCATTTAATGAAAAGGTAGTTCATTTGCTGATTAACGAAACAATTTGCTTACGTTTCTCTTTCATTAATTGAGAAAAGTGCCATAGAATGAATAAAAATTATCTTCTTTTTAAATAAAATAATACATTTTTTAGGAAATTATTGTTTTTATGGAACAGAATATCTACCATATTATCAATCTCGGTCTTGGAGATTAAATGAATGAGGTATGACTAAGTAGCAGACTACTCTATTTAGTCTCACGGATTTATATTTTCTAATTAAAACTGGATTCGAATTTGTATGAAACAAGCCATAAAGATTTTCTAAAACTATCTAAGAATATGTCTTCAAAATTTCAGTGGCGAATTCGATATAACTTAGAAGTTAGGGCAGTTTGAGTGGCCGAGCATCGGGATTTTTTTACAAAAAAGTGATTTTTTTTCAAAAAAGTGATCTATTTTTCAAAAAAGTGAGTTATTTTAAAGAAGTGATTTTTTTTCAAAAAAGGGAATTTTCAAAAAAGTGATTTATTTTTTAAAAAAGTGATTTATTTAAAAAAAAGTGATTTATTTTTTAAAAAAGTGATTTATTTTTTAAAAAATGATTTATTTAAAAAAAAGTGATTTATTTATAAAAAGTGATTTTTTTTTAAATTTATTTTTCTTTCAAATAAGTGATTTTTTCAAAAGTGATTTTTTTTTCAATTTTCGAAAAAATTTAGAATTTTCCAAACTTCGTCGGTACTTTTAAGCTTCAAAAAAGTGATTAATTAAAAAAATGTGATTTTTTTTTTCAAAAAAATGATTTATTTAAAAAAAGTGATTTATTTAAAAAAAAAGTGATTTATTTTTTAAAAAAGTGATTTAGTTTTTAAAAAAGTGATTTATTAAAAAAAAAGTGATTTATTTAAAAAAAAGAGATTCATTTTTTAAAAAAGTGGTTTATTTTTTAAAAAAGTGATTTATTTTTTAAAAAAGTGATTTATTTTTTAAAAAAAGTGATTTATTTTAAAAAAAAAGATATTTATTTTTTAAAAAAGTTATATATTTTTTAAAAAAGTGATTTATTTTTTTGAAAAAAGTGATTTATTTTAAAAAGTGTTTTTTTTAAGTTATTTTTTTTCAAAAAAATTAATTTTTTTTTCAAGATTCGAAAAAATTTAGAATTTTCCAAACTTCTTCGGTATTTAACTTATAAAAATTAAAAAAAAAATTGGTTCGACTGTTTCAGATGCTCGCTCGATGTCCATCACCGGCACCGTTTTACGAGCTCTGACTGCAGCCGCTTCAGTTAATTCATCACAACATTGGAAAATTCCCATATATTTTTATACTAAAAATTGTTTTTTGAACCATAAATATAGTACATTATTGTCTGAAAATTTCTTTTACCGCAAAAACTACCTTCCCTTTAAAAAAAATTGCTAAGAAATGGCTTTTTTCGGGTTCTAAAAAGAGACTACTGCCTTAAGAAAATCCACGTCTGCTGGTGTGAGTCAGCTGCACTTAGTCTTATTCCACCACAAATTCGTTGCGTTGACAACCATGAACATCTAAATATTATAGTTATCAAATTTTCTATAAGCATCTTTCGCATTTCACGCCAAATGAGACATATAAATTACAACTCATTTGACTGTAAACAACCCGAAAATAATTTTATGCTACCAAATATATTTAATGTCTCGACACAACCTTGAATCATTGCATCACCAGTCATTGGTGAATAATAAAAGTACATTTTTGAGGCAACTATTTTATGTATTCATACAGCCAATTTATTATAAATTTATTAAAGAACTTAAAAGAATTTTCTGCTGATTTTTAAAATTTTTCTTTTTTATACATTATATAATTTATGAGCATTTTCTTACAAGTGCATTTTCAGAGACATACGTATGTATCTATATAAAATTATACACCAGTTGCCAGGTTTGCCATGCACACATTTCTATTTAATAATCCAAATCAGTGCAATAATTTTATTTATACACCATATGTTGCCAATGATTGACACAAGTGAAAGCTGACTTGGCTCAAATTATAATATATATACATACATACATATGATACATACATACATATGTACCTACAAGCACTAAACATGCGGACAATAAATATGGACATTATATGCCAAAGCATACACATACATACATACGTGTGTGTGTAAGTATATAGCTCGGTGTGCACATTTTATGGCATCAACATCCTTTGTCGACATTGCACTGCTGATCTAGAGAGGAAATCAAGCGTTGAGTGTTCACAACGACACAGACCTTTAGCGTATGTATACATGTGTGTATGTATGTATGTATGTATATGTGTATGTGTGTATATGGTTTGACGCTTGGTTTGTTTCAGTTGATTCTCAGACTTTCTGTACTATATACCGTGTTAAAAATACTATTGTACACACACACACACACACAGCACATACTACATTATATTTATTGTTGTACATGTATGCTGTAACATACATATATTTGTAGGTTAAGCTAGTTTGTGCAAAATTTCATTTGGCTTTGTCAACAATCAATTGGCAGCTGCTGCAACAGTTGTTTCTGACACAGAAATTTTCTCTACTCGCCATTGCTACCAACGATTTGTAGTCATTGTTGAAGATTTATTACAATGTTTATTGTAATGCGTAGATACGTCAATAAAAAAGGATTATGTAATGTTGGAGTAACGCTCCATCATATTGCTCTATCGAAGATTATAACAAGTCATAGGGCATCGCCACGGCTTTACTTTGAGACTCGGAACGTGATTTTACATGAACAGATTGTTGGCCAGTTGAGGTTAGTTTTCTTATGCGAATCCACTGCCCGCCTCTGGCTAGAGCGGCCGCTAATACATATTATGCGTTTTTGAAATCTTTTATGGGCGCTTTCAAAGAACTCCTTGATCTACTTATTGAAATCAATCGAGCTCAGTTCCCTTTGTGAATTTTCTTTTACGGGTACAATCGAGTCGAAACGGTTTCCACGGAGTGCTAACTTGAATTTTGGAAGCAAAAAAGTCGCATGGAGCCAAATCCGGTGAATACGGTGTATGATCGATGGTATTGAACGAGTTTTTGGTCTTAAAATTGTTCACAACTACAACTCGGCGCGATTGCGCTTTATCGTCATGAAAGTTTCCGGAAATTGTTGGCCGTTTTCGACGAATGTTTTCGCGCAAACGTCTCAAAACGCTTTGATCCTTCTAAGCCGTTTCACCACCAGTATAACAATAAGTATAATAACAGGAGTTGTAGGGTCAAAAAATAAGAAAAGTCTATTGAACATTACCTCTACTCTACCCAGCATTAATTACTACGCTGAGCTTTTATTAGGCACATTAAATAGTTCACGCTTTCGATAAGGTGATAGAAACCTCAAAGCAGTATCACAATGGGGCTATAGGTCTAAGTGTGACGTCGTTAACCAACAGCTGCACCAAGCCAACGCAGCTCAAGAAGATTCGCCGCATCAGTCACTTGTTATTTATTACTAAAACTGTTTTCAGTTAGCCGGGACGTATACGCAACATAAAAAAATTACACTTGTAAAATATTCTAACAAGTAAAACTTTGAATAACACAGAAAATAGAAGCAAATTTTTTTGGTGCAATATATTTCAACTGATTTTAATTAAAAAAAATGGCTCCTCCTTTTGCTTGATTAAATAGATCATAGAAAAGTTATTGAAATTGCCCTCAGCTTTTCGAATTGCTTATCGTCGGAATATGCTAGTCCTTTTCACCGAAACAGCATTTTGCCGAAAAGATAGAATACACAGTATGAATGCAAATCAACAAATAACTCATGAAATCACCATAAAACCTCTTCTTTATTAGTTTAATTATTTTATTATATGTATATGTATAAATGACGCTTTATAGCCGCTGAAACGATTTTTGTACGAGCTCCTTCCTTTTTTGAACGGCCGATGACTTTTTATACGTAGCTCATATCACAAATACACTTGAGGGGTTTGACGTTCCCTGAGGTTGAGCGTAATTAGAATTAATTTTCTTTAATTTTGAAGGAGCTGACAACCACTCAGCTATTGTGGCCGCTCATAGCAATTCTTTCAGAATTTTTGATGTATTCATATATAATATTTTGTATTTAAAATAGTCTCAGGAGACTCTCTTTACTTTCTAGAATCAAAATATAATAAAAGTCTTTAATCATTTTTTTTATTAATTACAATATTGGAAATGTTTTAATACAACATTTCATCCAAGTCTGCTGAACAATGAGAAATTGATGTCAATTGCCATTAATTATGAGGAACTGAACTGAACCGAATCCGTTGTGTAATCGAGTAAACGACGATGGTTTGTAGTGGACATTGCACGACAAGTGTCGATAAACGTTTATACATATATGTATGTATTTCTGTACAAAAGAGATCTTAATATAAAACCACACATACTCTGCAGGGAAACAAACTAGTTGTGAACTAGAATGCTGCTAGTTGTAAATCGTTCATCAAATTCCCATATTAGCGACTGGACTGCTATTTTTAACTCCACGATGCCACAGAAAATTGCAATTGTCCAGTTTTACATCAGCCTAATATTAGTTGAATACTAGTGCAATTCAAATTTTACTACGCAAAATACCGGTTGGTATAATTCCAGTCTTAAAATTTTAGTATTGTACCAGTCTTTTACTGCCTAGTTATTTATATATATGTATATACATATATGCATTAAGTCATAAGTTGTATGATTGATTTGTAATTCAAGCACCTCCATTGCCGGCGTTTCATATCCCCTTATACATACCTATATCTTTTCATTGTTTATTTATTTAGCTTTGACTTTCAGCCATTGCACTTTGTACAGTAATTTGCTATTTTAAAGTATACAATTTCTTCGCACCGTAAAGAGACTGCACTCACGTGCCTGTCACACAACACACAATCGTACATACAATATGTGCATATACAATATTTATTTATGGTTGAATAACATACATACTTTGCTCTGAGTAATATTTAGATTGGGATATGAGTTCTATTTATTGTATTTTAATTGCATTGCTGCTTTGTAGGCTTCTTCTGCATAATGAAAATGAGTAAAAGAATATTTTTTATTTATCAACAGCTGCTTTGAGGGAAAGACGATATTTTTATAAAGATTTTTAGTGTAAACTGATTTCAAGTGCTAATTTCATTGGTATAAGGATTTAAATATAAAATGATTACTCATGATATGATGAAATAAAATAAAATAAACTAAAATAAAATAAAATAAATTAAAAAATAAAATAAAATAAATTAAAAAATAAAATAAAATAAATTAAAAAATAAAATAAAATAAATTAAAAAATAAAATAAAATAAATTAAAAAATAAAATAAAATAAATTAAAAAATAAAATAAAATAAATTAAAAAATAAAATGAAAAATAAAACAAAATAAAAAATAAAATAGAATAAAATAAAAAATAAAATAAAATAAAATAAAATAAAATAAAATAAAATAAAATAAAATGAAATAAAATAAAATAAAATAAAATAAAATAAAATAAAATAAAATAAAATAAAATAAAATAAAATCAAATAAAATAAAATAAAATAAAATAAAATAAAATAAAATAAAATAAAATAAAATAAAATAAAATAAAATAAAATAAAATAAAATAAAATAAAATAAAATAAAATAAAATAAGATAAAATAAAATAAAATAAAATAAAATAAAATAAAATAAAATAAAATAAAATAAAATAAAATAAAATAAAATAAAATAAAATAAAATAAAATAAAATAAAATAAAATAAAATAAAATAAAATAAAATAAAATAAAATAAAATAAAATAAAATAAAATAAAATAAAATAAAATAAAATAAAATAAAATAAAATAAAATAAAATAAAATAAAATAAAATAAAATAAAATAAAATAAAATAAAATAAAATAAAATAAAATAAAATAAAATAAAATAAAATAAAATAAAATAAAATAAAATAAAATAAAATAAAATAAAATAAAATAAAATAAAATAATGGAAAATAAAAAAATAAAGAAATAAAATAAACTAAACTAAAATAAAATAAAATAAAATAAACTAAACTAAAATAAAATAAAATAAAATAAAATAATAAAAAATAATAAAAAATAAAATTAAATAGAAATAAAATAAAATAAAATAAAATAAAATAAAATAAAATAAAATCAAATAAAATAAAATAAAATAAAATAAAATAAAATAAAATAAAATAAAATAAAATAAAATAAAATAAAATAAAATAAAATAAAATAAAATAAAATAAAATAAAATAAAATAAAATAAAATAACATAAAATAAAATAAAATAAAATAAAATAAAATAAAATAAAATAAAATAAAATAAAATAAAATAAAATAAAATAAAATAAAATAAAATAAAATAAAATAAAATAAAATAAAATAAAATAAAATGAAATGAAATGAAATGAAATGAAATGAAATGAAATGAAATGAAATGAAAGGAAATGAAATGAAATGAAATGAAATGAAATTAAATTAAATTAAATTAAATTAAATTAAATTAAATTAAATTAAATGAAATAAAATAAAATAAAGTAAAATAAAATTAAATGAGGTAAGTAAAACAAAATAAAATAAAAAAATAAAATAAATATAAGCCATTCCATAATAAAGTGAAATTAAAATAAAATTTAAATAAAATAGAAAAAATAAGGTAAATAAAATAAAATAAACAAAATAAGTAAAATAAAATAAAATAAAATAAAATAAAATAAAATAATATAAAATAAAATAATATAAAATAAAATAAAATAAAATAAAATAGAATAAAATAAAAAAAATAAAATAAAAAAATAAAATAAAATAAAAAAAATAAAATAAAAAAAATAAAATAAAAAAAAATTAAATAAAGAAAAAAAAAATAAAAAAAAAATTAAATTAAATAAAAAAACGCTAAAATAGCACGAACTAATATAAAATAAAATAAAAAAATTATATGAAAAAAATGAATAAAAAATAAAAAATATTAAATTAAAAAAGTAAATAAATAAAAAGTAAAATGAAGTAAATAAAATAAAAGAAGGGGATATAAAGCCCGTGATTTCATCCCCAATAAATTTGAATTTGACGCTAAGAAGACTTTTTTGTATAGATTAATATGTTAAAATGTTTAAATACTTACAAAATATAATTTTTTATTTTGAATCTAAATATCAAGCAAGGGGAACTCAAACTAAAATTTTCGAAGAAGGTCGGTACCTGGTCCACTTCCTGCAAGCAGAGGAAGTCACAAATACCACTTGTTTTCGGTGCATTCCTCAGAAAAAGTAGCTATGTATATTATATATTAATCCAAACCCAAAACAGTCTATATTCCAAATATCGTACAAATCCAGACACAAATAACATATTTTCGAATAGATCGGTACCTAGTCTCAGACAAATTAATTTCCAAATACTAGAAAAATCGAACCAAACTTATCTAATTTTATCGAATTTCCAAAAACTCTTGTCTTATCGGATGCCTACGTTATACGCAGAACAAACACACTCTCTAAGTTTCAGATCTCCATGATCAGTGATTTAGGCTGCGAGTTGATCCATTAGTCATTCAGGACAAAGTCTTTTATATATAATATATACAGTTTAAATCAAAAAAAGGAAAATGAAATAATGATAATTAACTTGAAATAAAATAACAGTGTAAAAATCAAACAAAATAAATTAAAGAAAATTAAACTAAAATAATATGATGAACTAAAAAAACAATTAAAAACTAAAAGAAAATAAAATATAATAAAATAAAATATAATAATTTATATAATATAAATTTAAGTTTATTATACTGGCAAATTTATGTAAAAATTCACGAAAATCCTAGAATTTATGGGAAATTAATGTAAATTAATGTTTTGAAGCAGGTGCTAGGGATGAGGCCTATAATAAAAAAATATCCGGTTGGTTATTCGATTTGAGCCACATAATTTTTTTATTCCCACAAGAAATAATTCTATAAAATTACATTGATTTTTGACTTTTTTAATAACGATGAAATTATACAAGAATAATTCATTAATAAATAATTAGGCAATTTTTTTTAGAAAATATTTTTTTCGAAACATTTTTTCCATTTATCAATATTGAGTTTCCTATAACTTTTTAGTATCTCTGGAAATTTGTAGAAGTGCCCTTTTTTAGCAAATTAAAATATATTAATAAAAAATTTAATCAAATTTCATTGAAATATTTTATAAATAAATATTTAAGAAAAAAAATTTCAGTAAATACCATACAATGTCTAAAAATCTATTTTTATTAAAAACTTAACAATAAATAATTTTTTTATATATTTTTCAAAGTCATGTTTTAATTTTTTTGTTTGTTTATAATTTAAGCGAGAATTCAGAATTTTTCCCAGCTTGATAACTTGAAAATCGCTTGATATCCTCAGAACAATCAAATATATTTTAATTCTAAAGAAATGTTTTTTGTATGTCACATTAATGTACAGGTCTTCAGGCGATTGTACGTGTATTACTTACTCATATGTACATATGTATGTATGTTATGTGCCTAATTTATTATTCCCTGGAATAAGAAATACGATTCAACAGACATTTTTCATTTGCATTTAATCTCGTCAGTATAAATGTTGTATACATTATATATGTATTATTTACATTTTTACACTCGTACTGTGAATGTACATATGTATGCATAAATTTGCATGTTTGTGTTGAATTTTTTTTTTTTTTATTTTGAGGTAGAAGCGCGTGAACGAAATTTGAATTTATCTTTAGATTTTTTTTTTGGTTTGTTTTTTTTTTTGAAAGCGTTGTCGATTCAATAATACGCTGAAATTGCGAATTCTTCAAAACTATTTTGCCGCAATCAGCCCCCGCAATAGTCCAGTAAAAAGATGCTAACTCATAATTTAACAATTTTACTAAAAAAAAATTTATTTTAAATTCGAAAAGAAATATTTTGCTTTAAGAAAATTTTAATTTATATTTAATATATTATATTTTATATATATTTATACTTAAAAATTTAAAATTGGTGGTTTAAAGACAAAAATAAAATTTTTATTTTTTTTTTAGAAATCTTCAGCTTGACTGATTATAGAAAAAATTATATTTTCAGTTAAAAAATTCATTAAATTTTATTAATTTTTTTTTTTATTACAATTGCAATTTTTGTAGTTTTTATATGAAATACTTTAATATGGAATCTTATAAATTATAGTATATATATGAAAAGCTTTAAAATGCAAAACAAAGCAATTTCTGGGGAAAACAATATTTTCTACTTTTCAACAGCAATATGAACGAACATACATACATACATATATGCTTATGTAAGTTACAAATGTCTCTGTAAGACTGTAATCTGACACTTTGATATGTTATCGACATTAACAAGTATATAAATAAATATAGTTTTATTAATAAAACTGAATTTTACAGCTGATATGTTTTTTATTTAATGATAAATACAGAAATGTAAATGTACACACATATGAATATACAGAAAAATCTAAATATTTACAAATATATATACATATGTACATACGTATATATACAAAATGAAATAAAAAAAAATGATTTATTAAATAATTACACAACTTTTACTTATATTGCTCGAAAAAAGAAAATAATTAAAATTTAATTGCATTTTTTATTAATTTAATTGCAGCTGAATCCTCAATATTTCAGCAGCACCACTCATCAAATAAATCATATAAAAATTAAAAAGTAAAAAAAGAAGAAAGAAAAGGAAATCATAAAAAGTTTACGATCGAAAATCTACGAATCAGCAAAGTTTTTCAGTGAAATCAACAATTAAACGATTAAGTGAGAAAAAGAAGAAGAAGAGGACGAATAAAAGAAAACGATACAATAAAATTACTCGAACCACAGCAGCGGCTAGAGAACAAACAAGTGCAACGAGATTATCTTACGCTCCCAAAAATACATACATACAGATTTTTACTGCATCAGTCATTTAGCCGGCAATTCGCAATTCACTTGCAAGGCACTCCGTAACACACCCATCAAATTGACCAATCAGCTTTACCCAGTGGCATGTGGCATAACGGATTAAAGTGAAGGCAGCAAAAACAAATTCAAAGAGATACAGAGAGAAGAGAGAGTGAGAGTGCCTCAGTAAGTGCCAGTGGACTGGAGTTATCAATATAGTAAGTTACATACATACATACATACATACATACACTCCCTTAAACTGTAATACCGACTTGTATAGAAATTTCTAGATTTTTGTGTTCATAGAGTTCATAGGGAAACATTGTATATGTACACAAATTTATTAACTATATACATATGCATGTATGTATTGTATGTAGTGCTGAGTATATAAAATTCAAACGGCCTTGCAACATAACGGGACCGCGCATACAATATTGCATTATATTGAGTGCGCAATACAGCAGCGAGAGAGCTAAGCATAAATATAGCGAGCGCCGCGCCAGAGTTAAGTTATGCTCTTTGAAGTTGAGAAAGGAGTATACGTGTATGTAAATGTTACTCTCACACATAGCATTTCTTTGTTACTTGGGTACATTCATAACTCCACTGAAGTAACGAAATTGCATTACAACAACTCATTCATAGCGTCACTATTTTATAGTACTCATGGCTTTGTGTGTTCGTATGTAAATTTTTGGAAATTTTCCACGACTATTTTTTTCTGACGGAGTTGTGCTTGTGTGTGTGTGTGCGTGTGTGTACGATTGTTGCGAGAACAAGGGCGCTTACTCACCGTTTTACACGTGCAAAAACAACAAGCCACATGGTGGATAGCAACATGAACTCCAATAGTAGTTGTAACTAGTAGAGTCAGGGTTGCCAAATTGCATGTTGGAGTTCAATTCCGAAAAAAGTTATTCCACTTCAGAATTTTCGCTTTTGATCTTGACAATCAATCTCTTTGGTGCCATGCAAGTCAAACATAACAATTCGTGAAACTCTTTGAACATCATTTAAGTATTAGCATAGATATGTCGTCTCTCTTTTTAGAGGAAATAAAAAACTAATATTGCTTCAATAGTGGATATTACTAGGTCGTAGGGGGTTTCCATATTATTCGTCAAGTTCCTTCTTTGAGGGGTGAGTTTCGAGATGTTTGTTGTTGTTGTCGTTGTAGTAGTAACGGTTCACTAGCCCCGCTTAGGACAGGCCTAATTAATCTAAGTCGACGAGGTCATCTAATGGGAGGTCCAAGTAACGTGCTGTTTCGACGGGAGTGGACCAGAGGGAGTGGGGGGTTAGACGTGTCGGCTTAAGGGGCATTTGTAGAGGTGGTTAGTGTCGTCCGGAGACTCTCGAAATGCAGGGCATACGTTGCGTATGCTGGGGTCGAGATCTAAGTTGTGCCAGAGTCACGCGGTTCTCTCGAGGCAGCTTGAGCTCGTTATCTGCAATAGGTGGTAGTTTTGCTGCGAGTACGCCAATCACGGGATGGGAGTATTTGAAGATGTTGACTGACTCCTGGTGAATGGCGTTCAGTGCTTGTCTGTACGCCGTCCTATCTTTGTCTATAGACAAAAATAATCAAGAGAGTTGCGTCGTTTTTTTTTGCCATCAAACCGGCTACCGAAGTTTATCTTTTGGCTACAAGAAATTTATGCCAGAATTGCTGCTGGTACGATTTTCTGGGTCTTAGGATCGTTTTTTTCTCTCTCTTTTTATGATGATTTCAAACCTGAAACTTGCCCTTCTTCTTTACTGGTATGCACAACGCTTACGACATTAGAGCCAAATTAACAATATCGCGCCAGCCGTTGTTCTTTTCGCTATATGGCGCCAATTGAATAAACCAAATGAAGCCAAGTCCTTTTCCGCTTGATTTTTTCCAATGGAGCGCTGGTAGCCTTCTCTACTTTCACCAGCGCTTTGTAACTGTCAAATTGTAGTTTGCGTGTTAATGTTGGTCCAACAAATGTAAGGAATTACAATGTATTCTAAGCCAAACGGCTTTTGGATTATTATCTTGATCAACACCTAATACTTTTGCAAGTTATTCTTGCGTCTGGCATGCATCTGCGTCGAGCAATGTCTCCAATTCTTCGTCTTGAAATTTTTTGGTTGTCCGGGTCGTTCTCCGTCGTGCGAACCACTTTTGGTACGTTCGTTCGGCTAAAGCATGGTCACCACAAACGTCTAGTAAATTACAATGGCTTTCGGTAGCACTTTTCTTCATGTTAAAGTAATGAAGAAGACCTCCCCGCAAAAGCACTTTATCTGGTACAAATTTCGACATTTTCAAATGATTGAAACAAATTGTTGTTCACGCTAAAACAAATGAAATCTACTGAAAACGACGCGAAATGACAGTACCTTTGAAATGAATATAGCCACAGATAATTTTGGATATTGGTCGAACCCGGACTCAAACCCTGGTCTTCAGAATGGCACTACACAATGCTAACCACCCGACTATTGTGGCCGCCTTTCTTTCCGGAGTATTATCGCTCATACGGACGAGCGTACACGTAGTCACTGTCTCATATATCGCATGCCTCGTACAGCTTATTATTCTACCGTCCGCGATGTTCGCCGTTGTCTTAGATAAATATTTCCTTCTAACGGAATTTTATTTCCACTTTGTTGGATATTTTTGTATGCCCATTTAGCTTCCATTCATTCCTGGAACTAGTATCTTGCTGGTAGAGTTAGCTTTAAATTTTTACTTCTATTTGACGAAATAAGCTCGTTTTCAGTGGGTTAAAGACCTGCAGAATTCGTCTCCCTGCAGTAGTCAGAGTTAATCACGGATTATCTTTGCTAGAAGAAGGTGATTTGGTTTAGCTTTTCGGTAAGAAATGTTATCTTCGCTTTCCTTCCGGGCGCTTTGCTCAGCTTAAGGCATTTTAAAAATCTACTTTGTTTTTAGATTAGTCTATTTCACTTTCTGGGGGAGGTGTACCGAAATCTCAACTGAAACGGAACAAAACATTAAATTTTTTTTTTACTGAAAAAAAAGATTAAAATGTAAATTAAGAAAATGTAAACCAAACTTGTTTGATTATTATTATACATTTTGATAAATGAAATTATACATTTCGATACAATTTTTCTTAATTTGGCAACACTACTCTTTCAATGACTGCGCTTAAGTGCACATGCCACTGAAAACCATTAACTGCCAACGAATATGAGGAATAGAGCGCAAAATGGCAACGTGCTTGACGTGAGAGAAACGTGAGCAAACCACATTGCTAGACGAAGACCACCACCAACAGCACCACCAGCACGACAATGGCTATGAGTAGCTCATGCAAGAGTGTACGCTCAAATCTGTTGACTTGCCACACTCGCTCTTGCCGGGCCGGTGGCAGTGTAGGCAAGATACTACAAAGAGGACAGAGTACAAACTCGTATACAATATTTACATGTCATTCCATCATCGCCCAACAAAACGATATAATGAATACATTTTTAATTTTTTATTTTATTTTATTTTTACACAACAACAATGTGGGTCTTTGATGAGTTTTTGGTCTCTGTAGGTCGGTCTGTCGGTCTTTCGGTTGGTCGTTTGGCTTGATTGCTCTACGCTCACACTGAGTTAACGCTGCCATCATCGCTCTTTTAGCTTTTGGTTACATGCCTCAGCGGCAGATAGAAATTGCGTCTTTCGAATGACACAACGTGAATCGGACGACAGTGACGACGACAAACAAGCGACTACTAAACGCGGTGTAATTCAAAAAGTGCTACCTATATATGTACATATGTACACATGTATATATAGAGTGAAGAGTATTTTTCTATTTCTAGTTGTGTGTGCTTTTTTTTCTGGTTTTACTAATTGTAGCACATCTACATACACACACACAGCCACAGATGAACACATTATTGTATATTAAACTAAAGGTGTGCATTGTGACTTATTTACATATTCATTAACTAATATATATATACGTAAATGTATGTATATATTTAGTAAATGCGGTGAGTGTAGAAGAAAGAAATTATGCATACATATAAACATATATTTGTGTATATACTCATAAAAAATATAAGGTGACAGTAGGGGGCTTTTGGCAATACTAATTTTGGTGTAACTGTTTTTAGATTAACACTAATAAATTTATAAATGAAAGTATTCGATGAAAATTGCAATCTTTCTAAACGGTATATTTAACGAATAAGAAGAGTTGCGGCACATGGAATTCGTGGCAGAAGGTAGAGTGCGATCAAAAATTTTTCATTGAGCCGTAGCCGGAGAAAATTTATTGATTTTTGTTTTCCGCGAGCAGATATGAGGCAATTTTGTGGAAATTATGAAAATGTTGATGATTATGTTCGCAAAAATTTGGTTTCAATATAAATTTAATTAAGTAAAATAAAATGAAACAAAGATGAAAGTAAATTAATTAAAATAAAATAAATTAAATTAAAATAAAATAAATTAAATTAAAATGAAATAAATTAAATTAAAATGAAATAAATTAAATTAAATTAAAAGAAATAAATAGAGTTAATTGAAAATAAAGAAAAAACAAAACAGAATTAAAATAAAATAAAGGAAGAATGAAATAGAAATAAAATAATATAAAATAAAGTATAAATAATTTAAAGTGCAATTAATTAAATTAAATAACTTAAATTAAGCTAAAATAAATAAGGTTAAATAAAATATAGTTAACTAAAGTAAAAACTAGAAAAATAAAACTATTAAAACTAAATTAAGTCAAAGTGGAATAAATAAAATAAAGAAAAAATTAAAAGAAAATGAAAAAAATAAAAAAATAAAATAAATAAATAAAAGTAACGAATAATACAAAATAAAAACAGAAACAAAATAAAATAAAATACGAAAATAATAATATATAATAAAATAAATTAAATTAAAATGAAATAAATTAAATTAAAATGAAATAAATTAAATTAAATTAAAAGAAATAAATAGAGTTAATTGAAAATAAAGAAAAAACAAAACAGAATTAAAATAAAATAAAGGAAGAATGAAATAGAAATAAAATAATATAAAATAAAGTATAAATAATTTAAAGTGCAATTAATTAAATTAAATAACTTAAATTAAGCTAAAATAAATAAGGTTAAATAAAATATAGTTAACTAAAGTAAAAACTAGAAAAATAAAACTATTAAAACTAAATTAAGTCAAAGTGGAATAAATAAAATAAAGAAAAAATTAAAAGAAAATGAAAAAAATAAAAAAATAAAATAAATAAATAAAAGTAACGAATAATACAAAATAAAAACAGAAACAAAATAAAATAAAATACGAAAATAATAATATATAATGAAATTAAAAAATAATAATATAAAATAAAAAAATAATAATATATAATAAAATAAAAAAAAAATATTAATATAAAATAATATACAATAAAATAAAAGAATAATAATATAAAATAAAATAAAATAATATATTAAACTAAGTTGAAATAAAAATAAGAAAAGTTGAAAAAAACTGAAACTGTAACAAATGAAAAAAAAACAAAATAAAATAAAATTAAGGAAAATTAAATTATTAAAAAAAAATAAAATAAAATAAATAGAAAATAACATGTTATAAAATAATATAAAAGAAGATAATATATAACAAAATAATATATAATAAAATAATATATAATAAAATAATATATAATGAAAAAATATATAATAAAATAATATAATAAAAAATAATATAAAGTTAAATAATAAAAAAAGAAATAATATAAAAAATTGGTATAAAATAAAATAAATTAAAATAGAACTAAATGAAAAATATATGATAAAAAAATAATGCATTAAAAGTAAATTGCAAAAAATAAAAAAAAAAATTGAAGTAAACTAAAACTATTAAAAAAGTTATAATAAAATAATATAAAATAATATAAAATAAAATAATATAAAACAAAATAATATAAAATATAATAATATAAAATAATATAATATAATATATAAAATAATATGATATAAAATAAAATAATATAAAATAAAATAATACAAAATAAATTAAAATAAAATAAAAACAAAAATACATGATAAAAAACAAAAAAATAATGGATTTAGCGTAAATTGAAATAAAAATAAAGAATAAATAAAAGTAAAATAAAATTAAATTAAATTGCATTGAATTAATTAAAATAAATCAAATTGAAATAAATAAATTTAAATATTATATTTCAAAATAAAATAATACTAAATTTATTTAAATTATATTAAATTAAATTAAAGCAAGTAAAATCAAATCCAAAAAGTGAAATAAAATAAACAAAATAAAATAAAATATAATAAAATAAAGTAAAATAAAATAATTTGAAATAAAATGAATTTAAACAAATTAAAAATATAAGATAAAATAAAAATAAATAAAGTAAAGTGAAATAAAAAATTTACAATGAAACAAAATGTTTAAAGAAAACAAAGTAAAATAAAATAAAATAAAATTAAATTAATATAAATTAAATTAATTTGAATAAAATTCATTTAACTTAAAATTAAATCAAATTAAAAAAAATAAAATAAAACAAAATAATCATTATAAAACAAAATGAAGAAAAAATAAATAAAATTAATAATATATAATAGGATTAAATAAAATAAACTAACTGAAATAAGATAATATAAAATAAAATAAATTTAATTATAAACATTATATTTAGTGAATTTAATTGGAACTAAAGAAATTAGAAATTAAACTAATTAAAAGTAATTAAACCCTAATTCTTTACTTCTTAACGAATATGATGCTCCAAAAAACCCACTACTGATCAAAAAAATCCTCGAAAGAGCAAAGCTACAAAAAACAAACTCCGTGAAATCTCTGTTAAAATTTTTATGGATTAGAAATTATTACAAGGAAATATTCTCATAAATGTATACTCTTAACATTGGAATTCTGTGCATATATATATACACTTGAAAGTTATCAAAAGCCATATTAGAAAGCAACGTTCTTGATATGTTTACTACTGGCATAGCGAAGAAAAATTACTTCCATAAATCATCAAATGCTTCCATTTTAATTTATGTTTTTAAATTAAAAATTCCGTTTTTTTGCGAAGTCTGCATTATAATCTTGCATTTTAAAATACATACATATAATAATGTTTTTTTTTTTACAAAATAATACAATTTATTTATTTTCTAAAAATTTTGCAGAAATATCCACATAAAAAGCAAAGTGCCAAGACTTGGAATTATTAACAGAAATTCAGCATAAAATACTATTTAAAATACGCCAATATTAAATGGACTAAATGACTTAATGAACTAATTATTCAAATCCTAGAAAAAAATACATATTTTAAAAGAGAACTAAAAAGGTGCCAAAAAATTGTGCACACCTTAAAAACACTGAGCATATTCCAACCCTTTCGATTGTAAAACTTCATTCAACGATAATTCTCAGCAGCCGCCGAGTTGTGTGTGTAAAAAACGAAAACTTAAACATTTAATATGTGTGTGAAGAACTGTTGTAAACTAGCGTAAATACACGCAAACAAAGTCAGGAGACACCTACACACACACACACCCACCCCCCACACCGCACACAACAAACCCCCCATGCTAAGATATCGGCTGGTGTCGACACATTTCCTCAAACAGCCGTAGATTGTTTATTGCCGCCGAGCCAGCTTAGCAGAGACGAGTCTAACCGAGTCGCGATAATAAACGCGAAACGAGTGCAACACAGAAACAACAACAAAAATTACTATATAAAAAAAAAATAAACAAAGGAATACTCACACTCACTACACGCACATACTCACAAACAGACACATACACATAAACGCAAACGCTAAACACATTGAAAAACACTTCGTAGGCGAGTACGCGGAGTTAGCGCGCCGCTGTGTAAGGAGCCGAGCGAGTAGTAGGAGCAAAAAAAAGGAGCAGTTTATTTGTGTGTGCGATAAAGAGAGCGAGAGAGAGAGAAAGAGAAAGAAAGAAAGAGGGAGAGAGCAGCGTGCAAAATATTTACGCCTGCGTTCGAGCAGAGTGGGTGGACAACGAAAGAAAGAAGCGAGGCTGAGAGAGAGAGAGAGAGAGAGGAGAGAGAGAGCAGCTGAAAACAGAAACTAGCAGAAGACGTGGTCTGACGCTTCAGAGCCTAAAAGTTGGCTATACAAAAAAGTGAAAAAAGCAGAAAAACTTCACGCTGCGTACGGTGTTGTCTTTGCAATTTTCTGCGAAAATACGCCAACTGCTTTGTGTGAACGCTGGCCAGTGTCAGTATAGAGAGTTTAAATTGCATTTCTGAAAATTTTTACAAAAGCATAATCCAGCTACCGAGTGCATAGCGTGTACTTAAGCCGCCGCTACACCAACTGCGAGCTCAAATCGAGTCGCCTGCAACTACGCCCTCAATTCGGCTGCGTCACCAAAGCCAAAGCCGTTTAATCAATAAAACGCTATACCGTTAGCGACAAGCTAGACACTTTGATCTACAGCATTTAGCCGGCAACAAGCCGTAAGCGATTCTCAGCCTATACTGAAGCTAGTAGCTAGCGGCTAGGACTACCAACGCATACTAATCGCGTAAAAGCACACGTGCGCCTAATTGATTATCAATTTTTGATTGATTTTTTAATCGCTTGATAACAGTGCGGAAGCATACTCGTTTGCGTCGTACTTGAGTCACGCTATCAACGCTACACTTCAATCGCCAAGAAGAGCAGAAAGCGCCAAGGAAGCGCATATTTTTTTTTGTGGCATACAGATCCTTTTAGAGGTTACACGCCGTGCCGTGGTGACTTCTCCCCAACTGGCTGTGTAACTTTTGTCACAACGTATTCGCTAAAAGTTTTCCGTTTATTCGGTACGCACGACAACAATTTGATTAGCGAAAATGTGCAGAGATCGCGATATGATTTTGCCATAGATCAACGTAATCGTCAGTATAAAGTTAAGAAAAAAATCAAGCTAAAGTAAACGAAACGTGGAAAGTGCACGACCAAGTGAAGAACAGGTGTGAGTGGGACGCTAAAGCGATTAAAAGTGTAAGACGACTCCTTTTGATTCGACTAAAAGTGTGGCAAATTAGTTGATTTTTACGCTAAACATACTCAAAACAAGTGCTCATTCTCGAACTGTTTAAAACAAATGTGTCTTATGAGCATTTAATGGTTCGCTGAAAATCGATAAACGTCTAAGTAGTATCGATAAACTACGCATTGTGTTGGCAATAACCCAAATTAAGTGCTTTTCAAATCAGTTAAGAGCAATAAAACGCTTTATAAATAAGCTACCAAGTTATCAGTGCGCCTTCGGATATATTAATTTTCATAATATTCATAAAAATCGTCAATCGATAACATTCAAATATCAAATAACGTTTTACTTCGTTTAAGTACATTACTTATTTATGCGCATAAAATTTTCTCGCAGTGTGTTTATAATTTTAAACTGCACATAACCTAAAATAAATTTTAGCAATGTGACTGTTGAGCGTCGATTTTTAATTTCGTCTAATTCATAACAACAACTACCACAATCGGTCAACGGTCAATCGTTCGTTTAAGACGAGTGCGCGTTTTGTCAGCATCAGCTAAGGTGTATATGTGCTAAGATTGCTTAAACGTGTTGAGAATTTTGCGTGAAACTTTTGAAACTTGCGAAAAGAGTTGAAGAAAAAATTTTATTTGTCAGTGAAAGAATTAAATAAATAATATTGTGCATATTCTTGCAAAACTTCGTGTCTTCATTTTTTTTATTAATTTTAAATCAAAGTAATATAAAATTATAATAAAATATAAAAGCAAAAATAATTTCATTCAACAATTTTCGTTTGATCGGGTCAAACGGAAGCACAGTAACAAGGGCATAAGGATTCAAAGAAAAAGCGGCAAGATTGAAGACTTTGCGAGGAACTTTTGGAAGTCTATTAAGGCTTGCGTTGTAAGTAGAAAATGCAAAATTTATTTATACTTAGTTAGCAAATTGTTTTACAAGGCATAGCTTTAGATTTTTTTTAAGTTAAAATAAGTATCTTATATATTATATAATTCAGATTTTCAATGTTTAAATTTTTTCTAAAACTATTTATTCACAGAGAATTTTTAAAACAATTTTATTGTTTAAGAAATAATTTAAAAAATATTGCTGCAATATTTTTTATTAAAATATACTAAAAATATGCCGTAGAATGTTAATTTCTAAGAACAGTTTTTTTTTATTTTTCCACTTAATTCCAAGGTTTAGAACCGATGCTGTTAAAATTAGTTGTTGGTATTTAGATAAAAGTCCCCGTTTTCAGGTTGCACCTTCGGTTATTTACCTAGTTGGCATAATTTCTGTGAATAAATCGATTCGACTAATCAGTGACGCCCATGCTTTTTGATTTCGATGGCATTTGCAGTATTACAATAATTTTATTTTGAAGCGATGTTACACCTGAATCTAAAAAAAACTCCAACTGTGTCAAAAATTTTTGCCAAAAAGAAATTGCTTGATTTCCAAAATAATATTAAATTTTATATAAAAATGCCTAAATGTAGGCAGCGAAATATGTTGATATTATTAGCACACCGAATAACATTGCCTACATTTAGGCTGAATTGCAATGGAGCTAAAGTAAGATACTTACAATCATAAAAAATATCTGACTTAAAAATAATGTTTTTCTTTTTAATATAATAAAATTTAAATAATTATTGCAAAGTAATAATAACAATAAATCGAGGTATATGAGTAGAAAACTTGCTAATAAATACTATAATAGTTCAAAGTAATAGACTTAAAGTGGTAAGAAAATTTGTTAATATTATTTGGCGCTTTGTAATCGCTGAAGTGATTTTCGGCCAAGCTCCTCCTCCAATTTGTGGTGTACTTTTTGAACCACTCGGCTACTGCGCCCGCTGTTCGGTTAAATAATGGTAATAATAACAAAAATAATTACTGTTGAATAATAATGACAGCAAATCGAGAATATGAGTAAAACTTATGGCGAACACACTTCTACCATTTTTTTTTTGTTAAATATAACTTCAATAAATTTTTTTGTTTTCAAATTGTTTTTCATATAGTTTATTCAAGTGTATTGTAGCCTAGAAATGATTGTGAAAATAAGTGTTTGATAAAAATTCTAATCACTTTTCGTCATATGAATTAGTCGCTTATTATTTGTAGATAACATACTGTATGTTGGAATATTTGATAAATAAATTTATTCGACACTCCATTGTTTAATAGAAAAGGGGCAAACAAGTCTCTTATCTACACGCATTATCTATTGATTTTGTTTGGGTAGTGAAATGGTGTAAAATTCACGGGTGATAATTGACGGAAAATGGCATTGAGTACTTGTCCTTCAGTTGACTGATAAAAAATAAGATTAAATAAAAATATGCATAGAAAAATATACAACATTTTTTCCCAAAGCATTTTAATTTTTTTTTCGCTGGAAAATCTGTATCAACAAATCAAAACCGATTGTTATGTCATAGTTGAAGTCCTAGATTAAAAATACTTATAATCTAGGCAGCGAACTATATTTTTTGTAAAAGTTACAGTTATTTTTAACATAATCCACCATTGTCTATTCTCTCTAAGAAATATACCAGTTTTATACTAGTTCAAAACGGAAAAAATTTGGTGGATCAGTTCTTAGGTCTCATACATTGAATTAAAAATTATGAAAAATGTTTGCTGCGAAACAGTTTTTAAATATTGAGAAATAAGTTTCACATAATAACAATAAAAAATTAAAAAAAGTATAACGGCATCTTTTCTTAAGAATGCTTATTCTTCCTTAAGCACGGAATCAAATTGTTTTTTAACAAAAAATCTTATTCACTTATTTTACTTACGCTGATAAGACTCACACTCTTTAAACTGATCTATCCACAGTGTGAGTTGTGCAATTATCTTATTTTAATTTTAAATACTCAACTGATATATGTATATGTACTATGTAGTTATCACAATAACAGCTATTTGACATGCAGTAAATAATTGTCTAGCATTTCAGACACTTAATTGTTGTTAACACAATTCATATTTGTCAAAGCTAAATAGAGGCATGTCTCACCGAATGAAAAAATGAAATAAATGCAACAACAAAGCTACTTGAATACATACATACATATGCACATACGTGTATGTATATGTATACATATACATAGCATAGTATAGCATAGTAAACTGACTTGTTTCACTAATTGAGTTGGCTAACAAATAAACAATAAACGAACATAAATAACAAACATTGAAAAATAAATTTTATTGAGCACTTGAAATGAAGTAATTTATCAATAAAAACGAAATTGCTTTTGATAACCAAAAAACGAAAGAAGAAAATAATTGGGGCAATAAAACAATTATTTAGACTAAGGCAATACGAATTGTAATAATCTAAAAGTGAGATTGAAAAATTGAGAGTGAGACGAATTAACGACAGCAAGGATTTTCTTTTAATGTGTCGATTGTTACATTAATATATCTATATTTATTATGAAATGTTATGAAATATTTTTGAAAGAATTTGGAAACATATTTTAATTTTGGCTTAATTAATACTCAAAATGTAAAAAAAAAACTGAACAACAAAAGAAAACAAGAAAAAAATAGAAAACGAAAACAGGAAAAATATAATGAATTAAAAAAAAATTGAAAAATAAAAATAAAAAAAGGTTGGAAAATAAAGAAAAATCAAAAAATAAAAAATAAAAAAAATTAACAAATAAAAAAATAAAAAAAAATTTAAATTATAAAAAAAATATTCAAAATTAAAATATAATAAAAATAAAAAAAATTATTCAAAATTATAAAAAGCAAAAATGTTAAATTTAAATATAAAATAGAAAAGTTAAAATTAAAAATAAAAAATAGAAAAGTTAAAATTAAAAATAAAAAATAAAGAAGTTAAAATTAAAAATAAAAAATAAGAAAAATTAAATTATAAAAAATAAAAATGTTTGAATTAAATAAGAAAAACATAAAGAATTACAAAAAAAATAATAAGTAAATAAAAATAATAAATAAATAAAAATAATAAATAAATAAAAAATTTAAAAATATAAAAATAATAAAAACATAAAAAAATTAAGAAATTAAAAAAAAATATATAAAAAAATTAATCAAAATTATAAAAAGCAAAAATGTTAAAATTAAATAAAAAATATAAAGAGAATAGATTAAATAAAACAAATTAAAATAAATAAAAAAATAAATAAAAAAAAATAAATAAAAAAAAAAAAATAAAAAAAAAAAATAAAAAAATAAATAAAAATTGTAAAAAATAAAATAATAAAAAAATATAAAAAATGAAATAAATAAAATAAATAAAAAATAAAAAAAATGTAAAAAACTAAAAATAAAAAAAATGAATAAAATATATTAAAAAAATAAAAGAGACTAAAAATAATGAAAAAAAAAAGCAAAAATAATAAAAAACTTAAATTAATAAAAATAATAAAAAATAAAAAACAATAAAAACTTTAAATATTAAAAAAAATAAAAAAATAAAAAAATAAAAAAACATAAAAAATTAAGAAATTTAAAAAAATAAAAGAATTTAAAAAAAAAAATAAAAATAATAAAAAATAATTTTAAATAAAAATAAAAAAAAAATAAAAAAAAATAAAAAAAAAATGAATTAAAAAAAGTAATATAAAAAAATTAAAAAGAAATAAAAAATAAGAAGTAAAAATAATAAAAAAAACCTAAAAAATAAATGTAAAATTACGAAAAGTAAAAATGTTAAAATTAATTAAAAAAAATAAAAAAAGATAAAAATTAAGATTAAAAAATAAGAAATAAGAAAAATTAAAATTATAACATATAAAAATGTATAACTTAAGTAAAAATAATAATAATAATAGAAAATTAAAAAGAAAACACTAAAAAAAACCTTAATGAAAAAAACGGAACAATTAAAAAATAAAAGAACAACAAACATAATTGAATAATGCGATCTTCTATCACATTTTTTTTGCTTGCCAATTATAAGTTTTTTAAAGCAAGATAATACAATTATTTCACATTTGAGTCTCCAAACGTGACATTGCTATTGCGCTCAGTTCTTTTGGAAGTTTTGCTTGTAATATACGGAAGATTAAAAAATATATAATAAACAATAATAAAAATATTAAACATACAAAGAAAAAATAAAAAATCAAATATTTTAAAAAAAATTAAAAAATTTAAGAAAAAATAAACATCTCATCAATTAGAAAATTCCAATCTTTTTTGATACGAAAAATTGCTTTTTGTGTGAATATCTCGTTTACCACTATAATTTCTTTCCCTTTCGAAAAAATTGCTGATAAAACGCTTTTTTTGGGCTCTAAAGAAGACTACGCCTTAACAGGTTTGCTTTTAAGCCCACAAAATCTTGCTAAAGCTCATGCAAATACATTTTAAATCATTTTTATAATCGCAAATAACTGATTTTCTCACATAAGTATGTGTTTTTATAAATATTTTTACTTACTTTTAGAACCGTGTTATAAGTTTAGATTTTTTAATACTCCCACTTTGTATGCAAACAGATATATATGTATTTATGTATGTACGCTTGAAACTAAACACTTGCCGCATTCTTGGAATGACATTTAAACTTAGTCACTTAAATGGTTTATTTCGATTGTTGTTTATTTATTGTAAATAATATCATCGCACTCAATGCCTTGACCATATTACACATATATGTGTGTATGTAAATATGCAAGTATTTAAGCGCTTACAATGTATACATTTAAGCACTAAAAATAAAAATAAACAATTTATGGAAATTTTTAAAAGAAATCATTTTGCATATACATATGTATATATAATTACATATATGCATATATTTATTTATTTATTATACGTATATTTTGGTATATAAGCAGTTTACTAGCTTACTCAGGTGTGTTGTGTATTCAGCGATTTTTTTTCATTTTAAAGCTTGAAAATTCAATGGTGTCATATTTCAAAAAAAAGCAATAAATAAATTGATTGCATAATTTGAAAATTTTTATTACTTGTATGTACATTGTATTTAAAAACAAAAATATGTTAGGATTTTTTAAACAATTTTTTTTTAACATAAATGTTTGTATAAAAATTATATATATAAAAAAATAAAAAAAAAAAAAATATTTGAAATTTTATAGCATATTTTAAAACATATTTATTCCTTATTTGCAATAAACAATTTATTAAATACTGGCATATAGCTGCTATTTCGGAAACCACCACGTTTCCTAATCAGACTTCTTTTTCCAGACAAGAAATTTTTTTTCGAATATTGGTTGTAAAAAAAAGATAATTTTACAAAGAAAATTTTATATTTCTCATAAAATTAGATGGTGCTGCTAACTTATAAATATTTTAAAACTTCTCTCACTTGCTAATTACGCTAAAAGCATTTTTTTTAATTTTTTAAGCGTTATTGTGAGGCAACTATTCTCAAATATTATTTCAAAAAAGTTCTCTTTGAATAATAACTAAATTTAAAACAAAGTTTAAGGAAAAAAAAGTTTTTCAATCATTTTCAAAATTATATGGTCATTACATACCCACTTAATTTCACTCACACTCTTGTAGTACTTGTGTTATCATGTGGCAACTCTGTTAAAATTCCGCTTTTCTGTGATGAACCCGTTATATAGACTAAAAATCTTCGCATTTTGTGCAAATTTATTTTGATTTTATATTTTAATGGAAATCTTTTTATTTTAATAAACGGCAACCCTAATTAGAATTGAATTACGCTGAACAAATTCTGTAATCAATAATGTACAACGAGCTACATTTATCTAGTTGACATAACCTCAATCATCATTGAGTTCAAGCAAATGTGACTAAATAAAGTAAATAAATGACAAGTAGAAAGTGCACCCACGCAATTTGTCAATATGTAATTTATTACACAAACGCGGTGACATTTAGTAAAGTTAAGCTGTCGCCACGTGTTGAATATATATATATATATATATATATGTAATACATATGTATAAACGCGAACAGCTATCAATAAATAATGGTCGAACACTTACCTGCCTCACACTATGCAATTAACAAATACATAGATATATATCTATATATATGTATGTAAATTGTAAACAAAAGGAGGAAATCGTTGATTGACCCATGTACTCGCTTGTACATACATATGTACGTGTATGTATGTCTTAGAGAATCGCCTGTCATCGACCGCTTGAATAATTTATAAACTGAACTAAATAAATGTTCAATCGAACTTGTCGTAAACTCGAACACCTGTAAGCTTTCAATTGCGACCAATGGCGCTGGTAAAATGCGCCTAAAAACACGCAACAGTTAGAAAGTACACGATAATAGGAATAATACGACACTACAGACAGCCAAGGGCTGTGAGGTATACATTCTCACCTATATATTACCTTAAATGCAAAAAAAAAAGCTTTTTCGCAAAAAAAAAAATAAAAAAAAAACAATTGTATAAAACTTAACGTTACCACCATCTACCGTTAACTTCATCGCCTTTTTCTATTACTACACACATTTTTTTTTGTTTAGCTTTTCGCTCGCTTCTCGCTATCCATACGCCCACACTGCTGCGCTGTTGAGGTTCAAGTTCGTTGCATTTTTTTTTGTTTTTTTTTTTTTTGTTTTTTTTTTTTTTTGTTTTTGCTACCGCGATTAAGTAATTTGAGTAGCAAACATTACACTTTGGATTATCACACAGCTATTGTGCAGTGTAGTTGTTGTTGTTGTTGTTGATTTTGTTGCATGTTTTTAAAGCTTCGTTTTATTTGTGTACTTTGCACCTTATTTACTTCACATACAAATAGACAAATACTGTAAAGTCTCTGTGTGTGTGTGTGTGTATAGTCAAATTAGACACTTTTGTTAGTTAATTCCTACTTATGTGGCATTTACTTTTGAAATAATGTCATTATCCAATAATTGACTGTTCTTTCACATTGTCTATGACGCGTGGTGAAGTGGGAGAATTATCGATGATTATCGATAACACTATATGTATATTTTTAGATAAAATTTTTCAATTTTTCTGCACGGTTGTGTGTGCTCGGTTTTCTTTAGCTAACGAGTAGAGTGTAACGGCGTACATATAGCCATACCATATATGTATACATATATCGAGCTTTATAGAATAACAAAACAAATCGATTTATCGATCCTTTTATCTTTTATTTATTTATTTAATTTTGTTTTATTTAATTTCGGGCGAAAATCGCTTCAGCGGTTACAAAGCGCCAATTAATTTTAATTTAATTTAATTAATTTTTTTTTTGCATTATTTATACAAACTTTATTTAATAATTTTCAAATTTTATTTTAATTAATTTTTTTTTGTTTTAATATAATCCTCTTATTATATTTATTATTATTTTTTTATATATGAGATTTACTTAATTTTAATTGCATTTATTTTGCTTCGTTTTAATTAATTTAATTTTAATTTCATTATTTTAAGTTATTTTAATATAATTTAATATTAATTAATATTATTTTAATTTTCTTTAATTTTTTTATTTTCTTTATTTAATTTGGTTTTTTATTATTTTATTCATTTTATTTTTTATATAATTTTAATCTAATATATTCTCTTAATTTAATATTAATTTATTTTATTGTATTTATTATATTTTTTATCTTTATTTTTTAATTTTAATTTTTTTTTAATTATTATATTTTTTTTAATTTTTATATTTTTTTTTAAATTTTTTTTTAATAATGCAGAGATGAACTCCTGAAACGGTGCCATTGAAGGAGCTCATGTGATGCATCTGAAACCAAATTATTTTAAATTTTTGTTATCTCAAACCAAAAGCCATCCAATAAATGTTTTTTTAATGAAATTATCATCACTTTCATTTATAATAGCTCATCGACAGTAAAAAAATAACAGAAGGAACACAAAAAAAGCGTTATCGCTTTGAAATTAATTAACTAGTTTTATGGCAGTTTTTGCTTCACTTATCAGTGAAACGCCTGAGCAAATAATTAGCGTCGAAATAAATAAATGAGTTATTTATAGAAATCCCATTTGTGGCGCAAATTGTCAGTATTGAATTTTTGAGGTGTCTAAATTTGCTTCAATTATGAAAAATTAAAAAAAAAGTTGGGAACTTTGTATATCTATCTATACTCGTACGTCATATATACTCTTTGAAGGCACAAATCTATTGAATAATTTTACTACAGCCATAATTTAAAAATATCTACAATCTATAAATAACTTGAAATAATGAAGATTCCGAAATAGATTTAATTTTACTTTAGATCGTGAATTTATTATACAAATAATTGTTGTCAACTTGCATTTGCAGTTTGTAAGCCCTAAGCCGTGACATGCCAGGCTAATTTAGCGCCTCTGATGAATTATAAAAAATTTCCATAAATTAATGCTTGATTTAGTTCTAAAAATATAGATAGTCTTTAATGCTAAGTGTGAGAAATTGCTGGAGTATTTGTGTTTTAAATTTTCCTCTTGTGATTATTTAATTTGCATCAAATTATACTTTCCACCTCGTGCGGGTTCGTGAATTTTCAAATTAAACTAAATAGATGATAATTAACTTAGCTATGTGACGAGGAACGCTTCGTGAACTTCTGTGGAAATTATTATTTGCAAAGCGATAATTTCATTATGGAAGAAGGAGAGGAATGGGGAAAATTACAGCAAAAATTAAATAGCCATAATAGGTAATGATAATAATGGAAAGCTTTTAAAATTAGACAATATATTTATTTCGATATAATTGGAGTTACTCATACAATGAAATAAAATAAAATGAAATAAGATAAAAAATAAAATAAAATAAAATAATATAAAATAATATAAAATAAAAAAAAAATAAAATAAAAAAAATAAAAAAAAAATAAAATAAAATAAAAAAATAAAATAAAATAAAAAAATAACAAAAAATAAAATAAGATAAAATAAAATAAAATAAAATAAAATAAAATAAAATAAAATAAAATAAAATAAAATAAAATAAAATAAAATAAAATAAAATAAAATAAAATAAAATAAAATAAAATAAAATAAAATAAAATAAAATAAAATAAAATAAAATAAAATAAAATAAAATAAAATAAAATAAAATAAAATAAAATAAAATAAAATAAAATAAAATAAAATAAAATAAAATAAAATAAAAAATAAAATAAAATAAAATTATATAAAATAAAAAAAAATAAAATAAAAAAAATAAAATAAAATAAAATAAAATAAAATAAAAAAAATAACAAAAAATAAAATAAGATAAAATAAAATAAAATAAAATAAAATAAAATGAAATGAAATAAAATAAAATAAAATAAAATAAAATAAAATAAAATAAAATAAAATAAAATAAAATAAAATAAAATAAAATAAAATAAAATAAAATAAAATAAAATAAAATAAAATAAAATAAAATAAAATAAAATAAAATAAAATAAAATAAAATAAAATAAAATAAAATAAAATAAAATAAAAAATAAAATAAAATAAAATAATATAAAATAAAAAAAAATAAAATAAAAAAAATAAAATAAAAAAATAAAATAAAATAAAAAAAATAACAAAAAATAAAATAAGATAAAATAAAATAAAATAAAATAAAATAAAATGAAATGAAATAAAATAAAATAAAATAAAATAAAATAAAATAAAATAAAATAAAATAAAATAAAATAAAATAAAATAAAATAAAATAAAATAAAATAAAATAAAATAAAATAAAATAAAATAAAATAAAATAAAATAAAATAAAATAAAATAAAATAAAATAAAATAAAATAAAATAAAATAAAATAAAATAAAATAAAATAAAATAAAATAAAATAAAATAAAATAAAATAAAATAAAATAAAATAAAATAAAATAAAATAAAATAAAATAAAATAAAATAAAATAAAATAAAATAAAATAAAATAAAATAAAATAAAATAAAATAAAATAAAATAAAATAAAATAAAATAAAATAAAATAAAATAAAATAAAATAAAATAAAATAAAATAAAATGAAATAAAATAAAATAAAATAAAATAAAATAAAATAAAATAAAATAAAATAAAATAAAATAAATAAAATAAAATAAAATAAAATAAAATAAAATAAAATAAAATAAAATAAAATAAAATAAAATAAAATAAAATAAAATAAAATAAAATAAAATAAAATAAAATAAAATAAAATAAAATAAAATAAAATAAAATAAAATAAAATAAAATAAAATAAAATAAAATAAAATAAAATAAAATAAAATAAAATAAAATAAAATAAAATAAAATAAAATAAAATAAAATAAAATAAAATAAAATAATAAAAATAAAATAAAATTAAAGTTAAATAGAAATAAATAAAGCAAATGAAATAAATTGTTTAACAGGTCAACGCACTGCGCATACCACTGGTCGTAAAGATTTGAAACTTGTGGCGCGAAAAATGTGGTAGAAAGTTAAATAAATAATTCAAATAATAGTAAACTCAATGATAGAAATGAGTAGAGGAATATTAAATAAATTAAAGAATAGAATTAAAAAAGATGAAATTAAAAAACAGAAAAAAATAGAATAAACACGATATAATAAAATAATATAAAAGAAGAAATACAATTAAATTCAATTCAATAAAAAAAAAACTAAAATAAAAAATGAAAATAAATTATTTGATTTAGTTGCTATATTTTGTATTTAGGCTTTTCAAAAAATGTATAATGTAATATTTTTTTTTATATGGTAATTATTTATTTTTATGACTCTCACTTAGTCATAAGTGTATGGTATGCTCCCTTCAAAAAATAGAAAAAGTTTAGTATGTTAAATTAAACCAGAGAATTTTTTCCGATTACTTAGCATTATAAAAACTATCACGTTTGAAAAATTACCAAAACATTATAATATGCATTTCAATATCCAATTATAGCAAATCATTCGCTTTCTCGTGCTGAACTACTCAATATTTATTACTAAACATTTACTACCAGTAATAATTATTGATAAGAATATTAGTTTGTGTGACTGTAGTATGCAAAAATATTCAAAACTCGTAAACTGTGACATTCGATTACAATTATTTCATTCCTTAATTAAAGGGAGAAGTATACTATAAATCTAAGTATGTACTGCAGTCACTATCAAATGCTTTATTAAAATATAAATGAGCATTTATTTGCGGTTTTCAACACAATTACTGCATGACATGCGATTTTTACATATTTGTTTTTTTTTTTGTGTTGTTACACGTGCTTGTGTGTTTTGACACAATTTTTGTTAGAAAAAAAATAAAAAAAAAAATATTTGTTTTATCGATGTTTGCAAAAGCTTTTCTCGAGTCTCAACAAATCTTAACAAATGTGTGTATGCATTATTAGTGTTATATATAGTACAAGATGTAACATGTAACTCCCAGGGAAATACAACAACTGATTGCCAAATAAATCGATAGTGTCAATGTTGTGTCTGGAAATTTTCCATTCCATAATGTAATTTGAAAAACAACAACATGAGCTTATCTATTTACTTTTTTACACTCCATTTCTCATGAAACGTAAAAGTACTGAAAATAAACACACTCACATTCTTATGGTAAATGGCACTGCCTGGATATACACTTAAATGTGTCCAGAAAAATTTGACAAATTGCCAAAATTCACCAAATCGTGCTTTTACAAATGCATTATGTTTAAATAGAGAGAGTTAGATAGACATTAATGTATAGAAATTTGTAAATATTTACATTGTTTACTCTTACCCCGAGAGTATCTTTTCAAATTTTTTCATGGAAAAAGTGTCGTAGTTTTATAGTAGACAGAATAAGCAAGTAAGTGATGCCATTTTGGTAGGTACTATTTTCAGTGTGAGGCTAGGCACCGCCTCGCGGATTTTAATTTTTTTTTTTGGCAAAAGCTCTGTTTAATGGCACTGCGCATTCTTATTCAAGTAAAATCAGACAACTTTGAGTATATAATAACTGTTTTTTACAAGATCTGTTTTTAAAATAATGTATCTTAGCAAAGCTTTTCTGAAACACCAGTTAAAGTATTTCTTAAAAAAACTTGGAAAATCCCATTTCAAATAATTAAAAAATAATAAGAATAATATTTGATTTAATCCTATAGAGTTTCGCATATGTATTCATATTTTCATTCATATTAATATCCATTTTCATTTATTTGATTCATTGCCTTAATTGTATTCCTATTCATATTCAGTTTCTTGGCCATAGTCATTTCCTTTCTTAACTGCATGTTTATTTCCCTTTTCAATTTCATCTTCATATTAAATTTTTTATTCATATTTATTCATATTCACATTCATTCCCAATTTCATCTTATCAATTTCCACTTCCAATTTTATTTGAACTTTTTTCTGATTTTCATTTTACTTTTATTTTCAAATTTAATTTTTAATTATTATAAAAGTTTCGAGTTTGTGTTTTGCTAACAATTTTAGTTTTAGGTTTCATCTTAATTTTATTCAAAGTTTTAAATTTAATATAAATTTAAATTTTTTAGTTCTAATTTTAATTTTGATTCTAATTATAATTTTATTTTATTTTATTCCTCTTCAATTTTATTTTCGTTTTAATTTTACTTTTAATTTAAATTTTGTTTCATTTGGATTTAAATTTGATTTTTTGTTTTGTTTGTTAATTTAAATCTTAATTTTAATTAAATTAAAAATTAATTTTAATTTTAAATTTTTATTTATTTTTAGTTTTAATTGTAACTTTTTATTTAAATTTAAATTTTATTTTTATATTTAATTTTAATTTTAATTTACTTTTAATTTTGATTAACTTTTTATTAAAATTTGAGTTTAATTTTAATTTTATAATTATAATTTTAAATCTAATTAAATTTTGATTTTAACGCTTATTTAATTTTTAATTTCCATTTAAATTTAACTTTTAATTTAATTTTAATGTTTATTAAAATTTTAGTTGGTGTTAGTTTTAAATTTATAATTTTAATTGTATGTCTAATCTTATTTTACTTTTAATTTGATTTTAACGTTTATTTCATTTTTAATTTTTATTTCAACTTTACTTTTAAATTTAATTTTAATTTTAATTTTATATTTAATTTTAATTTTAGTTTACTTTTTTCTTTGATTTTTAATTACAATTTGAGTTTGCATTTTTATTTCAGCTTTATATTTATTCATTTATAGTTTTAATTTTATATTTAAATTTAATTTACTTCTAATTTTAATTTTAACTTTATTTTTAATATTAATTTTAATTTTGATTTTAAAGCTAATACCAGTTTTAATTTTCATTTCAATTTTAGTTTTAATTTAATTTTAATTAACTTCTAATTATAATTTTAATTTACTTCTAATTTAAATTTTAACTTTAATTTTAATTTTAATTTTAATTTTAATTTTAATTTTAATTTTAATTTTAATTTTAATTTTAATTTTAATTTTAATTTTAATTTTAATTTTAATTTTAATTTTAATTTTAATTTTAATTTTAATTTTAATTTTAATTTTAATTTTAATTTTAATTTTAATTTTAATTTTAATTTTAATTTTAATTTTAATTTTAATTTTAATTTTAATTTTAATTTTAATTTTAATTTTAATTTTAATTTTAATTTTAATTTTAATTTTAAATTTAATTTTAATTTTAATTTTAATTTTAATTTTAATTTTAATTTTAATTTTAATTTTAATTTTAATTTTAATTTTAATTTTAATTTTAATTTAAATAAAAAATTAAAATTTTTATTAAAATTTAAATTGGTATTTATATTTCAACTTTAGATTTAATCTTAATATATATATATATCTAGTTTTATTTTACTTTTAATTTTGATTTTAACGCTAATTTCATTTTTAATTTTCAGTTCTATTTTACTTTTAATTTATTTTTAATTTTAATTGTTATTTAAATCTGAGTTTGGTTTTGATTGTAAAGCTAATTCTATGTTTAATTTCCATTTTAATTTTTAAATTACTAATTTAGATTCTATTTTTGTTTATTTTAGTTTTGATTTAGTTTAATTTAATCTATTATTAATTTTTTTAAATTTGAATTTTTTGTTTATTTAATTTTTATTTTAATTTTCGTTTCTACTTTAATTTTAATTTACGTTTTAACTTTAAATTTAATTTTATTTAATATTTATTTTTTATTTCACTTTTGATTTTATTTAATTATATAATTTTATTTTTTCTTAAATTTATGTTTAAATGAAATAAATTTAAATTTTAATTATAATTTTAATTTAATTCTAACTTTAGTTTTTACTAAAACGATCAACCTCTCCAATACCCAAAAATCTCCACGCATTTCCTTACTCACAACGACGCAATTTAAATGGAAAAATATCATTAATTACGAGCTTCTCCTACTGGTGAAAGCCAAAGGTAAAACCATAAAGTTACTCATTTTTCACATCCCTGAAGAATTAGTGGCACGAGCATACTTAACTGTCAACTCAATGTGATAATCGAAGTTCTCTTATTTTTTTATTTATTTTATATATTTTTCTTTGTTTTCTGTTTTTTTTTTTTTGAGTACAGACAGTCGTAAAAATGTTGATAGTTTTTACTGTATATTGATTATACATATAATAAATTAGTGCGTGTACACTTGTAACATATCTGCATACGACTACATATTCACAGCGCTTTATTAATAGCCGGCAAAAGAGGACACTTTCAGAGATAATAGGTGTGTGTGTGCGTGTTGTGTCTGCTGATTGCTAGAGGTCATAGATAATTTGGCAGCCGGCATATATGTAATTATCCTGCACAAACACACTTCCAACAGCGTATGCATTTTTCTTTTAGTGTCCTTATTTGCGTTTTTTCTGCTTTATGATTTTCAGTTTATTTATTTAGTAGCCGGCAAGCGGATGTCGTGTGTGCCAGTGCGTAAGCATTTTTAAAAATATTCATTTTGAGGAAATGCGCTTCGCTTTTTGAGTGGTTTTGGTGAAAAAAAAAAAATTGTTTTCAATTTTAAAATAATAATAAAATGCATAAAATACTGTTAATTCTATAAAAAAAAAAAATCCAAAACATGAATAAGCATAAATTTACGTTAAAAATCGTTAACGTGAGAGTGGTGAGTTGTTTGAGAAATTTTTCAAAAATAATTTTGGTTATATATATTCATAGTACTATGAAACGCAACTCCTGCGTATGTTTTTATTGATACTTTTTTTTGTATTCAAGGCTCCTTTAGATCCTATTATGTACATTAAATTTAATTTTTCAATTTATTTCTAATTCTAACTACCTTTTGTTTTAAGTACCTTGAATAGTTTGACAAAAAAATAATAGAAACTAATTTTAAATACTTAAAAATTTGTATGTAAGGAGTATTTATTATTCGTATGAGCACTCGCTTGTCAACCAGTGAATTGCAATTGTACATTTATGCTAAGTGAATTCATAATGTCTACTTATGCGCAAGTGTTAATGAATAACAAACGGTTTCATTTATAGTTAACCTATAGTTTTCGCTTCATTTACTATTTCTTATTTCTTTTTTAAAACTAATATCTCTTTGTTTTACTTCTTACTGTTTTTTAAATAAACTAATTTTGTGTTTTTTTTTTGGAAATTTTGAGTGTGGTGCAAATCATTTTGGCATTTTTTTGCGAATAGTTGAGGTAAGAAATTAAGCAATTACGTATGCGTGATTGCGATAACAACAAAATGTGATAAAATACAACTGGCCTTTTTTCTTTATGCAGATCGTGGGAAACGCTTGTGTCAGTCATGGGTTGGAACTGTTTTTGCGTTATTTCCCTATTTTGCACATTTTTCTAGCTCAAGGGCTGCAGAGAATGAGAATGTCGTTGTCTGCATGTTTATCTTTTACTTTTTTTTTTACTAACCGTATAGCTATAACTAGAGATAGCAAAAACTCGCATTTTTTGTCTATTTGATGTCTGATGATAAAATCTAAAGATAAAGTAATTAAATTAACGGCTAGAAAATGCTGAAAAAATTAAAAACAAAGTCAAATCAAATTAATGTAAAAAAATTAAGCGATTTTTTTAATAATTATTAAAATAAAAAAAATAAAATAAACTAAAATAAAAAATACTAAATTAAACTAAAATAAAATTAATTCAAATAAAATAAATAAAATAAAATAAATAAAATAAAATAAAAGTAAATTAAATTAAATTAAATTAAATTAAATTAAATTAAATTAAATTAAATTAAATAAAATTAAATAAAACAAAAGAAAATAAAATAAAATAATAGCGATTAAATTTTTGTTATGCTAAAATGAATTGTTATTTACCGATTTTCGTAGTAACTTTTTTATGTGTGTAATGTGCTTTTTCGCGACTCAATTTAACACTTTTTGTATTGAATGCTTAAAACCATTAACATAAACCAATAAAAGCAATATAATAATAAAAGCAAACGGTCAAAGGTGGTTAGTACTAAAAAGCGGTTGAAGGCAGATATTGCCATGACTAACCGCAACGAACTGGCCAGAAGTGGATTAATAATTTTGTACTCTTCTACAAAGATGTTGGGAAAGTGTAAAAACATGGACTCATAAGCATTTAAGCATTTACAAGTAAAGAGAAATGGTGTTGAGAGCACGGGACGTGGTAATATAAAATTAAGAAATTCAAGCAGAAAATAAAATTAAAATAATGCGAGATAAAATAAAATTAAACAAAAATAAAATAAATTAAAACAAAAATAAACCAAAAGGAAATTTAATATATAAGTAAAATAAAGAAAAAAAAAAAAATTAGAAAAATTGGAAAAATATAAAATGAAAAACTAAAAACCAAATAAAATAAATATAACATAAAAAATATACATTAAAATACAACAAAGAAATAAAATAAAATGAAATATAAAAAATACAATAAAAGTAAATAAAATAAAAAATAAATAAAATAAAAAATAAATAAAATAAAAAATAAATAAAAATATAATAAAATAAGTTGAAATAAACGAAAATGAAAGTTTACTAAAAAAAAACAAATAAAAAATATAAGAAAAAAAAAAATTTTAAAAAAAATATAAGAAAAAAAAATATAAAAAATAAAAATAAAAAATATAAAAAAATTTAAATATGATCAGGATGCTGTAGCCCTCGTAAAACTCTAGCAATAAAATTCAAAATTCAATATTAGTTTCCTAAGAACCACTTATTTGCTTATCAGCGTAATTAACTGACAAACTTTTAATTTTCGACCAGCTAAATTGACTCAATGAGACCCACTCAAAAGCTAACCAACTTATCACTATATTAAAATTATATATGCCAATAAAAGCTGATATTCATTCATTGTTTATTTTTCTTTGGAATTTGTGATTTAGAGAAACAGTGTACCTTTGATGGCACTTCAAAATGTAGGTCTTGAGTATGAAAACTACTTTTAAATGAAAATTATCACTCTGAAAATTTAAGGCAAACGTACGTGCTTTGTGCATGTATATAAAATATATACTTTACTTCATACAGAAGGCAGGTATTTCGAACGCGGTACAGTCTCTCTTATGACGAGGGTGGTTACTCATACGCCATGTACGCCTATTTTTAGCTACTGATGATAATGCGATAAGCATATGGTGAACAGCAGTATACCTTTGAAATTATTTATTTATTTGTTCGATAACTGTGTATGCATCTGCGCGATGAATTTTTTTTATCAGTCAAAACTTAGTATTTAATTTAGTATAGAAATTTAATTTATTTGACTTTATTTGATTTTATTTGAATTTATTCTTTTTTTTTTTTGCTTAATTTTATTTTGTATTATTTATATTTTTAATTATTTTATATTTTGGTTAATTTTATTTTGTATTATTGAAAATTTTAATTATTTTATTTGCTTAATTTTATTTTGCTTTATTAAATTCTTAATTTATTTCTTTGCTTAATTTTATTTTGTATTATTTATATTTTTAATTATTTTATTTTTTGGTTAATTTTATTTTGTATTATTTAAAATTTTAATTATTTTGTTTGCTTAATTTTATTTTATTTGACTTTATTTGTTTCACTGTTTATTTTCCTTTAATTTTTTTTATTCCTTTTATTTTATTTTTAGTTTATATTATTTTATTATTATTTCATTTTGTATATTTTAATTTATTTTCTTTTATTTTTTTTAATTCTTTTTATTTTATTATTATTTTATTTTTTTCTTATAGTTGTTTTTACTTTAGTTTAACTTTTTTACTTTATTTTTAATAAAATTAATATATTTCTTTTTTATTTGTTTAATTTTATTATATTTTTTTATATTTTACTTCAGCTTATATCGTTTTATTTAATTTTTTTTTTAATTTTTGTATTTAATTGTATTGTATTTATTTATTTTTATTTTATTATTCTATTTTGTATCAGCTTATGCTATTTGATTTTATGTTATTATAATTTATTTTATTATTTTATTTCAAATTATTTGATTTTATTTCATTTTATTTTAATAAATTTTACTTTATTTTATCTATTTCAATTTATATCTTTAAACATTTAACTGTACTCATTAAACATCAATTAACTAATGGTTTTCCATTCATAAATGTTGATTGTATTTATTTGATTTAACAGACGATCATAAAGCAATTATGACCCTTTTTAATCGTTCCTGCTGTTTGGCTTTTTGGAATAGAATATGTTGTGGAGTTATTTTAGCATTGAAGTGCTATCCACTAAAGGGTGTGATACTTTTGTCTATGTTTATATTTATATACATTTGTTTGTGTTACTATATAAAATTTATAGTGCGTAATATTTACTCTTAGTCGACGCGTGCCTTACACTTTTAGGGCATTAACTTTTTTGCTGTAAACTCACAACACCGTACCGCACCGTAGCCGTGATATCAAATTATGTAGTATATGTATAAATATTTGTATTTTTAAATAGCACTAAGGAAGGTAAATATTTTTTCATAACAACTTTCAGTTTTCGTTCTTGTTCTCACTCTTTTATTTGTATAAAATATTAGTTTTAATTCCTTACTGCAAGCAAACCTTTGATTTATTATTTCTTTGCTTATTTTCGTTATCAGTTTCACTTATCAAATGCTCTACGTTATTGACTATTGGCCTTAAGTTTTGATATATTCGAGTTTCTTTTATTTATTCTTGTGTTTTCCCGAAATAATCCTCTCAATAGCTTTCTTTTTTTTTGAATATTTCATATTATTTGAAATGGGATTCTCAACAGGAAAGCAAGCATTTTGAAAAGCTCTATTGATTGATATTTTATTTGTCGTGGGTATTCACATACATTCGTGTACGTCAAATAAATTACAAAATAAAAAAAACCGCTTTCGACGTCGAACCTTTCTTGTGTTTGTTTCTAGAAGATAATGGTTCGAGTCGATATGTCTTCTGTTCACTACTCGAACTGGTTTTGAGTTTTTCGATCTGGGGAAAGCCAAGTAGATAGATGAATTTCCTTGTGCTGGAATCTAGTAACAGACAGCTGGTGTTTGTAAAATGTCCATTATTAATATTCTTCAGTTAATTTTTAAAGTTTATCGCCGCAATTTATATAAATTTTAAATTTTTTTACATTAATTTCTAGATGTAAAAAATACGAATAAAATAAATAAATTGTCAATTGTGGAATTTTCGTCATTTTTTTTTATCTATCAGCACATATTTTCAATAACTTGATTAAGATACGTGCAATCGCGTGCTGAAAATTATTAAACGTGCAAAAATGTGTAATTCAAATAAGAATTGGTTAGCAAAATTTATGAAATGCATTTATTTTATTAAATTGATTTTTTTTGGATTATATATATAACAAATTTATTTTAAAAAAATAATGAAAATTAAATAACATAAATAACAGTTGAGTAATTAATTTGGTTCATTAACAACATATATTCAACAAAAATATTTCAGTTATTAAATTATTTTTTAAATTGTGCATATTTGTATTTACTTATTTTTTGTTTTATTGGATAGCCTAATATGGGCTTAAATTTATTTTTCTTAATTCACTTAAAATAAATAACATGATGATAATAAAATATTAAATTAAATTTGAAAAAAAAGAAAAAAGATTAGAGTAGATATACATGCATACATATGCATTTACTAATATATCTCTTTCCGTTTTTTTTTTGAAATTTATTTACAAACATGCGCAAGTTTTTTCAATATTTTTCTCCTATTTCACGCCAAATTAACCGCTATTAAGTGTTAAAAAAATCACAATCTTTTAACTGGAAATAATAATATGTGCACATACTCGTCAATATGTCTGTTACACTTGCATAATCGTATATCTACATAATTCATTTTTTTCTGTGCTTTTTTCTGCTGCTTCTTGTTTTCCCATTTGCCTATGCAAGTGCACAGTGCGTACGTGACGCATAGCTCGATTGCCATTTTGTTTGTTATGCTCTTTTATTTACTATTGTTTATAAAAATGTGCGTATAATAATTTATTGAATTTTAGTTCTTGTTTTCCACTACATCTAATGCAATGCTCAAGGGAGTCTATGGCATGTATAAATAATTAATAACAAAAGAAGGCCAATGCGAAATGTTCTTTGTTGTAAATAACATTATTAGTTAGAAGATTACTTAATTAATTGAGATTTTAAATATGTATTGTGTGTGGTAATTTTTTGTTTGTTTTTTATTCTCCTTTAAATTTTTTTAATATTTTTTTTATTTGCATTTAATTTAATTTATTACATTTATATATATTTATAATATTATATTTTATTAATTTAATTTAACTTTTTTTGTGTTTAATTTTTTATTATTTTTACATTTTTATTTAAATTAATTTATATTATTTCACTTTATATTATTTTACTTTATATTATTTTACTTATCCTATAGTCCCCATACAACCGGTTCATTTAGATTAGATGTTTTGGTTCGAAAGTCCTGGTATTGTAATAAATATTGTCGGTGAATATCTTGTTGTTAACTTACTTCTTTCAATAGTTCTTTATTTTATTTTACTTTTATTTCCTCTTTTAATTTTTTTTCACATTTTATTTTGTTTGTAATTTAATATCTTTCTAATTTTATTTAATTGTTTTATTTCAATTTATTTATTTTTTAATTATTTAATAATTTTAATTTTTATTTCAATTTTAATATAATTTTTTTAATTCTAATTTTGATTTAATTTAAATTTAATTTAATTACATTAATTTAATTTAGTTTTTTTTATTTCACATTAAATTATTTTAATTATAATTTTTTCAAATTTTTTATTCTTGTTTTTCATTTCATTTAATTTTTTACTTAATTTATTTAATTTAAATTCTAAATGCCTATATAAGCATTATAAAATTATGAAAAAACCTGCCTTTATTTTGAAAAAAAAATATTAGCGGACTTTATGCACGAACGTATAATAAACCTCGACTAATTGATTACAAATTAATAACAGCCTAACCCAAAAACAAATAAACACAAGTTTGAGCTTTGTATAATGCCAAATAAATAAAAACAGGAATTCCTGCAACTCACTCACTCAAATAAAAGAAAGCTCAAGCATCAATATCCAATCGCTCTTCAGAAAATCCAGGCGAGAAATTTTCATTTTCAAAATAAAATAAATAATAAGGAGAAACTGCGCACATACTCGTATACATATACAAATATTTCTCCAACCTAACTCGATTGCAAATATTATTGAAATTTTCTACACCCGAAGTTTCTGCCAAGAGCACGTACGCACGTGGGAACGCTGCTAGTTTCTTTGAAAACAGTTGGCTTAGTTGACTATCAGCAATGGATTGATTTTTGCATGGTTTTGCTCTATTTGTTCTAAATTTGATATAAATATATTTTAGATAAATAAAACATATTTATTAATTAATGATTATTGGTCGCCTTAGACTGTTTGGAGTACGTGATGGTTTAGAATGAAATTATTATTAATTTGTATGTCCATTTTAGTGGCATTTAGGTTTCAAATATTATATATTATTTATTTACTGAAATACCTACGTCAGTCTATATCACGAGCTTTTTTGGCAAATTATGTAATGTGATAAAGTTTTGCTTAAAACATTTTCACTTGTTTAACAATGAAAGATAGATAAAGTTTATGATAAAAATTGTTCACACAAAAAAAAATAAGCTCATGAGCATATCAACATATATAAAAGTTATTATAAAAGGAATTAGAAGAAATCATACAAATGAGTTTATTATTCTAAAAATTATAATTATTAGTATTAATTTATGAATTATTATACCTCGGGCCTTAATCCTAAGAATTATTGTTGATTTTTTCCCCACAATATTTATAAAATTTTTACACCAACTGTCATTGTAAAATTTTGATTGGTAATACAGTGCGTATACTTAACCTTGGAGGAAATGTGTAAATATATATAAAAAAGGTTGGTAATTTTAGGGGGAAAAAAATTCTGTTTAAATTTAAAAAAATAAAATAAAATAAATTAAAAAAAAAATAAAAATTAAAAAAAAAAAATAAATTAAAAAAATTATTAAAATTGTAAAAAATACCATAATATAAATATTAAGGAAATCAAAAAGGGTAAAAAATAAAGTCAAATAAAATAAAAAAATAAAAATATAACTAATAAAGTCAAATACAAAAAAAAAAAAATAAAAAAAAAATAAAAATAAAAAATAATAAAAAACAATAAAAAATAAAAAAAAAAATAATAAAAAACAATAAAAAATAAAAAAAAAAAATAAAAATAAAACAAATTAATAAATAAAATAAAATAAATAAAAAATAAAGTAAATAAAAAAATGAAATAAGAGAAAAATAAAAAAATTTAAACAAAGGATAACAAATTACAAATATGAAATTAAATTAAACAAACTAAAATAAAAATAAAAAAAAGTAAAAGATATTAAGGAAAATATAAAACTAACATATTAACTACAATAAAAAGATATAAAATAAAGAAAAAGGTATTCTATTTTATTTAATATCAAATAAAATAAAATTTAAAATAAAAGACAATATAAAATAAAATAAAATAAAGTAAAATAGAATAAAATACAATATAAAATAAAATAAAATAAAGTAAAATAGAATAAAATTAAATTAAATTAAAAAATTTAACAAAATAAAATATACTAAAAGAAAAGAAAATGAAAAAAATAATATAATATAAAATAAAATAAAATAATAAATAAAATAATATAAAATAATAAATAAAATAATATAAAATACAATAATAAATTATAAAATAAAATAAAATAAAATAATAGATAAAATAATAAATAAAATAAAAAATAAAATAATAAATAAAGCAATAAATAAAATATTAAAAAAAATCCAATCCAAATGAACTCAAATGAAATGAAAAAAATTAATTTAAAATATATTAAATACATTAGAGTAAAAAAATAAAATAATTTTAAGAGTAAAAAGTAAGTAACAAATAAGAAATTTAAAATAAATTATAAATAAAAGTAAATAAAATATTATATAAAAAATAAAAACGTTAAATAAAAAGTGAAAGAAAAAAATTAAAGAAAAAAATTAAATAAAAGATTAAAGAACAAATTTAAATAAAAAGTGAAGAAAAAAATTAAATAAAAAGTTAAAATAAGAAATAAAATGAATGAAAAATAAAAAATAATAAACAAGAAATAAATTAATGATATAAAAATATAATTCCCATTTTGTATTAGGTTCTTCAACATTGGTGATAAAAAGTTCTCAGCTTACGACATATTATTACATTTCAATTACAAAAAAAAAAAAAATAAAGTCAATTAGCTATGAATTGCAAATTCTTAAAACAAAACAAATCTTTAAAAATGAATGCGACAACTGATCCTCAATAAAAATTAACTGAATGTATTTTTCTTCTACTTTTTTTTCAAACAAATTTATTGGCATGTGTGACTAGAAAATTGTATAATAATAAAAAAAATTATATAGGATTACCTCATATAACATACCAATACACAAACGCATGTATATACATACCCATGTGGGTGGAAAATCAATTATTGGTGCAGGCAGATTTAAATTGAAAATCGTATGCACGTCAATCAGCTTAGGAAACTAGTAAAAGTTCAGTGAGTAATTGATTGCTAATAATTTGAAACTATAAATCTGAAGCTAATAAACTTACAAGCTATAAAGTTAACTAAATAATTTTTAAAAATTATGTGAAACTTGTTTTCTTTAAATTGTATGCATTATTTACCCCCACCGTGTATGATATAATTATTTATACACGTAGTCAATCACAACAAAATATACACTTCAACTAAAGATATATGTACTAGTAAAGCAGGCCGCGAAAGTAGGAAGAAAATACTTGAGATTTATTAAATACAATGTTCTCAAGTATTGTGAAATGTTTGCCACTTGAGTCATGCTACTGAAAAAAAAAAACAATACACTACGTCATTATTTATGTAGTTCTATTTATATTCTAGAGCAAATAACTTTAGAGCAGGGAGATAAAGGTGACATTCATTCATCATTATGTGTGGTGAAGAGATTTCTCTGTAAATGAAAATAAATATACAGATAAATTCCCGTTATGAAAATTGCAAAAAAAAATATATACATATATTTATTTAACTGAGGGGAAGCACTTGCCGCTGAGAGCGCGTGAGTAATTCTTAAGAAGAGGAAATGTAAAGTGAATATTTTATTTACATTCATAAATAAAATAAAAATAAATGAGTACAGTTAGAAGTATGAAGATAAATACTCGCATGTACATATCTACACTCCACTTGCTACTTAAAATTAATGATTAATTACATGAGCTCGCTTTCATTATCATTGCCAATATTTACACATGCAAATACTTGCAATAATTTT
>JAWMAG010000001.1:10995000-11077500 GCA_037013455.1 Ceratitis rosa | reverse complement strand
ATAAAATAAAATAAAATAAAATAAAATAAAATAAAATAAAATAAAATAAAATAAAATAAAATAAAATAAAATAAAATAAAATAAAATAAAATAAAATAAAATAAAATAAAATAAAATAAAATAAAATAAAATGAAATAAAATAAAATAAAATAAAATGAAATAAAATAAAATAAAATAAAATAAAATAAAATAAAATAAAATAAAATAAAATAAAATAAAATAAAATAAAATAAAATAAAATAAAATAAAATAAAATAAAATAAAATAAAATAAAATAAAATAAAATAAAATAAAATAAAATAAAATAAAATAAAATAAAATAAAATAAAATAAAATAAAATAAAATAAAATAAAATAAAATAAAATAAAATAAAATAAAATAAAATAAAATAAAATAAAATAAAATAAAATAAAATAAAATAAAATAAAATAAAATAAAATAAAATAAAAATAAAAAAAAACTAAAATAAAATAAAATAAAATAAAATAAAATAAAATAAAATAAAATAAAATAAAAAAAAAAATAAAATAAAATAAAACATAATAAAAAAAAAAGAAATGAAATAAATAAATTAAAAAAAAATTAAACGAAAATAAATTAAAAAATTAAATTAAATTAAATAAATTAGGAAATGTCTTTTCTATACTTCAGATCAATCCTTTTAGCTTCTGTTGGTTAATAGATTCAATTTGTTTTCGTTCATTTACCCTCCCACGCGCTGTTTAAAAAAATATATTTTTTATTCCAATTAGCATTGCTTAATACCTTTCTTTTCACACCAACCCAGGTTGTCTGACGTCTCACCTAATGACGCTTTATGTTTAATTGCGTTGGCGTGTATGTGAATGGCCTTTTTCGAAAAAAAAACACTCCTAGTATAATAATGTTTGTCCTATGTTGTGTGAGTCAGGCGAAGAAATTTAGAATATCTCATTTCTTTTGTTATATTGTATTTGTAGACAAAATTCAATCCCTTTTGGGTTAAATTGAAATTAATTTAATTAAATAATTAAATTAAGAAACAGCTGGAAAATACCTAAAATTATGTGCCTTATAAAAATGTGTTTTCGTGCCAGTTCATAAGCTTTGCTATTTATAGTCAAAAAAATTAAAATCGTTTTACGATAAAAAAAGTTTACTTAATTGACATTATTAGAATTCCAACAGAAATTGCTTTTCCATATGTATATGTAATTAGTTCTTGAAAACGTGTGCTTTTAATCACTTTCGTGCAAATTTTATTTTTTTTTGATATCAGTTAGTTACTCAATTTTAATCAGTAAAAACTTTTTCACACGCTTACGACATATATTTATTATGTGCCTTAATACTTTTCAAATTTGAGACTTTGTTGATGTTGAAAAATAATTTTTATTGAGTTATTTATATTTTTTATGATTTAAATAAAAATCGTGCGAAACCGAGTTCGATTTTATTGAATCAATAATTTTTTCATGTTAATTAAATTCATAAGATGCGCGTTTTGGGTCAATAAAATTTCACGTCATGAAGAGCTCAAAGAAGAGTAACAAAAAATAGACACAATTATATATGTTTTATTTTCGTTTAGCGAGAGTTCTCAAGTCTGTTGCCTATGTTTAAAAAAAACCATTATTTTCATAAATGTTTATGCTAAAAATGTTTGACCAATTGATTTCATGCTCTAGACATTATTGCAACAGCCGCAGACAAAGAAAGAAGCGATGCCCAACTCTGTATAGTTTCCGCTTTAACGCTCAGAGAGGGGTACAAACATATATAAAGAGAATGAGAAATATGCAAAAAGAACGGAATTTTATTCAAATAATTTTCATGCGTTTTACTCACTCACGAATACTCATTAATTGTAAAAAATGTGCTGCCAGATCTCACTTGTAGACATTTAAATTAATATTTTTTTGAAAAAAAACCTGTTCGATCTACACTACCGTTGTCTGCTTTTGTGCCTACGCTGCTCGTTGTACCTCACGAGTTTTTGGTTATATATTTCATGTTCTTCTCTCGCACTCTCTCTCAATAATAGCATACCGGCTTGTGCTACCGAATGACGTAGAATAATCTGGCCTACTGCTCCCACTACACCGCGTGATTTATGATACATACGAGTACTTACCTACCCTTTTCATTAGCCGCTACTACTCCCAGCGCGCTTCTTTGTGTCTAGCTTGAGTTGCAAAATAGGTAGTAAGTGGGACGTTTTGTTTTACGGCATACTCATTTGTCTGATGCATTTTTACCTTATCGCTGTTGTTTATTTGTCAATGAACTTAAGCGCTCTCTCTCTCACGAACCGGCAGCGGCGAATATCTTTCAAATGATCTTAAGCGATCAGAGAGCTTGCGATCGCGATCTCACACGCTTACTATTCTCGCTTTCAATTTCATGTGAGCGCGTAGAGCGTTGAAATGATATGAATGATAAATATTTCGTGCGAGTACAGCGTTTGCATGAAAGAGTAAAAAGTCCATGAGCACAAAAAAAAAAATAAAAAAAAATATTAAGACACTCTTTGCCTTTTGCAGGCGGCATTATTTTCGTTTGAGTATATATAATACGGCCTGTTGCTGCGGCAATGAATTTATTAGTGAAACAGATTTTGCAAAGAGCGCAACAACTATTTTGAGCGAATCGAAAAAGCAAAAGAATACCAAAACTGAACAAGTGGTGAAATAAAGTTCATTAAATGTACAAAATTAAAATAATAAATTAAATTATAAATAATTTTCGAAAACGTCTACCCGCATTAATCGAATGGTTAGAGAAAAAATTGTTAATAATTTCCTGCGCCAAAACTACAATTGGTGTGCTACTTGGGAACGCGCTCAAAGGCATTTTGATAAACGCTGAAAGACGAAACGATATTGAAAGGTTTTGAACTGCAAACTCATTTAAAATTACAATAAAAAAGACAAAAATTTAAAAATATTGAATATTTGTCATTGATTTGAAAAAAAAGAAATAAAGAATTCGTGCGCGTTGAAATAATTGAATTCAATTGAAGGCAATCTGTGATTAAGACATAAGAATCGCTCATACAAGCAGTTGGAAAACGTAGTAAAAACGATCAAACCAAAATTGTGTAAAGTTGAAGATAACACACACCGAAAAAAATAGAAATAAAAATAATTGGTAATTAGCGATAAAGTGATTTGTAATTTGAAAATACATTCCATTTGATAAGAAAGGGAAAAAGTGTATTTGAAAATAAATTACTGAAAAATCTAAGGAGAAGTGCAGTATTTGGTAGACAAGTATTTTAATTTTATGGAAATGACGCCGAGGCTCATCACTTATTTCCTGGTATGTTTCTTTTATTGAATATCTATTTTCAAATATGTATTTTAATTTATTAACGTTATCAATATATGTTTATGTAATAAATCACGCTGTGGAAGGGTGAAATAAAAGAGAGCTTGAAAGGCAATAAATTAATTTAGCGATCATAATAGAAAAGCAATTACAAAAGAAAATAGTGCAATGCATTAATAAAGAAAATTAATTTTATTATATTATTATTTGAACAATATATATTTATTTATGTTTATAAATATATTTTATTTATTTATTTTTTAATTCAAACAAATTCTGATTTTATTAGTGCAAATAATAAAAGTAAATATAAATAAAAAATGTGAGTTGCTTTAAGTATATTTAGAGTTATTATTGAGGTATTTAGTATTCACCCAATTCTGCTTTGGTTCTTCAACCACACCTCTTTTATATATATATTTTTTTCGTTTTGATATGATGTAGGCACATATGTGAGTACATATTTGGCTGATTATATTGCTGCCTTTTAACATAAACAACGGTACTTGTTTGTTGTTTTAAAATATGTAAAGATTTTTTATTTGATTATTAAACTCATTTAAACTAGTCTTTTATGGACCAGTTGGCAACTAGTTTTTTGTTGGTGTCAACTGCTTTTTTTTTTCTAAATTAAGACCTTTTTATGTTTTTACAACTCACGAGTCAACTAGTGATTTTTGGTCTAGTCGGTAACTAGATGCTTATTGTTATCAAAAATTGTCATTATTGAAAAAAGTTTACAACTAACAACATTTGTGTTTAATTTTTCAACTGATAATCGAGTAGTGATTTGTGAACTAGTTGACCACTAGTTGTTATTGGTATCAAATATGGTCATTAATTTAAAAAAAAATTGAAACTAATTAGTTTTGATTTTAAATAACAACTCTCAAAACTTTGCAACATTTTATTTAATTTAAAATTAACACACTACCATATTGCTGGTAAACTAAAATTCCCATATAAATTAAATATTATATAGCTCAGACTGATTGTGCGCCGCTTTTTCTTTTTAAATTTGTCTCATATATTAATATTAATATTATGAAATAAATAAAATACATATCAACATACGTAGTTATGAGCGTACATAAAATTCAGTTGGTTAAAGCATGCTTACTTGCAGAAAAAACAGATGTTTACTCCTATAATTATTGCTGATAAGAAATGAGTCATGGTTTTTGTAACAAAAAATAATTGATCGATTGTTAAATTTAAAAAAAAAGAATAAGAAAAATAATAGCAGTAAATATATATAAAATTATATAAAACTGAAAATAGGCATTTTTACAGTAATTATAACGCCTGTCTGAACAACCTGTCAACGCTTAATTATTATGTCTACTCTCTTTCTAAGTACATTGTAATTGAGAAATAGCAAACTTTTTTTTCTAAATGCTAATATATCATATATAAAATTAATTTAATTGTCTATTAAACACGTCATTGCCACCTCATGTTATAATTATTATTTAATTGTCAATATTAAAGAAATTCCGTTGCTAAATATTACTCATACGCCCCACCGTTGCATAGTGCTGCTGGCTCAAAGTGCATTACTGCATGCATACAACTGTTAAAGTCCAAACAGTTATTATGTTAATTGTTATTAATTCAACACTTTTAACAATTTGCTTAGATTTTTTTTTACAATTATTGACACGCAAACATAAATTATTTAAGCGAAAAAAAAAATTGTCACGAAAGCAGTAGACAGTGGCACGCTTATTAGCTAAAATATATGTATTGTTGTTGCATTTTTGTATATTTTAAATTAATTGATTAGTTGTTAGTATTTTTCTTAAAAATTCTTAAGAAAAATTTTCTCATATAAAAACAAATTTTTTTTTGGTAGCAAAACCTAAACGACGGAGGTGAATACTTTGCTTTTATATAGATTTTAGTAAAAAATGGTAAATGTTCCATTGTTTTTTTGGTTTTTCCAACTTTTTTAATAAACCCAAAAATGGTTACATTTGGAGTTGTATATAACTAGTTCCATAGTAATTTGTTTAAGCAATGAAAAATTATTTTTGTTTGTCTGCAGCTCTGCTTCAAATTTTTGATTTCAATACAAATGGTTATTTTAGCACTAGTTTTTAACTAGTTTGATATTATATAAGAAAACATTCTTAAAGTACATATTTTTATAAGACATGTTTTGTTTTCATGCTTGTCTAACGTCAACGCACAACTCATCCTAAAATGTTATTTTTTTGGACTAGTTTCTAATTAGTTTAATAAATTTATGGTACGCTCTCTATCTTACATAAGTGCTCATCTTTATTTGGAATTTAAAATTTCCTTGCTGAGTTTAAAATGGGCGTTTATGAATTACCTTGTAACTAGTTTAAATTAAAGATTTCTCATATAAAAATATAGATTTATAAATTAAACAAAAAACTAACTTTTCCCCCTTATTCTTTTTCGTCTTCTTCACAGTGCGGCATGCGCCATCCTACCACAGGACTTAGCGAAGACGACCTCAGTCGTCTCACTGGTTCATCCTCATCGACAGCATCTTGTGACAGTAATTCATCAAACTCTTCCTCTTCATCATCATCGTCTTCTTCTTCGTCGTCGTCGGCGGCGAATACACCCGCACATAAGGAGGGCGTCGAAAGTGAGCTTGTACATCACCAACACCACCACCACCACCACCACCACATGCTTGCGACGAGTCCCGATAAAACTACAAATAACACATTAGCCCTAGTCGCCAGTACACTCAAGCAAAATAACAACAACATCATCAACATTAGTACTATTCATAACAATAATAACAACAACAGCAATAATAATAACGGCACGCATACAAATACAACAACACGTTTTAGTTCAACATATCTACCCGAACTTATCAATCCGCTGGAATGGCAAAAGTCACGTAAACGCAAAGAGCGTCTTGACAGCACCTCCTCAGCAACTGGACAGGATCGTAAGTTGCAACGTTCGAATAGCGAAGAGCTACTCACGCAAGAGCAACAAACGGCCACCGTTGTGGGCAGTGCAGATGCACTAAACGCCGGCAGTAATGCGTTGAAGTCTAACAAGAGCGCGGATGTGATTAGACGCGTCTCATCGGAAGATTTTAAGAAGACCGCCTCCTATGCTATTTACGAGCAAGAGTTACGCGAAGCGGCCGAGTGCCGTGCGGCGGACTTGAAGCAACGCCAACTGCAGCAGCAGCAGCAGCAGCGTGCTACCACGAATGAGAATGACAGTGCGTTGGCCAACCGTCAGAAGCAACAACCAGCCTCGCAACAACAACAGCAACAGGAGGAGACCGCACACGCGCCCGTCTATCGTGACTCGTGGCTTAGTGGTCCCACCAAAGATATGACGCGGCGCTCCCGCTACGAAACTAGCCCGGCGCGCTCGCAACGCTTCTCACCTGTGCGCACGAACGGCGCTAATGGCGGTGGCAGCAGTAGCAAGCATCGCGACAGCGACGATAGTGAATGCGAGCACGAGCGTCGTCGCAGCAGCGAGCGTTCATGCAAATCACGCCAGCCGCCTGGCCGCAAGGTGGGCGTGGTGAAGAAGAGCAGTGCCGGAAGCGGCAGCAGCAGTGCCGCAAAGTATTTGGCTACCTCTAAGCGCTTCGACGAAAACGCCGCCTACAAATACGATCTATCCACACTGAAGTATGAACGCCGCGGTTTCATCAGCAAGAAAGGCAACACCGGCAACGGCAGCAGCAGCAGTAATGGCAGTGTAAATGGCAGCGGCAACGAGAAAACCAACGATCACAATGACAATAATCTAATTGACTTCCATCAACAGCCACAAAAACAACACCAACACGCCTCAGGTGCGCAGTCACAAACGTCAGCTGGCGCCGCATCCACCGCCGCCACACAGCTGCAATTGAAGAGTGTTAATGGTATTGCAACGTCAGCGGTGGCAGCGCCACAAACAGTTAAACGCGCAAGTGCCATTAACAGCGCTTACAACAGTGTGCCACTAACCGCCGCTCAAGAGGCTCTACCATGGGATCGCAGCGTACCCGAAGATGCCACACCGATGTTAAGTCGCCGTTATGCGCCCGTGCGTCATCATCCTGTTGATAATCTCGATACGGCAGCAAAACTATCCAAGGTTATGCCATACCCACAACAGTTTCACAAACAATCCGCCGCACAGCGCGCTTTCGATGACGACATGGATTGCATGGACTCACTCAGCACTTTTCGTGCATTTACCTCGCGCGATGTTATGGAACAAGTTATACCGGCTATGATGTCTTTCCAATCACCGGAAGAGCGTCTCAAGCAGGTTAATAAACGTTTGACGGCTTTGAAAAAGAAGCTCGTACAATTGGAAGAGGCTTATGAAATGCGCGTCGGCTATCGTCCGTCACAAGCCGAACGTATGAATGATAAATATATGAAGAATATTTTGGCGGACATTAATAAACTGCGCAAGGAACGGCAGGAATTGAAAACCGATCCGATGGGCGCGTTGGGCATGAAAGTGAGCGGCGGCATGGATGCCGCCAAGAAGTTGGAGAAAATGAAAACGACGCTGCAGGAAATTGAACAGGTAAGGGGGGATTTTTATGGGGCTAAGTAGATAATAAGGAAAATTATATGTATATGCCTTTTATTTTTATTTTATTCAGATTTTTATTTTTTTATATTTTATTTTGTGTTTTAAATCAATTAATTTTTTTTTTTAATTTTTAATTCTTATATTTTCTTCTGTTATATTATTAAATTTAATTAGAACAAACAATTTTCAATCATTTTATTTATTAAATTTTCTAGATCATTTTATTTTTTTATTTAATTTTTTTTATTTTTTGTTTCTTATACTTTTTTATTTTGTGTAATAATCTTTATTTAATATTTGATTTTATTATCCTTTTTCATTTTAGTTTTTATTTATTTTATTTTATTTCGTTGAATATAATTTAGTTTTATTTTATTTATTTTAATTTTAATTTTATTTTGATTTATATTATTAAATTAATTTATATTATTAAATTATTGTATTTTATTTTGTTTATATTTATTTATTTTTAAATTTACATTTATGTTATTTTATATAATTTTATTTTATTTTGATTTATATTATTTTATTTCGGTTTTTATAATATTTCATCTTTAGTTTTATTTATATTATTTTATTTTAGTTTATTTAATTTTATTTAATTTTTAGTTTTATTTTTTTTAATTTTATTTTTTTTTTTAATTTTTTTTTATTTATTTTTTTATTTATTTATTTTTCTATTTTATTATTTCAATTTTATTTTTATTATTATTATTTTTAGCTTATTATTTATTGCTATTATTTTTTGGTGTATATTATTTCATTTTTTTATTTATTTCTTTTTGTTCTATTTTATTTTTTTTTAAATTAATTTATTTTTAAGTTTTACTTTATTTTTGTATTTTAGTTTATTTTTTTTTATTTTGTATATTTAATTTAATTTTGTTATTTAAATTATTTTATATTCTAATTTATTTTTATTTTTATTTATTTATTTCATTTTTATTTTATTTTAATTTTAGTTGTAATTTTATAATAATTTCTTTATTATTATTTTTTTTTATTTTTTATTTTTTATATTTTTTTATTTTTGTTTTTATTTTTTTTTTATTTTTTTTTATTTTTAATTAATGTAATTTATATGCACCGGTATATATAGGTATATGTCTGTATATAATTGCAAACCCAGACGCGTACACAAATGTTTTCCGTATTATTTACTCACACAAAAAATGTTCATAAATATGTATTTATGTATGTGCCATATATATGTTCGAGTATAAACAAATTTATAACAGAGCAAAAGAAATAAAATGCTGGAAAAAGAAATCAAAACGAAAGTGAAAAATAAGCAACCAGTTGCATATACATACATACACGTATGCACATTCATAAAATCAGACCCGCAGACACATTACCCAAGTCACATATGTACATCCACGCCCACTTGCTTATAAATATTTAAAACATTAAAAAATTCGCAGCGGCAGAGCAGTACACGTCATCCGTCACGTGTGTATGCCATACATTTCAGTTAAGTGATGTTAAATGTTGCTAAAATTAAAAAAGAAAAAAATAACATTCAGATAAGTTTACTTAAGCGACGATGAAACAGTGAATTTGCGAAAAAGCGATCATTTGTCATTAGCGGTGTTTTCAAAAATAGAACTAATGATATGTGAAATTATGTAATAAAAAGTAGTTAAGAGAAAAATTAGAACGGGGAGAAAAAGAAATCATAAAGAAATAAAATAAAAATATTATTTTTGCAAAATATTTAGTTTTCTAACGTCAGCAAGATTTTAGTTACCTGAAAACTGTTTTAAAACAAATTTCAATACTAAAATTCTTTGATTTTAAAATCTGTCAATTTTTTTCGCTCAAAAAAATTTACGAAAAGTATTTCATCATCAGCGAATGTCTGAGCACTTATGTATGTGTCAAAAAGAATTGTGTGAAAAAAATTCATCTAATTTTCAATTCCGCGCTGTCCACTTTTGGGCATTTGATGTGCCTTGATTTTGAAAATCATTTGCATGTACTCATTTTTCGTACGACTATACTTTTGGCGCGCCACACACATTTGCATTCGAAAAAATTCCTTATTTAATTTTAGACTCAATTTTGCAAAGATTAATAAAATTTATGGGCTGTAGATGCCTTAAAGTGATTCACTTGTTAGAAGTATTTATTTAGTACATATTTGAATTTAAAAGAAAAATAAACAAAAATTAAATACTTTCCTCTAATATACCTTCTGCTCAAATATAAACGAGACTGGCTCAATAAAACAAAAACGGTTAATTATTCTTCAATATTTATTTATCCCCTTTAAAATAGTCACCATTAGAGCCGATACACATATGCCACCTTTTTTTCCAATCTTCATAACACTTCTGGTAGGCCGCTTTAGGTATGGCTTTCAGTTCCTTCTTCGAATTCTCTTTTATGACTTCAATCGACTGAAAATGCTTTCCACGAAGCGGCAATTTGAGTTTAGGGAAAAGAAAAAAGTCGCACGGTGCCATGTCGGGTGAATACGGTGCTTGCGGAACAATATTTACGTTGTTTTTGGTCAAATAATCGCGTACAAGACGAGACGTATGGCAACAATTTTGGAACAAGTCGAGCAGACACACGTCTCATGCCCAAAACATCGTGAATAATGCGATGAGCGAATCCATTTGATATGTTGAGCTCACTAGCTATCTCTCTTTCAATCACACGACGATTTTCCAACACAATTTTCTTTACTTTTTTTGACGTTTTCTTCGTTTATTGACGTTGCTGGACGACGATCGTGGGACAAGTTCTCCAGCGATGTACGGCCGTCCTTGAACGACTTATACCAATCAAAAGTACGTGCACGTGATAGGCAAGATTCCCAATATGCCTTCTGCAACATTTTCATTGCGTCCTTCGCACTTATTCCATTGGAATTATTCGGAAAATTCTAAAAACACACTCGAGGTTGACTTGTTTATAGTGCCGTAAAAAAAAACTATGTGACAGATCGCGCTCACATTTGACATGTAAACATATAACAGTCCTGGCAACCTAAGCAAAAAAAAAGTATGGCCATATGTCTTGTCCTTGTCGAGTTATGGATAAAGTCTCGTTTATATTAAATATGTATATGCTAAATAACGTTAAATAATTTTTTTTGTCTAATTTTTTTTTGAAACCACTAATAAATATTTCAAAAAATACTAACTGGCTCATAGATACTATTATTATTTATATTTTTCTATTGAAGTTTTGCAAAAAAATTACATCTAATTAAAGTCAATTTGTTTAAAAAGCTTTTTTATTAATATTTTACTCGTGAACTTATATACGTGAAACTCCAAAATCTTGGTTTGGTTTACTGAACTTGTCTTGTGGTGCAGCAAATGTTAACAATTTAAACACACACTGAACTCTTGAAACACAAGATTTACAAAAAGTTTAGTGAACTTGTGGAACACGAACTGTTATCAATTTAAACACACACTGAACTTGTGAAACATAAATTCCACAGAGAGCTTCATAAACTGCTCCACAAGTCACTCTTAAGGGGGTCTCCTCATCAGTCAGTTTCAAAAAATCGATTTTTTTTTTTTTTGATTCAATCGTTAGAATTATTATTAAAGAATATTCTTGCAAATTTTGAGAGTCCAACTCAAACTCGTTTAGGATTTACAAATCTGAGTAGAGTCTCGCGTGGGGCAAGCGCGAGCTAAACTAAAAACTTTAAAGCCTATTTCCCGAAAACCGTATTTTTTAAAATTCCGTGCACGATTAAAAATGAACCATTAAAGCTATGTATACAAGTAAGACACCGTTTTTTAGATAATTTTATTGTCCATAGATTGAACTAAAAATATTTATTAAAAAATTTTTATTTTACAATGTTATCAACTCAATTATTCTTAGAAAAAGCACTAAAAATCGAGTACTTTTTTAAAAAAATGACAAAAATGTTAAAATTTCAACTTTCAATCACCATAATAGTCTATGATCTGCAAAAAAGCCTTCTGAACAAGGAAGTATTTCCATTTTTTGTTTCAGATAAAAATTACGGGCTGAATCATGCACGGAGTTTGAGTTGTTAATCGCGAGCTGCTGCGCAAGATTTTTCATAAATCAGCCATTTTTAATTATTTTGACATACAATAAACTTTTTTTTGTTGAATAAATATATGTTCAAAAATATGCAAAAGATCATTTGTTTCTCTTGTTGTTTTCATGTTCAAAAAAAAATCCTGAAAAACCTCTTTTTTTGTAAGCTACTGATGAGGAGACCCCCTTAAGCCAGAAAATTTATTCAGCGAACTTATGAAAAATAGAATTCTCTTCATTCATGTTATATAAAACGCACAAATAAGTATGTTTTACAGTGAAAAAAATGAAACTGACATAAACGTGACTTATAATTTTTAATTTATTAATTAAAATAACGGTTTAATTTAAACTTAAACACGGTTTAATTTAAACTTACACATTATTTTAAATTAAAATGTTAAAATTTTATTTTTGAACATATGTCTGCTCGCAAAAAACTTTTTTTTTAGTTTATTTCACATTTGTTCCCCCATTTATTCGCGTCTATTTATTTTGCCTGCTCTGTGGACATTCCCTACAACAATGCTTTCGTTTTAAGCGATATAAAATTTACGTCGCAATTTCATTTTGCACACCTAGCGCTTATAATATACACGTACATGTGTGTATGTATTTATTTTTACATTTCAGTTTTATTTATCTCTTTCACTGTCTCAAAGGCTTTTTAGTTTTGTTTAGATACTACGTGTATGATTTGCAATTGTTGCTTTTTAAATTTTATTTCTTCTGCAAGCTTTTGTAGCCTGATTATGCGCTCCGCTTTGCTTCGACAAATATATTAATGTTAAATGTAAATGTCAACAAATTGCGAAAAAATGTCAAAAATTTGTCGTTCAATTTATTTGACTTGTGGGTACAAAGCAAATATGATTAGCACAGTGACGGTGAAGGACAATTAGGTGAATATGAAAATAGAAAAAAATATTTCGGCGTGTTCATTAATACAAAAATTTTCCTTTGGCGAAAAATTAATCGATTTGTTAAGTAAGAATTTAATTTTTTTGTTGGATTGAAATTTTATTACCTGCAAATATTTGTGGTAATTTAAAATTTATTCCCGGGTATTGTTAACCAAAATACGTATGTGATATATCGTTTATTGTGTTAGGCAAAAAAAAAAAGAAAAGATTTTAAATTTTATTGGCGTTATACTGTTTGAGTGGATATTTTATGGAGTTATTTCATTAAGAGCAGACTTATGGAACACTAAATTCAACATATACCTCTACTGAACTTGTGGAACACTAAATTCACCTTTCAACATATACCTCTACTGAACTTGTGGAACACTAAATTCAGCTTACTATACATAACTCTACTGAACTTGTGGAACACTAAATTCAGCTTACTATATATCTCTGTACTGAACTTATGGAACATTAAATTCAGCTTACTATACATACCTCTACTGAACTTGTGGAACACGAAAATCTGCGTACAATGAATACATTAATTGAACTTATGGTACTTTTTTTTATAGCTCTACCCTACCTTAAATGAAATGAACACACTGTAAAATATGCATTTAAACCCCATTATTTATTTAAAATCGTCCATAAATTTTTCATAGTTTTTTATTTGTAATCCTTAACTGCAAATTAAAGCCTTGGAAAAGAAAAATTTCCGCCACTTCAATAAGAAAATATTTTTTCGTGTCTTATAATTAGTAATTACAACTGTTATGTAAAATGTTCTCTAATGCATGACAAACGAATTTTCAGAAAAATAAATGTACTTATTAAGTTAGCTGTTATGCAGCAGTATTTACAGAAAAAAAATGTGTAAAATGAAAAACAATTAACGCTTTGCCTTGTAAAGGTCTGTTAAATACTGAGATGTAAATATGTGTGTGTTTTTTTTAGATTATTATATATATACATACATACATATGTATGTTAAAAATAGTATATTATTTACCATCCTACGTATTAGAAAATGTTTTATTTCTTTTCCCATTTACTAAACTCACACCTCTCTTGCTACCATCTCCTTCCAGAGTCTGGCCGACAAGCGTGAGGATACCAATCGCTCCGAATCACTCGACGAACTTAACGCCGATCAGCTGGTGCAAGAGAAGAGCGCCGTACAACATGGTCTACTCTATTTCGAGTCACTCTACGGCCGTCCCGGCACCAAGGATGAACGCGATGCCGCACGCCCACTCTACGATCGTTATCGTCAACTGAAACGCATGGTCTTACGCAGCGTTATGCAATCGGGCAGCGCTATAGCCGGTGCACCCGAATTGCCAACCATACACGAGAATGAAGCGATGGTCTTCGAATTCACACCCCACCAACTCTCATCGGCCAACAGTACTGAATCGAATTCGCCGAGCGATTCGGCAACAGCGCCAAATGCATCCTCGGACGACTCGACAACCACCACAACCGGTGCCAATACAGCTGAGGCCACAAGCACCACCACCAACACGCAGTCATCGTTAATGAGCGCTAGTGAGAATATTAGCGCTTTAAATATCGAACAATTGTGGGAGCATTTGGAGAAGACACGTGAAGAGAAGAAGCTACTCAAGCGCACCATACGTGAGTATGAGACCATATTTGAGGAGCAAAATGGTCGTAAGATGTTGAAGAATGATCGTAAAATGATTGAAGAGACCTATGCACAGTATAAAGAGAAGAAGGCAAAGACACGTCTTTTGCAGGAGTTGATCAAGAAGCAGAAGCGTTCATTTGCCTAAGATATTCGTACATCAAAAGAAACGTTGCGAAAATAACGGCGAATGTGAAAAGCTCAATTTTATTTGATTCATTCATGTGTGTGGCGACAACAACAACAAGAAGCCACGCACAAGACCGAAAATTGTTGTAAAGCTGCGGCGAAAAGTCGAGTTATGCAAAAGCTCGAAACTTAAAGCTTTTACTGTTGTGGAATGTAAAGCACGAAAGTTTCATTACTGAAAGCACAGAGAGAAGTACTGCATACATACAAATCTGCATGGAAGTGCTGGAAAGCGCGCGTAAAATAAATTTTGCGTAAATTATAAAATTAATTAATTTTTTTGTGCATATAATAATATTTTAAATTTAACTCTCTTTTATATTGAGCACACATACGTGTATTTCATGACAAAAATAAAAATAATATGAAAAAAAATTGTTATATTTATTTTATGCAATTTAAATTGTAATAATAAAAATGCTATAATATTGCGATTTATTATTAATGCATAACGCATAGCCATCAAAACAGTTATTTAGTTATTTAAGCTCTTGAAAAACTGTGTTAATTTTTATAAAATTCACAAACTTATAAAAAAAACTATTAAATTAAATTTTAGATTTTAAGTGTGGAGCGCAGCAAAAAAAGAAAATGAAGGCGAAAGCAAAGGATAAAGAGTGCATAGTATTGAACTATGAGAATATGTAAAGTTTTTTTTTCACAAAAAAATCAACAAAAAACGCTATTTAATGTACAAGAAAAAAATACAAATGTGAAATAAAAGAACAAAAAGATGCATTGAGATAAAAAAGAACAACTTGATATTTATTTTTTTCTTTGAAAAGGCAACTTTTTAAGCGTATTAATGAATAGAAATACTATTCATTCAATTCAATTGTCAATACTAATAAAAAATTGAGTTATTAATGCAGGAAAATTAAATAAATTTTTTTCAAAAAAAAAAAATATATATATATATATATATAAAATATCTCTTCCAAATTTAAATTTTGTTGTTAATTTTTTTTTTTTAAATATGATATTTTCTCTTAAATATAATTTTTTTTTTGTAAAACATATTATTTTTTCATAAAAAATGTTTTTTTTTCATAAAGATTATTATTTTTTCAAAAATAAATAATTTTTTTTTTTCAAAAATAAATAATTTTTTTTTTCAAAAATAAATAATTTTGGTAATAAATATTTTCTCAAAATAATTTTTTTTATAAATAAATTTTTTTTTATAAATAAATTTTTTTTTATAAATAAATTTTTTTTTATAAATAAATTTTTTTTTATAAATAAATTTTTTTCATAAATAAATTTTTTTTATAAATAAATTTTTTTTATAAATAAATTCTTTTATAAATAAATTTTTTTTTTTCAAAAATCCCTTTTCAAAAAATTTTTTAATAATTATTTTTTAAAATTACCAATTTTTTATAAAAACTTTTCTATTAACAATAACTATGTATATAAAAAATAACTTTTTTTTAAACAAATTAATTATAAAATAATTTTTTTTGAAAAAAAATTAACTTGTTTTAACAATAACTTTTTTTCACACACAACTTTTTTCACAAATAGTTTTTTTTTAAATAACTGATTTGCTCGAAAATAACTTCCTTTTTCAAAAAAATGTTTTCTCTTCAAATTCAGCGCTTTCAATAACAACTTTTTTCAAAATTAACTTATTTTCAAAACTACTTCTTTTTTAATAACTATTTTCAATAAAAAAAACTTTAACAATTTTTTTCACAAATAACTTTTTTCGCAAACAACCTTTTCAGCTGTTTTTCTTAAAAAATTGTTTCCGTTTTCAAAAAAAACGTTTTTTTTCAAAATTAACTTTTTTCCCAAAAAACATATTTTCTCTAATAACTTTTTCAAAAATAACTTTTTTTAAAATTTACTTTTCTTTTAAATATTCCTTTTTTAATAACATTTTTAAATTAAAAAACTTTAACAACTTGTTTTCAGAAATGAAGTTTTTTTTTCCCAAAAATATCTTTCTTCAAGTTAATTTTTATTCAAAATTGACTATTTTCAAAACTAAATTTTTTCAAAAATAACTTTTTTTAAAGAAAACTTTTTTTAAAAATAACTTTTTTATTAAAAATAACTTTTTTAAAAATAACTTTTTTTAAAAATAATTTAAAAAAAAAAAATCTTTTTAAAAATAACTTTTTTTTAAAAATAACTTTTTAAAAAAAAACTTTTATTAAAAATAACTTTTTTTAAAAATAACTTTTTTTAAAAACATCTTTTCAAAAATACTTTTTTTTTAGAAATATTTTGTTATACATTTTTTTTATAAATTCGTTTCAAAAATAACTAACTTTAATAAGTTTTTAATCACCTCGTGTAGGGCAATTTCAAAAAAAAAGAGAAAAAACATTAATCTAAATGTATTTTTGGCAATAATTTAAGGTATATTTAGATCTGAGAGGCAAAATATTTCTGTGTAATGAATTGCTGAACACTTTTTATAAAATTCAGCAATTCTAAAATTATAAATTAAAAAAAAAAGTTGTGGGTAGAGCTGTTTGATTCAAAAAAAAATATTTTTAAATACTTTTAAATAAAAAAAAAAAATAAAAAAATATAGTTTTAATAAAAAACTTCATTTTTTGACTTTTTTAAAAGATTTCTTTTTTACAACATACTGAAATTGCTTGTATTAAATATTATTTGAAGGCTTTAATTGTTAAAATAACAAAAAAACTTTGGTTAGCTTGTTTTTACTAGAATTTTCATTGAAAAAATTATTTAAAGCAAACTTCTTTTACATTTTTTGATTATTTTTTGTACGTATTAATTTTATTTAAACGTTTTAATTGTTAAAATACAACTTTTTTTGGTAAGCATGCTTTAAATATTATATTAATTATTTTATGCTCAAAATTAGTTAATATTTTATGCATTAATTACAAATTTTTAATTGTTTTTATTAATTATAATTTTGTATACTTGGATATATAGCTTAATAATAGTTTGCTAACATTTTATATAATTTTTGTATTCAATCTACCCAATATTCCTTCTTTTTTTTATAAAAATATATTTGAAAATTTTTACATAATTAAATTGTAGAAAATTTTTATAACTTTTCATTAAAAAGGTAATTTTAAAAATATTTAAAGTTATTAATTTGACGAAATTGTATTTCTTATAATTTTTTCATAATAAAAATTATATGCGAAAAATATTTCTAAATCCACTGAATGAAAAGTTATAGTGGCAATTCAAAAACAAATTTTATTACACATATATTTAAATATTTTTTAAACAGATAAAGACATGACTATGCATGAAAATGATATTTATCCAAGCAGATAAACATTTACCTATTTGAAATGAAATTATGCAAACAATAAATAATATATCAGCATTTGATGTAGCAAACAAAAAAAGCAAAAAACAAAAAACAAAAAAAGCGAAATGCATAAACAATGCATATATATACATAAATATTTAATTGTATGAAGTGCTATTGATTGCCATAAACACGTATAGTGAAAATTTGTAACAATTTACTAATGAAAAATGCAAATATTATAACTGTAGCAGCAAGCACATAAACATATACCTACACATACATACGAGTACATACATAGATATATTTGCATACAAAATATAATATTTATGCGCGTTAATTGCCAAACTAAATACACGTTTATATTATTTATATGTCGTTTATTGGTAAAAAAAAAAAAACAAAAAAACAAAAAAAAAAGAAAATATTTCGCATTGTTACCCACATACACAAATGCACATGGTTGCTGTGTAAAGTGAGCTGAATGAATATTTGTAAAGCAAATTTTGTATAATGCTTTGGAAAAGCTATATACATATGAATATATAAATACATATTCACATAGTCTTATATACGGGTAATTGTTTTTTTATCTTTCTTTCGCATTGCAAAAACAAACATATGTATACAATTATATAACAATACATTTAAGCATAAGCAAATATATAAATGCATCTATTTACATACGCATACCACCTTTCACACATACATACACATTATTTATGTTTATTATCCATTATATATATATATATATGTATATTCATTATTGATATATCAAAAAAAAAATAAAAAATAAAAAAATTAATAATAATTATGATTGTTATAAATACCAAGTAAATAGTGAAAATCAAATTACAAATTGCAATAATTGCAAATATTTTATTGTAAACGCTAATGAAATGATGACGATGTAGTAGAAAAAATAATAATAATAATAATATGCTGTTAAAAGCAATTGACATTTGCCTATGAGTACTTACTTATGATTAAAAACAAAAACAAAAAATACAAACAAACAAATAATCAAATTACATAATTCTTTTTGAAAGAAACCATTTATCGTGTATTGTGTTTTATTTATTGTTGTTGTGTCCCTTTTTTAACTTCAACTTGGTTGCTTTGATTTTTTCGCTCACTGCGTTTTCGAAAAGAGTAGGTTTTGTAAGTATTTCAAATGCATACATGCCTGTTTATAGCTATAGATTATAATTATAGCTTTTTATTTATTTATTATTGTTTTGAAAATTAATGTTTCTTATACATATAATTTAGTTATACATTTATATTCTAATTATTATGATTCTATTATTGTTTCTTATTTATTATTATTGTTTTATTATTATTACTTTTTTTATTATTCTTTTATTATTATTATATTTTTATTATTATTCTTTTATTATTATTATTTTATTATTATTATTTTTTATCATTGTTAATATTTTTTTATTTCTTTTAATTAAATTTTTATTTTTTTTTATTAATTTTGTTTTATTTTTTTTATTTTTTGTTATTAATTTTGTTTTATTCTTTTTATTTTTTTATTTATTTTTTTATATTTTTTTATATTTTTTTATATTTTTTTATATTTTTATTATATTTTTTTAAACTTTTTTTACATTTTTAAATTTATTTTAATCATTTTTTTATAATTTTTTTAATCAATTTTTTTATATTTTTTTAATTTTTTTATATTTTTTTAAATTTTTTTATTATTTTTTTTATAAATTTTTTATTCATTTTTTAATAAACATAATACACATTATTTAATAGTACATAAATAAGATTTTAATTAATTTAATTTTTTATTTAGAATTTTTTATTTTCTTTCTCTTTTAGTTTTATTCATATAAAATATTCATTAATTTAAATTTTTAGGTCTTTTTTTCTTTTTTTAATATTTTTTTATTAGCAAATTTTTTATTTTTATACATTTATATTTTAATTATATATATATATATAATTAGATTTTCTTATACATATATATATTACTTATTTGTTTTTAACTTTTAATAATTTTTTTCTCTGTTATTTACTTTTTAATTTTATATATGTATATAGTGGTTTATTTTTAATTTTTTATTAATAATTATGTTTTTTTAATTTTTTTTTTTATTCCAAATGGTTTTAATTCTATAGATATATAATTATTATTATTTTTTTTAAAATTAACTTAAATTTTCTATTTGCGGTCGCCCCTCGGCAGGAAATGTCCACACCTCCGAGTATATTTGTGACATAAAATAAAGCCTCCTCGTAAAAAACACCATCAGCCATTCGGAGGCGGCTTAGTATAAACTGTAGGTCCCTCCATTTGTTGGAAAAACATCAAGACGCGAAAACAACAACAAAACAAATTGGAGGAGGAGCTCGGACGAAAATCGCTTTAGCGGTTACAAAGTGCCAATTATAGTATATATATTACATAACTTTTATTAATTATTATTCTATGTTTTTTTTATTAATTTATTTCATTTATTTTCAATTTTTTTTATATTAATAGACAATATTTTAATTAATGAAATTTTTTATTTATTATTACCTTGTATTTGTCTTGTTTTATTAAAATTAATTTTTCAATTATTTATTTATTTATATATTATTATTTATTGATTTATTTTTTAATTTTATATATATTTATTAATTTGATAAATTCAATTATATATTTATTATTATATTTTTCTTTATTTTTTTACTGCTAATATTTTTTTATTAAAATTATTTATGGATATTATTTTACTTCATTAATTTTGTATTTCTTATTATTCTTTTATTATTCTTTTAATTTCTTTAACTTTTTTTAATTTGGTACATAATATTTTAATAATTTTGTTATTTCGTTTATTGTTTAATTGTTTTATTTTTTATTTTATTTTATATATATAAGGTAATTTTTAATTTTTTGTTTATTTATATTTTTATTTTTATTTTTCATTTTTATTTTTTTTTATTTTTTTTTTATTTTTATTTTTTTATTTTTTTTATTTATTATTTAATTTTCATTTATTTATTTATTTACTTTTTAATTAATATTTCGTTCATCTTATCACACCTAAAACCCTCTAAATAATTATTTGATTATATAAATAGTTATTAAAACATTCTCAAAAAATTATATTGCGACTTTACCTCTGCTGAATGAGCGTCTAGCCTTGAATTCTGACTGCACGTCGAGTTCATAAAATATTTTAGCAAAATCTATGCTTCCGCAAATCGTCTATGACTGAAAATCTATGATTTTCCATATAAATATTTTTATAAATATGCTAGAGAAATATCTTTGCCCTTTCCCTCATAAAATTTAGAAGTGGTATAATGGCCTGTTTTCTGTTGTTGCTCTGAATGCAAATCTTGGCCCAAATTACTAATAAATAATGCAGAGTCAGATCTACACAAATAAGTATTAAGCTGTTCTTTTTCCCAAACTACGGCCGTTAAAGTGTGAAGAAATCTATATTATATTAAATATAACATTTTCTCAATCACTGTTTCCCAATTTGAAATATTTTTTTCTTTTATCATTCTTGAGGTAAATTTTTCCACGTTTTAAAAGTGATTTCTATGTATACGTACAGTTGAGAATTCAAAAAATTTTGTGACGATTTTAAAGAATTATACCTTAGAACTAAATTTGAAATAAATTAACCAATATTTTAACTAATCATCCGAACGATTAATTAAATCATTTGTTGAATTTTATTTAAAATTTTCATTTATTTTGGTATTTAAGAATATTACTTATATTATTTGAAAAACATTTCAGGTACAGAAAAAAATATATGAACAATGGAATTAATTAGTAATTATAATTTATTTAATGGTTTGATCAGTTTCCCTTTAATCAGCGATTCAACAAATAATTAATTTCTTTAACTCTGGTAATTTTTCTTGCGTTTTTTGAAGATAGAGAACTTTGAAAATGACCAAAAAATCATCGATTTCACTCACTTTTCACTTTTAAAATTGTAAAAAAATTTGTCTGAAAATTTGTTTTTTTTTGCAAAAACTTAAAAATATTTCAAGTTAACTTATTAGAAAACAAAAGTAGTTGAATAGTTGCATATTATAATAACAATATTATATTATATACATACATATACGTAGGTACATACATATGTATGTAAAACGTATTGTAACACAAATTATTGTAATTATTTGTAGTGTTAGCGTTGAGATGCTCTTTATATAAATGTTGTATTTGTAGATTGAATATTTATATTTACTTATTAAAAGAATTATTAACTACATTTAATATTACAAAGATAAATGAAAGTGTAAGCAAAAACTATTAACACAATTTAATAAAAAAAATTAGAAATAATATATATAGAAAAAATAGAAATAAACAAATAAACCAAAAAAAAAAAAAAAAACAATTTAAGGACTACATTGAGTTAACTAGAGAGATGCTAAATAAGCGTTAAAAGGGAATAAAAACTTTTTATAGCTAAGCATAATAGTTTAATCCTATATACATAGTATATAGTATATAGTATTTACGTACGTACTCGTATACCATACATATATTTACACCATCACTCGGCACTGATATTATTTATGCAATGTGTTAACTTTTAACTCCACGTCTATCGAATCATTTAAAAAATTATTAAAAAAATAAATAAATCGAGATATATATATATACATACAATTTTCCATAAGTTATAGTTATAGCTATCGACTAGCAAACTGATGCTACATAAACATACATATTAAGGACTTGAAATTGAAAAAAAAAATAAAAAAATCACATAAATGTCTATCACTTTCAAAAGCAAAAAAAATAAAAATATTTAAAATTATACTTTTTTCGCAATATTTTCGTTAATATATAAAAATCATATATTTATAATTTAAACCGCGACATTTAACGATTTTTTTAAAACAATAATAAATAGCATCACAACAAAATACAATAATTATAAATAAAACATTAATTTGCCTAGCTCAATGGTAAAAAAGTAATTGCGAATGGCACATAATAAATGGTAATTTTTTTTGTAAACTCGCCATTTAAAGCAAAATCATTTTTTCGCTCACAAATTATTAAAAAAAGACAAGAAAAACAACCATACATAAATAAGTATAAATACCTATATACATATATACAAAAGAGAATATTCAATAAAAATAAATATTTAGTTCCATGTCTCATACCACTTATACAATACATATTTGCATACATACACATATGGTATATATTTATATATATAAGAATTATTTATTAATTAAAAATACAAATAAAAGATTGAATAAGAAAAAAATATACGAAAATATCAATGTTAACAAATAAATCAAAATTCAATCAAATTTGTTTTATTTAATCGGGAAGCGGCGGAAGAGAGCTTGTTGCTTCTACTAACCTAGTTTTAAAAACATTGCGTACATTTGGGTTGCCTCTACTAACCTAGTTCTAAAAACATTGCCTACATTTGGGTTGCCTCTACAAACTTAGTTTTAAAAACATTGCCTACATTTGGGCTGGCATTAGATTTGACGCATTATGGAATATAAAGTAGGGAGAACTTTTTAAATTTTTCAAAAATTGTATGTTCACAAAATTTCTTTTACAACGAGCGGGGGGTGGCTTCAGAAAACTTTTTACTGTCTGATATTCTGAATATGCTTCCAATTTATGTTCTTGCCATACCATAGTAGAAGCAAATTTGGGTACAAACATTGATTAAAAAAAGAGTCTCAGCGTTTTTTGTCACCGAATTGTGTTGGTACTCTTATTTCTGATAACATGATGTTGTCAAACTAAACTGTGTTTGAAAGCCGATATTTCAAGGAAGAAAATCTCTTTTCCACATAGATCGCTAGAAGGTTACTAACTAAACTACTTTAAAATACTGTAACAGCCGAACAACAGTCGTCGATTGTCTACAAGGCAACCTTGCCACGTCAAAAATGGACACTCAAAAGACACTCAAGGAAATGCAGATTCTGAGCAAAGAGATAAAGTTTGTATGAAAAGGAACCATCTTATTTAAAATAAGTTCTATTTGAAAATTGTCCAAAATAGATGACATAATGAAACCACGTGTAACTTAGCAAAACAGATCTGGCCAACGCCTAGATCTTGTCAGGCCCATAAATATAAATCCTTTGGGGTAATTTAATGAAATCTCAAAGTAAAGATACGGGATGCTTCTCAACTGACTTTGCAGCTATAGGCATGTGGAGGAGAAAGAATCTGTCAAAGAATATCTCTGTCGGTGTATAGCGCTTAGCAGCACGCGACACCCCTCCTTCTCGCTAAACACTATTTTGACTGGAGCACTGAACTAGCCACACCAAGAATTAAAATTCTTACAGCAATTATTGGAAATGGTAAACGAAAGCGTACTCGAAAGAGCTATACGATCTTTAGAACGAGTATTTTTTTAGACTTGTGGGGCAATACTTTTTTCGGAGTCAGTCTATTTGACAGCTGTTACTTGAAATATACTCAATTCGGCTTGCCATTTGATAAAGAGCTGACTTACTCTAAAATAACGTTTGAAGATCGGGAAAATTTATTATCTAAATAATGTTTCTCTTCACCTAAGGTATCACACGCTGCGTTCTAAATTAGGTCGACATTAACGCCCAGCAGTGTCGGTAATCCGAGCAACCATGAATCGATTTTGCACCGCCTATACTCTAGGGGATAATGTGCATACTTAGAGATACCGCAAAAAGCGCACAGAAGATGCTAGATAAGTGCATCCGCCATCGCGTGCAGTAGTTGGAGCTGTGCCCATCCACTTTATGGACGAATTTGCTGAATTATCTGCGCTTGCGTGTTTACGAACTTGTGCAAGAATCGAAGCCGAACAACCATCATCAAAACGAGTTTCCATCAGAACAATTTGTTCAATTTGTTTCGCCAACTGGGCACGTTAATAAACAATATTGTAGCACTGGGAGTGATGATAACCCAAAAGCCATTGATGAGACGACGTAACATACTGGAAAAGTCATGGTTTGGTATGCTCTGTTGGCAGAGGAAATCATTAGTCCATATTTCTTCAAAAGCTAAGCCAGCCATAATGTGATAGTCAATGAGGAACGCTATAGAGATATGATTAAAGATTTTTTCGGGCCTGAATTCGAGAATGTTGATGTGAACGACCTTTGATTCCAACAAGATGGCGCTACATGACATACAGCCAACGAAACAATCAAGTTTTGGAAGGAAACTTTTAATGAGCACATTATCTCACGACGAGGGGTTGTGGCGTGGCCTACAAGATGGTGCAATTTAACACCACTGGACTATTATTTGTGGGCTTAAGTAAAGTTGCTTGTCTACGTAGACAATGAAATGAAATGATTGACGTCTTGGAAAAGAATTTTCGGCGCGCTATTGCTGACATGCAGTCCCAATTGCTGCAAAAGTGATCCTCTCGGCTGGAATTTAGTTGAGTTCACCGCAGCGGTCATAGGAAATCATTTTTGAAGCGTAATGGTAAAACCTTCATCTTTATAATAAAGCCAAACTCTTGGCCATAACATTAAATTATGTACAATTTATTTTTTCGTTAGAGCCACATGTCTAAAAAAAACCAGCCTCTAGCGTCGCAATTGGTCTAAAGGACATAGTGCGCTAATTTCAGTTTTTATGCTTCTCTTCTATCTGTGGTGTGCCCCTTGATGTGTTTCCAACAAATTCAGGAGCCTATACTGAGTCGGCTTGCCTGCTAATGGTTAAGCGATGTTTATGATATTTTTTTATTTCAATGCCAGAAAGGGTTGAAGTGTTGATATTTTTGCCGCAGAAAGGCCATAACTAGAGCTCTTTCCTATATTTTAGTCTGGCCACAACTCAAATTTATTCTTTCGCACCTAAATGTAGGCCACAAATATTTATTCAATTTTAGTTGTAGCCAATGTATGCCTTTTGGCTAAAAAAAATAAAGCATAATGGGCAAACAGATTTGGAATACATTGAAATAATTATATATGTATAAAAGAAACTTTTCAATGGGTGTATATAAGTATATATTTATTTATGAAGAAAAAATTATTTCGACAAAAAAAAAATTATTATAAAATTTTTGTAAATATTTTGAATAAGTAACACAAAAAACTTATAAAGATTTAAGAAGAGAAATTAAGTAGACAAAAAACAGTTCACAAACTCTGCTGCCCAGTAACGAGGGAAAATATATTTACTTAGCAAAGTGACTTTCAGTGAATGAGTAGGCAACCTTTGGGTTCGCTTTTCCGCTTTTCCTTACAACACTTATGCGGGTCTTAGGTAACTAGGCAGTTGAGTATTGGGCAGTTTGGCAGAAAAGTATCCTTTGCTTGTAGTACGCTTGTGTGTATATTTCCTATAAGTATTTTTAGGTTGGTTAATAAGTGCAAACATTAAAATATAAACTTTACAGTGCACATAATATTCAAAATTTGTTATTTTTATGACCTTTCTCTCCTATCACGTCAACCGTTGCTTTAACCAAACGAATAATAGCTAACGGCAATAGGTAAACAAATACCGCAAATATGCATATAGAAGGGCTTGGAGCAATATGGTTGAGGTATGTATGTACTACATACATATAGGTATGTATATAATAAGTTCTTTTCACAAAAAATTGTTGATATTGGACTGTGTGTATGTTGGGTTTAAAGTATATACAGTCAAGTAAGTTTTGCTAAAAAATATAGAAAGAGCTTATTTACATTAAATGGGCAAACTTTTAATGCTGTCTTCAAGACTAAGTGCAAGCAAGTGGTTTTGGTGGAAGTGGAAAGCCAAAAAAGGTGCTCTAATATTTTCACCGACACTTGCTTTTCCTTACTTTTTTTATATGGTTTGAGGCAAACTTAAATTTTGCATTTTCTTTTTTTTTTAGAAATTTTTTAAGTGCCGCATTTAAGTGAATTAAAGCAGTGAATATAATAAATGCTTGAATTTTACAAAAAAAAAAAACGAAAAACACAAAAAAAAATTACAAAACAAAAACAACAAAAGGCATTTGCTTATGCACGTGCACATGGCAGAAAACCGCAATCCCTTTGTAATTTTAATTGCATTATGAATTTATAATCAAGTTGCGCTGGAAAACAATTTAAAAAAAATACTCAAGCATTGTTTTGTAAATTAAAAATAAAAAAGTATAAACAAAGACAAACTTCTTGGCTTTTAACTTCGTTTTACAATGAGCTGCATTTAATTTTTTTTATTTTTTTCTGCTCAACTTAATTTTTATTCTCTCGCTTTTCAATCAATAGCAATTACTTTCACATTTTAATTTAAATTTGCTTTTCTTTGGCTTCGACAAGTGATGAGTGCATTTAAATTGAGTTTCAAAATTACAAAAAAAAAAAAAACACTGGAGGTTACTCCTGCCATTGATTAAACCGTTAATGAAGGGCTTCACTTGGTCATGAGTAATTATTGATGAAAGTTGCTTTTGCATTCAGAAGCCAAATGCCATTTACTTTAATGATAGTAAAATTTAAATTACAATGGACACTTACACATCAAATAAATTAAAATTAATTCAATTTAGACTAAAAAAAATTAAAAAACAAATTTAATATTAGATATTATAATCTATAAACACTTTTTCAGACAAGAGATGCTATTTTGATATTCAAAGAAAAAGACATTTATTTTTTTAAGATTCAATCTTCGATAACGGAATGCTAACAATAATTAATAAAATCTTAAACGGAACATAAAGTCCATTAGTAAGAATGAACTGTTAGCTTGAAATTGCTCTTTAGAAGGCTGCTTTGTCTCTTCTCCGCAGGCGAGTATGACTTGTCGCATGGGACAAGGTGTTAACCAAAGGGTTCGGATGTTATGCAGTTTCGTTAAGTATTTTCTGGCAGCGACTTCAATCTCTTTCTTGATGGTTGGTATATTTAAATCTCTATGGATATATTAGGTAAAGTAAAAATTTCGTTATTGTCCATAGTCGCATCATGTCATACCATACGGCGCTGAAAACGTGTTTATTCGCGCTAAAAGTCTTTGTCTTTGACAGTTTTTCGATTGATTGACTGAGTACGTTGTGAGCGCTCGTCAAAGATGGACACCAGCAAAGAGAAAATTCGCTATATTTTACAAGTTTTCTTCGATCAACGCGAAAAAGCAGCCAACGCAGCCAAAGCGAAATAAACGAAAGTGGTTTGCTAGGTTCCGTTCCGGTAATTTCGATGTCAAAGATGCACCACTCGTCGGGAAGCCTGTCGTCGAAAATTGCGATAAAATCATGGAAATAGTGGAAACAGACCGTCACGTGAGCACTCATTTAATTGCTGAGGAACTAAAGATAAGCCAGAAAACCGTTTGGAACCATTTGCATAACCTTGGATTCAAAAAGAAGCTCGATGTTTGGGTGTCACAGGAACTAACGCAAAAAAACATGATGTACCGAATTTTCATCTGCGAATCGCAACAAAATCGACCCATTTCTGAAGCGAAGTGGATCACTTACGGCAACGTCAAGTGAAATCGGTAGTGGTCGAAAAGAGGTGAGCCGGCGGAAACGGTGGCCAAGCCAGGATTGACGGCCAGAGAGGTTTTGCTGTGTGTTAGGTGGGATTGGCAAGGAATCATCTACTACGAGCTGCTCCCCTATAGGCAAAGGCTCAATTCGGCCCTCTACTGCCAATAACTGGACCGCTTGAAGGCAGCACTCATCCTGAAGAGGCTATCTTTGATCAACAGAGTCTGAATTTTGTTCCATCAGGACAACGCCAGGCCACACACGTCTTTGGTGACGCGCCAGAAGCTCCAGGAGCTCGGAAGGACCCACCTTATAGTCCGGACCTGGCATCAAGTGATTACCATCTTTTCCTGTCCATGGCGAATGCGCTTAATGGTGAGAAGTTGGCCTCAAGAGAGGTCTGTAAAAATTGGTTCCCCGAGTTTTTTGTCAATAGGGACGCAATCTTCTACGAGAGGGGTATAATGAAGTTGGCAACAAATTTACGAACAAAACGGCGCATAGTTGACTTTAATCGGACAAATGTACACAAAGTATATAATATGATATATTTTGAAAAATCAATGAAAAAACCGAACGAACTTTTTACTTGGCCTAATATTACACAACACGGTTCGAAAATTTTTCCCTTGAAATATCGATGGTTTTGTTGCTGATGTGCTACGTAGCGCCGTTTTGTTGAAAGTAAACGTTGTTCAGATTAATACCATCATTTGGTAAAAAAAAATCATTAATCATTTCTCGATAGCGTAATCCATTCATTTTCCAAAAAGTAAGGTCCAATGGCCCTACGGACCATAAGCAGCACCAAACACGTTAAGTGTGGAGAGGCTTTTCAACAATAAATCTTGGATTTTCCTAGCTCCAGTTGTGATAGTGCTAATTATTGACGTAGCCATCGAAGTGAAAATGGACTCCCTCAGTGAAGATGATTTTGCGATGAAGTTCTGGATCATTTTCATGCACTTCAATCAGCAAAGATACGACGTTGTTGATAATCGGCTGGACTGAGTTCTTGTGTTCAGTGAACCTAATAAGCCTTATGACCCCAGTACTTATGCAAAATAATGTGTAAAAACGGTTTGTGGGATGTCCAATTCCAAAGAACGACGAGAAATGGAAAACCTGGGTTTTTTTCAACACCTTGGGCTACATTCTTCACATCACTAACTAGCTCTGCATTACGAGCACTGGTCTCTAACAATAAAATCTAAAATCTTAGACTGCCGCAGATAGATCACTTAACGCGATGGCTAAGCAGTTCTCTATGAACCTTGTATGGGTAGCTGGACACAGTAACATACCGGATAATGAGAATGTGAACGAGCTTGCAACGAAAGGCACTCCCCTTCCATTTTCGCCATCATGGAAGAGTTTGATCATCTGGGGGCAGCAACATTTGGAGACCTGAGCGAGAGAGCGAGGGTCAAGATGCGGCAACTGCTCAGCTTTGCAAATTCCACACACTGCTTCGATTAGCGGGTGGGGATCATTATGATCCTCAGTGGTATCACAATGTGCCCGCTTGGTGCCTAGGTGAGCTAATGCCCGGCAACCACTTCAACCAACTTGTCCAACAGTTATGTTTTTCCCACCAGTTTAATATGCATATTTGACATAAATCGGATAATTCTAACTAAGTTTTATAAAACTTTCAAATTATTTCAAAATAATTGAAGTAATTTTTAGTGGACCGGACTTGAAGTAATTTTCCAACGAGACCTCCCTCCAGTTGTGGTTTAACTTCTTGGTGTTTTTCCAACATATGCAGGCACCTCCAAACGGCCGATAGATATTTTTGAGGAGCTTTTTTCATGTCAGAAATACATACGGAGGACATTCTCTGTCACGGGGTGACTGCAATTGGAATATCTTATTTTCTATAATTTTGAATGTTAGTCGAACCAGGACTCGAACCCTGCCCTTCCGAATGGCAGTATTTAAATTTAAAAAAAGTCACTCTTATATTTTAAAAAAATTTAATTCCTATAAAAATTGATTGTGACATAAAAAGGAAAAATAGTGCAGTGCGTCTTCGCTCCTTTGGAATAAGTCAAATCCTATTCATAAACCTGTCAACCAGTTTGATATTCACAACATATGTTTCATATAAGGGTTATTTGCTTTGAATTTTTCTTCGCCATTTTGAAATGTGCACGCCTTAGGGAGATTGTCATCAAAGAGACTTAGAAAAAGAGATCTAAATTCCCAACAGCAATTCTAATATATCCAACACTTGATAGATGTGAATGCCAAAGCCTATCTATGTGTCAACATATTCACATGTACATATGTACATGTATGAGATGCAAAATTTTGTGGGCATGTACAATATTTGTTTATAAGTATGTGCAAATAAAGTAAAAGCCACATTTCAATATTTATTAAGTAAATTCATGCGATTGAAGTTTCCAATTTATTTGTTAGTAACATTTTGGCTAGTTCAATTCAAAAGCATTTACCTTTAGTTAAAAGTGAATTATCTGGTTTAGTGACACCTTTGTAGTGCATAATGTTATAACAATCGATGTCAATACTTTGATATATATATATATATGAATTTATATAAAAAAGTCATCATACACTGGCGGTCATTAAAAAGGCACCGACCTTTTCTTGGCAGGTTAAGAAAGGCAATAAATGTACCTAAGAATTTTTTTAAGTCACACAAATTTTTTTGAAATATTGTAAGCTGTTTAATTAAATATATAGAAATTTTTTATATATTTATTATTATATTTTAAAAAAATATTGGGTTATAGTTTAGCTTAAATTTAATTTAATCTTCTATGAAAAATTAGTATAAATGCGAATAGAGCCGTAAAATTTCGGAAAAATCTTTTAAAACTTCATCAATTTTCTTAAAAATATTTATTATCGAAATTTATTTGCATAAAAAATTTTTACTAATTATTTATTTGCAGGAAAATTTGAGTTAAGCTAAAATAATTTCATTAAAATAATTTTATTTTAGAAAATCCATTATTTTATAGTTTGGAAAACTTTTTTTTTTATTTTTGAATTAAATTTTGGCACTAAATTTTCCTCTGGCTCCAACAATATGGCGCCACATGCCATACAGCCAACGAAGCAATCAGTTTATTGATGGAAACTTTTGGTGAATAATGCAGTCGCGTTGGGCGCCTGTGTTGTGGCCTCCAAGATCGTGCGTTTTGACAATTTTCTAGTGGGGTTATGTGAAGTCGCTTGTCTACGTAGATAAGTCCTAGACGCTTAACGTCTTGAAAGAGAATATTCGGCGCGTTATTACTGATATATAGCCTCCTTAAATATATATGGGTTTTAATTCTTCTTGAAAACCACATATCTTAAAAAAACACCCTATATTTTTTTAGTTCTCACGAATTTGGGATTTTTGGAAATTTCCAAATTTTTTGAATTTTTTAAATCTCACACAGCGGATATACCTGCATGGAAACTGTGAAGCCAATCGGAGCCAGCTTCATAGATAAGCATATCTTCACTCTCAGCGACAGTCAGGCAGCTATAAAAGCACTGAGCTCCCATACATTAAATTCCAAATTAGTGCTGGACTGTCGTCGATCTCTGCAGGATATGTGGTAATTAGAACAGACTGTTTCTAACGTGAGTCCCTGGTCACAGGTACTGCGAGGAAAACTGTAAGGTGGGTGAGCTTACTAGGCAAAGTACGACGAACTAGATTCTTTTCGACCTTTTGCCACTTGCAAACTGCTTCTCAAAGAATTTACATTGAAGTAAGCCGCAAGAGATCCCTCCGCAGGCACACTTGGTCGAAATGGTATAGGAAAAGATCACGGAATATGTACTACTTAAAAAGTTGGGACATGCCCAGAGTAATAAAAAGCCTGACCAGCCACTGTCTGATAGGAAAACTAAGGGCTCCCTATAGAAAAAGATGTTGCAGAAGCTGCAAGGATGATGAGGAGTGGGAAACGATTGCCAATCTTTTATGCGACTGTCCTGCTGATGTTAAAGTCATGGATCTAATGAGGCATAATAACGAAGCCTAATGGTCAAGTTTTTGTGGAATCATAATATATCTCATATAATCAGGCTTAAGGGAATATGATACCAGAGAACGGTAGCCACTACAACCTAACATAAACTAAATCTCTTATAAAATTTTTTAGCATTTTTTTACTAAGAATTGAAGTAAATATGTTTTTTTTTAATTAACAAATTTAATTAATTGTATTAATTGTATTAGAAACTAACATATATATACTCAAAATTTTCCTAAAATTCCAAATAATAAATAAACAAAAACTCTAAAATATTTTTTTTTAATATTTTACGTAATTTAAATTTAAGATAAAGCAAATATTTTTAGATAAAAAAACGATTTATTTCATTGAAATAAAAAACTTTACTTTGATCGTAAGTGTATGTGTTTTTCCACTTGTCACTCTTTGCTTTACTGCAAGTACCCGACAGGGAAAAATACTGGTTGTTAACTAGAATGCAACTTTTTTATGTTTTTACACCAACTAGTTCATCTTCCAACTATTTTCCATGTAAGGTGGTATTTATAACACGGCGTTGTCAAATGTGCTGTCAATTGGCAGCCTATGCATCAGCTTCATACTAGTTAAATACCAGTTCAAATGCTGGTTTGTTCTTACCAGTCTCCATAGTGCCAGTTTGATTGATTCCGGCATTCAAATTGATTTGAGAATGCTTTTGAAAAAATTCTCTCTCCGGAAGTTGTTTAGGGACCAACTTATTTGAAAAAACGCATTTATAGTTTACTTTACTTGAATTTTGGTAAATTTTTTACGATTGAAAAAAAATTTAGAAATCCACAATAATTGTGGGTTGTTTTTGTAACGACTAATAATTTTTAACAAGGTGTGGTTGGAGCTTTTAGTTGCTTTTTTGCAAAACGAAAAAACTGGTTTGAATTTATCCGCAAAATACTAGTTCATTTACTAGAATTTTTGTAAACTAGTCCAGATTTTAACCTAAAATACTAGTATATTTCTAGTGCACGGCATACTAGTATATTTTTGTCCTTTAAATACTGCTTTACAACAGATTAGTTTTCGTCTTCAAAACACTAGTTCTTTAAATAAAATTTTTGCATGCTAGTCTACCTATTAACTGCAGGATAATACTATTTGTATGTGTATTATACACAAATAAATAAATATATATATATATATAGGTATATATATATTCCCTTTCAGCTACTCTTATGCTCCAAACACCACAGTCTGCTGCCCACTCTATTCTTTCATTTAGGCCTTTGAGGTGCTTCTGTGTCACTAAAATGTACTTTATCATTTTGTGGAGTGTTCGTCGTGTTCAAAGCAGACAGCCTTCGTGTTGTTGTGCATACATATACATACCTTTTACCCAGCGTAGAGAGATGTCCTTTACAGTAGCGTCTGTGTCATTTCATACTTCACTTACCCATTTCTTCTATTCTACTTACATATAATATACGTGTATACCCATTTATGGCCTAGACCCAATATAGCCAAGTATGTATGTATGTACAATGGTATTCCTCCTACTATTTGCTTGTATTTGTACGAGTATTTGTATATGTGTATTCTAATTCACTTCATCTGCTCCTTTGTCACCTTGAATGCATTCTCTTGTCATTTACAGGTGTTACATGGCATGTACGCGCCCTTGAGGGCATTACAGTGTTAGGAATCCAATAAAAAAAAAAAAACAAATACCTTTTACTTCACTGATATGTATGTATGCACGGGGCTACACTTCGTAAACATTTAGAAGCGCATATTTTTGTGCTTTCACAAACCTACATATATGTATATAGGGTTGCCCCAAAAGACACCGGCGACTTTTTAAAAGAAAGTAAATACTTTTTTTTAATTTTATAATGAACTTTATCAATTATGTAATTGTCATTGTGTTGTATGACCTATCGCCATCTTTACGGCAACATCTTTATTCCACGCTCATAGAACTTCTGGTCTTTAGCTGCAAAAAACTGAACCAAAAGCGACTTTACAGTCTCGCCATTTTCGAAAGTTTTACCTTTTAATGAGTTCTGCATAGATCGAAACAAATGGTAGTCTGACGGTGCAAGGTCAGAGCTATATGATGGATGCTCTCCCAGTTTTTGGCGAGTTAAATAGTCAAAAGCTGTTCAAAAAAGTTGTCAACGCTGTCTGTATGAAAAATTGCCGGATGCTTTTCGGGCAACCCAATAAATATGTTTGTAGACACATAGATTCACTTCTCAGTGAATGTAAAATATCGAAGGTAAAATTTATAAAAAAAGTTGGCTTGGGTTGGATGTCTGGCGGTTAAATACAGGAAAGAATAGGCGATAGGCGAGAGCATCGGAAACAATCAAGATATCCATATCCATACTGGTGGGTCTACATAAATGGGAACCAAGCAACCAAGAACTAAATAATCTTGTAATTGTATTGACGAGTCATCTACCTCTGTGATATCAGCTTCAAAAGCTAGGTAAAGTGGAATTGGTTGAGTGCAAAGCATTCAAAGAAAATGACAAAACGCTGGTGCACTGTCTTTGCGAGTGTTCCGTCTTCAGCCGATTGAGACATCACGTCTTTCACGATGCCTCCAGATCCAACCTCACAGAGGTGGGCATAAATGGCTGGTAGAAATTTAACCAGTTTATTAAACCAAGCAAAATGTAACCAAAAGTATAGTTATGTTCTGTCGGGGAGCACAATGAGCCTACCCTATGCGATGCCGCCCCTTTCCGACAACCAATCAACTCAATCTGCCTAATCGGAATCTTAAACTTTTTTTATAGAGTTTTATTGGGTTCTTGGGATCTTGCTGCATATACTTCTGCCGACAAGGACTGTCACTCTCACAAGTTTCTCCAAAAGCATATTTTTGGAATATTTTTGTCTTTTCTTACGTAAATTCTTGAACCACCAACACGTAGGCGATTATCTAGCTTCTTTTCGTTCCGTCCCTCTTATTTATAAAGCATCAGTTTTTTGGTATTTTATTTTAAAAAAATTAAACATTTATTCCTCGATCCCGCGCTTGCATACACTCAGAACGTTGATTTGTAGGCAAGAGGCCCTGAGATTTGCAGAGATATATTGGATAGGAACACGGCTTTCAAAAGATTCTCATAGCAATAATTTGATATATTTATAAGATATCTTTCTAAATCTCCTCGCACACCATGGAAATGTGAATAATTCTTTTGCGAAATGCGCTAACCAGTTCTTTTGAAGCTGAGTTTCACTTAAAAGAGAGGAAACTTTAGTCTTATTGCAGCGTCTGTTTATCAGAGGTGTGGCTACGAGTCCTTGATTCAGTCTTGAAGCAAGTGGCTCGCTATGTAAATATGTTTTAAACTAAACCTCTTCGCGAGGACAATTTTTTTGCACTGGACCTGGGATCTGCCACGTAAACATCAACTCTAATCAAAATAAAAACTAAGCATCTAATTTACCATAAAATACTGACATAAAATTTTATTTTACTCTATTGGCATTGAAAAAGTTTAGCTTAGAAAAAAAAATTCTACCAAATAACAGAATATTGTCGTCAACTGCTTTCGGCTTCCTCTATTCAAATTATCAGTGATAAAATTTCATTGACTAATTGAAAGCAACTCAATAATGCATAACAAAATACTGGATACTAATTTCTATGAATACAAATAAGTTGTACTACTTAAATTTGCATATCTGTGCTGTAGTACATACGAGTACTGCTGTCCCAAAAAAGCAACCATTGGAGTGAAATGAATTAGTCAGGAACCACATTGAAACTAGGATATTTAGTAGAAACAGCTAGTCAGGCAACTGTATTTTATTTTTCGTAAAAGTAATAAGTATTTCCTCTCCCACAGCGCTACTATGCCACGAAATGACAACTGCCAGATTTTGGTCAATGAAATACCAGCCTCATACTAGTTCAAAATAGACTATAAAATTTCTAGTCAGCTTCGAAACAAAAGTCAGCACCCAAATACCATGCCTTATTCCAGAATATACCTTACTAATCTTGAGAACAACGTTTTATGCCTGGTTTTTATTAGGTCATATTTTTCACATCAAAAACTGACATGAAGTGACAGCTGTCATCAAATCAAAGAAACTTACCAAATGTCGGTAAAGTAGTGCATGTCAAAGACTGTTGTAAAATTTTCGTGTCACACGATTGGTAGCCTGTTTTGTTCTTAGCTGTCAAAATGAACTAACAGATTTTGACAGCAAATTTTTTTTAATATATTTGACATTCAAAAAAGTATTAAAATCACCAATAGAAAAAATGGTTATTGTTTAAATTTGAAGTGGTATTGGCTGCAATATTTAACGTGGACTCCAATAACTTCAAAGAATTGTCAAGCGGATTCACCACAGGACCTCTTCCAGCACTTTGTTCACTTTTAGTGTGTGCTTTTCTGTTGAAAGCTGCCTACAAGAAATATTTATTTAGTAGGTAAGGGCAGCGAAGGCTGTTCCATTTGGCAGATACTTCCGACCGCGGTATTTTCAAAACATCGGCCATATCCTACCATTGGGTCTCCCGAATGTTTCGATTCCGGTATTCTGGGGAAAGGAAATGGCCCATGGCCCTTTCCTCAATTCTACTTCCTGGATCAGCCTCTCTGTCCCTTTGCATGCGAATATCGGGTCAAATGTGGAGTTACTACTTCTAAAGCCAAATTGATAAGGTTCAATCAATCTTTTTTGACGAAGGCTTTAGTCTTTCATAAAAAAAAAAATTTGACAGCATTTAAAGGCAACACTGAGGTGGCATGGAAGTTACGGTAATTGGTGCCGCTTTTTGTGGATTGATCACCGTATAACAAGTGCCAATGTACCTTTACCTTCGTTGATACTCAGATCTCTATGAAGGATTTATTTCAGTTTAGGGCAAAATGGACGGATCTACAGTTTATTCTAGCTGGGCATATGTGCATACGAAATATATATATGTACGTTTTGTCATTGAAATTAATTTGTGCTTTTAATCCAACATTAGAAGTATATACATACATACTTATTTATTGTCACCCCAAAATGTTTTCAAATGTAGCTGTAGCATACATTTAGGCGTTTCCATGAACTGCTGAACACTTTTGCTCTTTACCAATAACTCGAATTAACAATAACGACACTATACGCATTTATATGGTATATGATATGTTAATCTGCTGGTAGCACAACTTTTGTTATGCAAATGAATGCTAGCGGGTACACATATACATACAATATATTTATGCGAGTGTAACACAATTGATGAGAGAGAAAAGAAGCCTAAAGGGTAATAATGCTGTTTATATTCAGGTAGGTGGACGCATATATAACTATGTATAGATGTCAGTATGTACCATATATTAATGGAGGTATGTGTGTAAGCTATGTATATGAATATGTAGATATTTGAGGGAAAGCAATGAAACGATAGTGTGTGTAAAGTATACACGTATATAATATATATTTATGAAAAAATACCGGAACTGGTAAAAAGGTTTGAATATCAATTTCATCGTACATGAATAAATATTTAATAGAAACTTTTATTTATTTAATGAGAGTTTAAAAGTCGCATAAAACCTCTTTATTCTTTCATTCTTATTAATAATTTTTTAAGCCCATTAGACGAGCCCCATTTTAAACGAGGGAAAAAAATGAAAATAAATAAAAAATGCACAACTTTACATATTAAAATTATAATCAGATTTTATTAGTAAAAGAACACAATTATAAAATTAGTAGCGCGCCCACTTTAATTCCAACAAATGGAGCAATCTCTAGTTTATTCTAGATCGCTTCCGATTGGGTGATGTATTTTTGTGAAGTGCCAGAAATACACCCGAAGGTCGACCATAAGTAAAAAAGTGATTTTTATATAACTTTTGAATGTCAGTCGAAGCAGGACTTGAATCTTGGCCTTCCGAATGTCAGTACGAAATGCTGCCCACTTGGTCAAGAAAAGCTGGTGCAAAGAGCTAAATTAGACACCTTTTTTTAATAACTCGGTTGGTTCGTTAGGTCAGGTTTGACCCATCAAAGTCAGCACATATATTTATACTGTGCTTCCTCTTCAACATCAAAGAAGCCTTTGTGAGCAGTTAGCTCGATTTAAGATAATGTTTTATTTACTTCTAACTTATCCGTTTCCAATTTATATGGATTGTGGTGATAATAGCTTAGAAGTAGATGCGCCGTAAATACACCTCGCTATTTACCTTTTATCAGAAGTAACAGCTTGGTCTGTCTATAATATGTAGTAGCCCACAATAATTTAGTGGTATGTCCATGTTTGGAGTGCTCCAGGTCCTTAAGTCTTCCTTTATTGCCCACTGTAACATTTAAAGGCGCCGAAAGTGACAGCCTCGCTTGTAACACCAGCACGAGCCAGCTTGTCGGCCTATATTTTGTCTTCTCCAACTGTGTGGCTGGAGACCCAGGTGATATTCTTTGCGTTCTTTCATGAATAATCTGTTAAAAGCCTCCTACATGTTTTCACATATATGGACTTTGTTTTGACACACTTAATTGCCTTACTGACTGTTGTTTACTTAATAGATGTTCTCATTAAGCGCTTGCCTGTTGGAACCATCTCTGCTTGGAACACAGATTTGCATTCATTGAGTGTGAAGCTGCCCTGGTTTTTGGGAAAGTCACAGAAGAATTATACTCCTGTGCCTACTTTGCATTTAGACACATCAGTTTAAAGATGGATAACTTCAGTTTAACCGACGAGTTTGCATTTCGCACATTTCTCCCTACGAGGAAAGGTGTAGCTGGCTTACACCTGGCAGAAGGTTTCATTTTCCCACGTCGTATTGCATATTTGGCATGAGTTTTGTTATAACTATCTGTTATTCCCTCGGACTGCACACAATTGTCAAGGACTTTATGCGACTAGCTGTTAGCCCTACTACATACATCACTTGTAGATGGATTGGTCTGATATCTGGTATGACTTCTAGGAACTTTGTTGAACTTATTATAATCTCGCCTCATATGCTCAGTAAACAAGTACGTTGTATATATGGTATACCAAGGATTTAATAAAGCACTTCATCTTTAGTGTCGCTCATCATACTAGTGGCTCTTAAGTCCAATATACCATTTCTTTATGTTTAATAAGCTCACCCACAGTAGAGGAATCAATGCAGAACTGTCTCGAAGCTACTTCTACTTTAGTAAAGGATGTTTTTTCTAGACATTAGGTTTTCAAGAACAAATAAAACGCACATAATTAATCGCTATGGTCAAGAATTTAGCTTTATTATGTTTTAGAAATGATTTCCGCGTTGGCTCTAATAAATTCCTCTCTACAGACCCAATTTTCGACCACTTTTTGAAAACAATTAGGGCCGTATGTCAGCAATAATGCGCAGAATATTATTTTCCAAAACATCAATCGTTGATAAGCGGCTTCACATAAACCCACAAAAAATAGTCCAAACGGATTTAAATCGCACGATCTTGGAGGCCACGGCACAAGCCCACGACATGAGATAATGGCTCAACTAAATTATCCTTAAATAAATTGATTGTCTCGTTGGAACAAAAGCCCGTTCATATTCACATCTCTCAATTTAGGCACGACAAAGTCGGTAATCAGGGCTCTATAGCGTTCCCCATTGACTGGAGTACTATGACCACCTTCAGTTTTAAAGAATTATGGTCTATAGAGCAAACCAAAAAGTGACTTTTTGAGGATGGAACAGCGCTTCAATAATGGCTTGTGGACTATCATCACTACAAACGCGATAATTTTATTTATTAACTCACCTGTCCAATCAAATATAAGCTTCATCGCTGAACAAAATTTTTTTGGTTTTCGGCCCGTTCACCGAACGCCCAACACGCTTGATGCTCATTCGGCTTCGTTTCTTACAAGAGTTGAATTTTGTTAGCTCGCAAAACCAAGATCCTGCCGCAAAGAGAATTGGCTTAGCTCCAGTTACTACGTGCGATGATCACATTGGAACCTTCTTCAATACTCTGGTTCATAACAGCAATAGCGTTCTCGGTGCGTACTTGACGGCATTTCTAAGGATGCGCGTTATCCACTCAAGGATCTTAGTGCGGAAAACCGATCCATGGTTTCTCGAATTACCGATCCATCTAGGTCATTATGTCGATTGAGTATGCGTCGCGCGTACCGAACTATTATTTTGGTAATATTGAATGGTTGAAGCAAACGAAGCTGAGTATGAATCAACTAACAGCTTTTGAAAAAGACTAATTCCGTAACCAAACGTCTAAGAGAACACCCTTACTAATGGATTATTCTATTGTCAAAACAATTTCATGATGAGCAAAATTCATCCAATGATTTTTTGTTTAATTTTTATATTTATTAATTAATTATTTGTGCATACTTCTGCATAAACATTCACGACATTCATGAGCTACTGTAACTATGAAATTTGCTAAAATCATATTTATTTCACCTTATTGGATTGTCGAAATGCAACAAATTGCTGCGATGTTAGTATTTGCCCACATTGCTATGTATAAACGCACACTGACATAGATACTCGTATATACATACATATGTAGACCTTACAAAACGGCTCAATATGTGTATGTGTTTGTTTGAATTAAATTTTGTGGCATGCAAAGTGGCTTTTCGGTCATTAGCGTTGGCTGTTGGCTGGCGGCTGTTGACTGTTGACTGGTGGCTATTCTAGTGGGTGTGTTGGTTTGCCTCTAATGCACTCACACAAGCACACAAACACTTTGTTTAAGCGCAATAACACTCACTTAGCTTACTTTGCTATTGTTGTTGTTGTTATTGTTATTGTTATTATTGTCAAATAAAAAGGGCCTACCGCCGAATTTAGTTATATCAAGCTTTTGTAACTGCATTTATGAGCACTTAAAAAGCTTTTAGGCCATAACCTGAAATATTGAGCATTATTCTCTATTGACTTTATTTTTTGTGAGCTGTTATGATGATTGTATGTGTGTGTGTTAGAGGCTGGTGTTTTCAATTTGCATATAAACTAATAAAGCAATCATTTGTTCTTATATATATATATATGTTTGTGTGGGTGTGTTTGTGTGTGAAGTTGCTTATCCATGACTCATGACAGCTGCGTCTGCTGCTGTTGTAAAGCGAGATTATTATGAAAATTTTTTTTATTTTTTATGCCTTAATTTAATATATTCATTATTTTAGCGATAAGTCCATTATACACGGTGTGTCCCAAAAATAAACGAACTCTATATTTAAATCATACAATTTACAGCGCCATCTATTGAAAATTTGCAACATTAAAAAGATACATTCATCCTCTTTCAAACGCACCTAACTTCATGTAAGTCGGATGACAGATGTAAAAGTGACAGCCATTTCAATAAAACCAATCTTCTAAAGTTATCTTTCAAACTTTGGGTAAGTAAAAAATTTCATGATAAACTGGTCTTAAATGAGAGTCACCTGAGAGCGCTCAGTTATAATTAAAAGTGCACTGTGGCTTAAATATTCCGGTGGGCTCTGTTCATCGGATCGATATATCACTTATTAGAAAGCACTCATAACGTACTCTTCCCCTTCATAATTGGCGGAGACACTGCTAACTTAATTAACAATTCTTCACCTGATCCTTCCAAAGAAGTGGCGATCTTGCTCTTCCACATATACATAATTGTAACCGCTGAAGCGATTTTCGGCCGAGCTGGTCAGCACCAACTGTTGTGCCAAAAATAAGTTCCAGCCTTGAAGTCATTAAGTACAATTCTGATAAACGCGTGGATTCAATGTTCTCAGGTGCGTTCCAGGCGGCTTTATAAAGCATCATCTTTGCCTCAACGTCTTCTTTTTCTACTGATGCTTTGGCGTAACTTAGTGGTATGTTGAATAACTTCGCTTGAATGCGAATTGTGGCGATATGTTCGTCCACACAAGTCAAAGTCTCTCTACCATTCCATTGCACTTCTTATAAGGCGGTTATGTGAGTCTTAATTTCTGCGTGGACATAAACCAATACAAGACTGTCCATTCCAGTTGCATTTGTTTACATGGTAAACCTTAAAACATCTGCGAGGAACGTCATCTTAAAGAGAATAAAAATCCGTGACTTATTTCTTTGATGACTTCTTGGCGCTATTATTTATGTGGTGTGCTCCAAACTCTATGCAAAGCCAGAAGGGGTTAACATTTTCACTTTACTTCGCCTCCAAATGGGTGTTTGTTGGCTATCCTGGCAGTCAAGTACTTTTGCTCATGATCTCATCCCTCACTTTAGAGCCGCTGAACAAATTTTAGCCCAACTTTGTGTTGTACATCTTGATGTTTCACCAGGAATTAGGAACATTATTGGTATTTTTATAAAGGATTCGAGCCCAAAACTCTCCGCATGGTAGCAAACATTGGCAACGACTAAGCCGCTGCGGCCGTCAATTCATGAAATTATAATTATTATATTTTTTTAATTTTTAATCAACTATTGATTTACAGAAATATTTTTATAATGTGAAGATTTACTCTCTTCTCAATTTTTCTTGAGATGTTACATATATTTTTACATAAATATGCAAGTATTTATGTAAGTAAGCACAACACCTTAAATTACCTTACATAATTTAGCGACATGTTTTTGCCATTACTCATCTCAGAGGAATGAGTGTCCCGCCCACAGTCCTTAAAGGACGTACGTGTGTGTGTGAGTGTGTTTGTGTTTCTCAAATATGCCACAAGCCCCTCTGTGGCAGCAAATGTGCATTTTATGGCAATGTATGCCTGACAGCAGCGGAGGTTGTTGGCAGTATCTCTCACCTGACCTCTGGCATTCCTAGTACTTCATCACCTTTTCGCTGTGTCGCGATGTCAAGCGCATCGGTTGCATGTGGAAAAGGGTATTTAATGTGCTGCACTCCAGTGCTGGTGTTGACATAACAGAATTTCATGACAGCTGAATGTGACATAATTTGTGTGTGGGTCATTGAATTAATTTGTCTTTATGGGGAATGATTTTTTTTTCTTGGATTTTTCATACTAAATGTTGGGAAAATAAGTGCTTATGGAAGTGTGAGTATATTGGCACTTTAGAAAAAGTGATGAATTCGTTCTTGAACTTCGCAAGTTGTCTTTGATTTCATGCCAAGACATAACTCTCTATTTCGCCCTCAGATATGGCACAAGGGTACTGACTGTTTTTTCTCTATCATAATTGAATCATTCTTCACATAACACTAAGCTTATAGATGCGTAAGAGAGTGTAGTCCAGTTTCTGGGTGTGTCGTTACGTCGCATACCGAGGAAACGTCAGCTACCCTTTTGAAAGATTCGGTAACCAAACCATGTAGGGCCTTGGGTCACAGCTAAAAGAAAAGGAGCTTCAGTGGAGCCACTGCGATATATTGGGTTTAAGGTTTCGCCGAAGTGCTGTGTACTTTCACCAGAGAAGTCGCTGCGGCTCCCGTTGTTATTCGTTAGAGCCTAGAGGTATTTTCTATATCTACCGCATGGAGGATGTATACTGAATTTATATAATTGTAACCGCTGACGCGATTTTTAGCTGAGCTTCTCCTCCAATTTGTGGATTTGCGTCTTGATGTTTTTCCAACGAATGTAGGGACCTACAGCTTGTTTTAAGCTGCCTCCGAGTGGCTGCCAGTTTTTTAATGAGGAGCTTTTTATTTCTTGACCGAAATATACTCGGCGGGGTTGACATTCCCTGCCGAGGGACGACCACAATAAGAAAATTTAATTTAATTTTTTATTTAAATTAATTTTCTACAACTTTTAGATGTTGGTTGTACCAAGATTTGAGCCCGAGCCTTACGAATGTCAGTACGTAATGCTAACCACTCGGCTACCGCGGCCGCCTGAATTTGGCAGATGGAAAAATAAGAGACAAGATTTCAGAATACCTCCGATCTCATTCCGCAGTTTATTTTGGATCCGTCTCTCTATCTCTCCATCTCTCTCTCTCTCCATCTCTCTCTCTGTCTCCATCTCTCTCTCTCTCTCGATCTCTCTTTCTCTCCATCTCTCTCTCTCTCTCGATCTCTCTTTCTCTCCATCTCTCTCTCCCTCCATCTCCCTCTCTCTCTCTCCCTCTCTCTCTCTCTCTCTCTCTCCATCTCTCTCTCTCTCTCTCCCTCTCTCTTTTAATATTTCCATCTGTCTTACTTCTAACCTCTAACCTCTCATTTGCATCAAATAAGTATACTGACTTATGTTTGTTTATAAAAAATTGTATCCAAACAAAAAGAGTATGTGATACTTTAGTACAAAAAGTGAGCTATTTTTCGACATAGTCGTCATTCCACTCAAATACAGGTAGTGCAGCGTGGTATCATACTTCTAATGTCTTCCTTGAAGTGGTATCCTGTGGGCTACTTTAACCTTTTCTGCCGTTGAAAACTCTCTTTTCACCCATTTGTAGTTTCCGAAAGGTACGGGATAGCTTAGGACAGGCCATTTGAACGAGGTGAGCAGTTTATTCGTGACGCCACTAGAAATATCATATCTCCCACTGTGCAGCCATGGGAGCTTCAGTACACTTACTTTCTGGTTATACCTCGTATTAATTTTTCCTTGGTATATTCTTAAGTAATTTCAAGTTCAGAACTCATTGTTTTTTTTTTGCTGAAATTACCTTTAATTAAAACAACTTTTGCCAAAGATATTTTTATAAAATTTTCTAATTTAAAGATTTCCATACCATTCGCATGCAAATGTGTAAATATAACTAATGAATATTTATAGGCATATATGTGTGTGTGTATGTGTATAATAATGAGTTATTTGCCAGACAATCTACACACAAAAACACATTTCATTGTGAATTTAGAAGCGGAGACATTTACATCAATATATCTTTTCCAACGGAGATGAGCACAGAGAGCGGCAGGTGAGAGTTGGAACTGTATGCAGTGTAAGGTGCGTATGTACGTGTATGTATATGGGTTTTTGTAGGTGTTCGTGCGTGCAAAGGATAAACAATTTTAATTAATTCACTATATGTCGTAAGCATAACAAAGGTCACATGTTTACAGTATATACTCGTATAGCTATCTATATATCGTTTGTTATGAGACAAACATACATACATACCATACATATATGCAAGTGTGTGCAGTATGTATAAAATGCCTTTATGAAGAAGGTAGATAAGCATGCAAAAATTCTAGTTAAATACTAGTGCTTTCAGGCTCAAATCAATCAGACCAGTTAGCTCACCAAAGAAGAGAATAATAATAATTTACACCTGAGTATTTTGTTGTTTGCTGAGTTTCATTCTCAGTTGCAGTGCGCTGTTAAAGTGCGAGAAATGATATTAATTGCTGCAACGTCACTAAAGCCGACTGATTAGAGATTATAACTAAAGTAGGGTGAGCTTCACGGTTCGCCACTCGCTGAAGGCAAATTTTATTATTATTTTTTTTAGATGGATTAAAAATTTAAATTATCGAATTGAACTAGTATTTAACTAGTATACAGCTGATGCATTGTACTAGTACTCTTCGCTGCAGGTTTGCAATTAATATACATATATATATATATATATATATATATATATATATATATGTAGGCATGTACGTATGTGTTGACAGTGTAATGTAACAACATCAGTTGTTCAGCTGTTCAGGTAATGTTGTTTATAACTGTAGTTAAGTTAAGTGTAATGTCACCAAAAAGTTCCATCACTCCATCCATTGTTTTTTACTATGTTTTTGTTTTTGTTTTTATATGTGGTTGTGGTTGTGGCTGTTGTTGTTGACTGTTGTTTGACTGTTGTTTCACAAAGTGTACTTTGTTGTTACTTTGTATGTAGTTGTATGCTGGTATGTTGTATAGCAGCTGGTTATTTATGAGCTTACTGGCAGCTGCCAACTGCATGACGCTTCCTTGCACATATCGATGCTAACTAGCTTTGCTACTGAAACTTTTCGTAGTTGTAAAAATAAAGTTTTTGATACAATATGTACATATATTTATATTAAGGTAATCTCTATTTATGAAATGAACCGAATTTCCACCTACAAATCGTTGCAGAATTGTAACAAAATCGGCCGAATTTTGAAGCGGATGCTGACCAGTACTAGATCCTTTAGAAATTGCATACATTTGGATTTGTCGTATATGTACATTAAATTTTTGATTTCACTAAGCTGTTTTGTGGTATTTCACATTTTTTAATTAGTTTTATTGTTTTATTTTATATAATTATATTTAATTATTCCCTTATTTTATTTTAGTTTATATTATTTCATATTATTTATTCACTTGCTTATATTTTAATTTATTTTATTTTATTTTTTTTTTAATTTTATTTCATTATTTTATTTTTTTTTATTTTATTTTACTTTTTTTTATTTTACTATGTTTTATTTTATTTTACTTTACATTATTTTATTATATTTTATTTTATTTTATTTTATTTTATTTTATTTTATTTTTTTTATTTTATTTTATTTTATTTTATTTTATTTTATTTTATTTTATTTTATTTTATTTTATTTTATTTTATTTTATTTTATTTTATTTTATTTTATTTTATTTTATTTTATTTTATTTTATTTTATTTTATTTTATTTTATTTTATTTTATTTTATTTTATTTTATTTTATTTTATTTTATTTTATTTTATTTTATTTTATTTTATTTTATTTTATTTTATTTTATTTTATTTTATTTTATTTTATTTTATTTTATTTTATTTTATTTTATATTATTTTATTTTATTCTATTTTATTTTAGTTTGTTGTATTTTATTTTATGTTATGTTATTTTATTTTATTTTATTTTATCTTATTTTATTTTATTTTACTTTACATTCTATTTTATTTTATTTCATTTTATTTTATTTTTTTTATTTTATTTTATTTTATTTTACTTTATTTTATTTTTTTTTATTTTTTTTTATTTTATTTTATTTTATTTTATTTTATTTTATTTTATTTTATTTTATTTTATTTTATTTAATTTCATTTCATTTTACTTTATTTTATTTTGTTTTAGAATATTTTATATTATTTTCTTTTAGTTTATTTAAATTTTTTAATTTTTTTTTTAATTTTATTTTATGCTATTTTACCTTATTCATTTTTCATATTTTTCTTTTATTTATTTATATTATTAAATTAAATTAAATTTTGTTTTATTTTGTATTTGAAATAAAATTAGTTAGGTTACGTATACGCACTGGTGTACCAATACCACAAAGGTTTTAAAAATGATATAAAATGTATTCTAAAATTTTGTAAATATTAAATAATACAAGATTGAGGCGTATTTTTCTCCATGAATTTTTTTGAACAATTTTACATCAAAACTAAAACTGATATTAAAAGAAATACGTCGTAGTCAGATTAAAATGGTTTTAATTTTTATGCAGAATAATAAACAATTTAATCTTAAAATTATGAAGTCAAAATAAAAAGTCAAAATAAAGTAAATAACTCACAACCTAGTGAGCATAGCAGAATATATATATTACTGCATCCTGGCTACATCCGTACCTGCAGTTAACATATTCGCTCGAGATGCATGTTTATTACATTTGTATGTGGGTATAGATGTTTCTCGAAAGTTGCTTGTACGTACACGAATACAAATCTATGTGTATGCTTAAATGCATGTGTTTGTCAGCAAATGTGTTGCTTGTTTATTTTACTACCAACTGCATTTTTTCATTACCACCTACCTTTGATATATACAAAGATATAGAGCGAATATGTATGCCAACAGCTGCTACTTTGGCATTCGATGTATTGTTGTTGTTATTGCTCTTCTTATTGTTTTCGTTTCTTCAATAGCTGTTGTTTCAAAAGTTACTGCAGGTAAGCTGCTTGGAATTAATCTTGCCATTAAGTTCACTCTGTGAATTATTACTAGTCTTAAGCTCTATTGATGAGGCGATCAAGTGTTTGGGGATAATAAATAAACTATTGACTTAAAGTTTTCAACTGTTTTAATTAATTGTGACTCTTCTGTGTTACAAATTAGCTCTAAATATCATAAAATATTATAAAATATTATAAAATAAAATAAAATACAGTAAAATAAAATAAAATAAAATAAAATAAAATAAAATAGAGTAAAATAAAATAAAATAAAATAAAATAAAATAAAATAAAATAAAATAAAATAAAATAAAATAAAATAAAATAAAATAAAATAAAATAAAATAAAATAAAATAAAATAAAATAAAATAAAATAAAATTAAATTTAATTAAATTAAATAAACTAAAATGAAATAAAATAAAATAAAATAAAATAAAATAAAATAAAATAAAATAAAATAAAATAAAATAAAATAAAATAAAATAAAATAAAATAAAATAAAATAAAATAAAATAAAATAAAATAAAATAAAATAAAATAAAATAAAATAAAATAAAATAAAATAAAATAAAATAAAATAAAATAAAATAAAATAAAATAAAATAAAATAAAATAAAATAAAATAAAATAAAATAAAATAAAATAAAATAAAATAAAATGAAAAAAATAAAATAAAATAAAATAAAATAAAATAAAATAAAATAAAATACAATAAAATAAAATAAAATTTATTAAAATATAAAATAAAATACACTATAAAATAAAATAAAAGAAAGTGAAATAGAATAAAATAAAATTAAATTAAAAAATTAAACAAAATAAAATATAATAAAAGAAAAGAAAATAAAAAAAATAATATAATATAAAATAAAATATAATAAAATAAAATAAAATAAAATAAGATAAAATAAAATAAAATAAAATAAAATAAAATAAAATTAAATTAAATTAAATAAACTAAAATGAAATAAAATAATATGACATAAAATAAAATAAAATAACATAAATGAATTAAATTAAAATAAAATAAAATAAAATAAAATAAAATAAAATAAAATGAAATAAAATAAAATGAAATAAAACAAAATAAAATAAAATAAAACAAATTAAATAAAAAAAAATAAAAAAAAAATAAATAAAATAAAATTATATAAAATAAAATAAAGTAAAATAAATTGAAAATAATAAAATAAAATAAAGTAAAATAAAATTAAATTTAATTAAATTAAAATGAATGTTCGTAATAACTCATATAGCCTTTCAAATATTTTTTACATTGAGGATTGAAGTTTTCAGCTCTATAAACATTTGTCGGTATGTCGTTCTAAATGTTTGTACTACTAGTTCGACCGTACCATGTTTACCATTCACCAACCATTACAACAACTTAATTTAAGCAGCTTTGTTGAAAATATATTTCTATACAATAATACATACTTAAGTAGTTATATAAGCACTCTGCGATCTCTTAAGCGGTAATTTTGTATGTATGTATATACATGTATGTTATCATGTATTTAAGCACACTTGTAACCTTGTGGTCAGCTAAAGCGATTAGCTGTTGAAGGAATGCACATATGAATGTAGAACCGTATTTATAATTAAGCTGGAGGTAGATTAAGATGTACATGAACATGTACTTGAGCAACAATTGAGAAGGTGCTAGTTGTGTAAGTATGTACATCTGGGCAGACATGAAATGAATGTACCAACCTGCCGTACGGGACGATTCGAACTTAGTCCTCCGTAACTGTTTACTTATATTGAAAATCTATGCAGATGAGGTTAGGAGTCCTCCGAAGCTTACCTCTCTCAGCCAATTACGTCATAAGGCTTCAAAACTTCTTATATACTTTTTATGTAGATGAGATGATATATTAACTTTGGTCCGAAGGAAAAGAGATAGACTCATCAATATTTATACTGATCGGATTAGAATGACGAGCACAGTTCCATCTGTCAGTCTGTTTTAACACAGTTCTCTCAGTGTTCGGGGTATTTTGCTTAGCTCAACGAGACAGACAAAAAAGTATTTTGCGAGGAATTTGTGTTGCGCAGATGTCAAGGCTGGATAGTGACAGAGGTCGTGTTCAATAGGCTCCTCCTTTTATTCGAAGAAGGTTAAAATGTTTCGATTTTTTCGGGTCCAACTTTGACCATAGCTGTCTGGTCTGATTTATCCATCTTGAATCGTCTTCTATGACAAAGGCCAGTTGAAGCATATATTTTGCCATGGAAAAAAGTTAAACCTGCATCGTGTGCATGTTTTATTTTGGAGAGAAGGGCTGCTTCTCTCGCTTGCTCGTCAGATATGCAATTGCCTGGGATGTCACTGTGTATAGATGGTAAAGTTGTCAGCTTGACTGTCAGAATATGTCGTAACTGATTAACCTGCTGCCGTAGGTTTAAGCAGCCTCCCGGCAACTTCCATGATTGCAGGACTCTTCTTGGCAGAAGCTGCAGTGGCCTGGTAGTCTTATGATGATATTTATTTGGAGCATCCGAAAGTAGATAGCTTTGAGTCGTCCGGGAGGCTCCGTTAATATACAATCGGATGCCCCTGACAATACATCATCCGATAGGCACATATGACAACACCCTCTGGGTCTAGCTGCGTAGCGCTTAGTTTGTCTAACAGCGTCACTCTAGAATAATGCCATTCCACAACGGTCTTAGTACACTACGACAACGGAAACTGGAAAGGAAGTACGCTGAAACAAGTTTTTAAAGAGATGACATCGGTTCTACAGAAGGGGCTCGGCAGTTTCAAAAAGGAAGAGAGATATGTAAAGATGTCTCTCGCCCGGGGTGCTGAGTGACGGTCGTGACCGAAGAAAATGTTCAGAAAGTCGAAAAATCAGTACAAAGAACGAGCTGGAGAGATGTTGCTTGCGTAAATATTTTAATATGAAAAAAATTACTCCGCGTTTGGTACCGCGAATGCTCATGCCGCTCGACAAGCAGCGACGATTGGAGCGTTATAAAGATTTTTTGGAGTTGTGCCAAGATGATTTGGATGAGATTTGCAACCGTATTGTAACAGTTGATGAAGCTTGGATTCATCACCATGATACCAGGTCCAAACAGGAGTCGTTGCAGTGAAAAGGACACCAAAAAAATTCAAATTGGAAAAGAACGGCCAGCATTACGATAATTTGTTGAGTCAGGCGCGTGTGGCAGACATACAGAAGCGACGTGGCAATTTAGCGAGCGGAGTGCTGGTTCATCAAGACAACGCACCCGTGCACACCGCTCAAGTTGCAAGGGCTGCCTCAAAAGCTATTGGATTTTCAGAAATTGATTATGCACCCTGCAACTCAGAACTGGCTTTTAGTGACTTTTTCCTTTTTTTCAAATTTAGAAAAGAAGTTGCGGGGGCGAAGATTTTCAGTCGACAGTGAGATTAAAAGCGACAATGATGAAATCGGATATGGAAATTAATATTTAATTCTAAAATGAAAACCCACCGATTGGATATAGTCGTGAAAAGTAATATAAGGCAGCTCTTCTTCTTGTTTTAAATACGAATTAAAATATTGGGTTGCCCTAAAAGAAACCGACGATTTTTCATACAGAGGGCGTTGACAACTTCTTTGAACAGCTTCTGACTATTTAATCGTATTTTCCCTTTTGACAGTTATAGGCGGTCACTTTTAGCTTGGTTTAGAAAAAAAGTACGAGTAATTTTGTTTATATTTATTTGTTTGGCGTCAATTTTAATATGGAAATTTTTGGCATATTTCACTTTATAATTTCTTTAAAGGAAAAAATGTAGCGCAGGTTGCTAAGAAATAATTAATAAGAAATAATTTGTATGGTGATAAGGTCTCAAACGGAGCACAGTGTCAAAGTTGGTTTGTCGAATTCCGTTCGGGAGATTTTTCACTCAAAGACTAGCCACGTTCAGGTCGGCCCAGTGAAGTTGATGATGACAATATCAAAGCTGTAACCGAATCGGATCGTGATGTAACTGAGCGTGAGATTGGCGAGAAGTTAAGTATACCAAAAACCGGCTGTTCATAATCATATACGATGTCTTGGACTGGTGAAAAAACTTGATGTTTGGGTAGCACATGAATTGAAAGAAATTCATTTAACAAGCCACTTCAACGCATGTGATATGCATCTTAAACGCAATGAATATGATCCGTTTTTGAAGCGAATGAGATGAAAAGTGGATTGTTTATAGCAACGTCAATCGAAAACGATCATGGTCCAAGCATGATGGTGCAGTTCAAACCACCTCAAAGACTGAACCAAAAGAAGATTATGCTGTCAGTTTGATACGATTGGACGGGTGTGGTATATTTTGAGCTGCTTCCAAGAAACTAAACGATTAATTCAGATGTCTACAGCAAGCAACTGGGCAATTTGAATACATCCATTAATGGGAAGCAACCAGAATTGGTCCACCAGGACAATGCTAGACCGCACATAGTTTTGGTCACTCGCCTAAAACTGAGAGAGCTCGGCTGGGAACTGTTGATGCATCCACCATATAACACTGACCCTGCGCCGGCAGACTACCATTTGTTTCGATCTTCTGCAGAACTCATTAAAAGGTAAAACTTTCGAAAATGACGAGGCTATGAAATCACACTTGGTTCAGTTTTTTGCAGCTAAAGATCAGAAGTTCTATGAGCGTGGAAAGATGGCGAAAAGTCATACAATAAAATGACAATTACATAATTGATTAAAGCTCATTATAAGATTAAAAAAAACAAAGTATTTCCTTTTTTTTTAAATATCCAGTTTATCTTGGGGCAACTCAATAAAATTGCTATTTTAAAAATCTTGAATGCAAATTCCTTCAAACGTTTTTTTTTAATACAGGCATATGCCTATGTAGTGTATGTATAATATTCTGTTAATAAATATGAAGTGCTGGTGCTTCAATATGAATAAGTATGTAAAGTGATATGCCACTTAATAAGCGCAAAATTAAATTAGGCTTAAATACACTTAATGCGCAGTGAAGCAGTGAAAATCAATTTCACTTTTCATTGCGAAACAAAAACACAAACTCACTTACACACACACACACACACAGAGAAATAAAAGTCACACGCGTAATGAAAATGCATTTCTACGAATTCGACAGAGATCAAATGCCATTGAGGGCTTAAATTAATACACAACAACAACAACAACAAAAATAAATAAATATGCAATTTTTGAACAATAAAATGGCTTTTCATAAATGCAAGAGCAATTTGAAGGATGTGAAATAAAATGAAATGAAAGTTCAAATGAATTATAGCACAATGCTGGCGTTTATATTGCGCAGAAAAAACGAGAAACTGTTAAGTCCTCCTCCTGTCTTTCACATTCAATTTATACGCCGACATTTACCGCTTAAAAGCATTTCCCTGTTTTTGTCCACTTCTCGCCCTCCCACACCCTCACACACTCTCTCTCTCTCTCTCTCTCTATCCGTCAGTGTGCAGTTACTGCGCTTAAGTAATGAAGTTTGTTGACTGCAAAACTGTTGGCGCGTCGAGGGAATATAAATTTTCGTAGATACCATAAACTGGTGCTTCTCAGCTGGTCCACTCTTCTTTGCAGCTGAGTTGTGAGTGTGTGTGTGTGGAGTGTTTGGTAGCATAGCATTCAAGTCTCAAGCAATTAAAAATTTAATTGCTTACAATATCGGTTATAAAGCATTAATGATTTCCGAAAGTTTTGCCATTACATAGCGGTATATTTAAATATTCGTAAAGTTTCGTTCAATATTTACGAGTAAGAGAGTACAAGACGTTCGGAGGGAGCTTTTAAAAACCAAAATAAGCGCGCGAGCAAGCACAGTGTTGTCAAAGACACTGGGAATCTACAAAAATTTTAGGTTAGAAGCTGAACTACATGGTTCCATTAACATTTTCCATTGCTTAGTGGGACTACGCGAAAGGCCGAGTTTGACTTGAAACACAAAATCATTCCAAGTTTCCTAAACTTCGATCCGTTTGAGGTAACTTTCGATCACTTTTTGACGAATATTGGTTTTCAAGAGTTCCAGAGTTAAAGCTTTATACGCAGAAAAAAAGTTCAACCGTATCAAAACGCACCATCTCGGTGTCCAATCGACATATAGCCAAGGCGAGAGATTACGCGGCCGAAACCTTTCGCTCACAATGAAGCCATATTCGCTCGCCTTGTGTGGCATGTGACACCATCTTGTTGAAATCACCTACTGTTCAAGTTGTGCTCTTCCGTGCCAGTGACAGTCTCGCTTTGTCCTTTCTTAAGAAGTAAGGTCCAATTACATCTCCGGACCAAAGAGCGCACCAGATCAGCTCAAAAAAATTTTCCAATCGGCGTATGAGAATGATTAGCTGGCTTTAGGTGCTGTAAGGGCTCGACTTTATATGGATATTGATGTAAGTCCAAGTGCAAAATAAGCAAAAATGTGTCATATGAAAGTCCCAGCGCTAGGGAACGGGCTACACTCTCACTTACAGTAACGATATTTGAGGTGGAACGAGTAAGGCGATGTTGCACAGGCCTTGCAATATCTGTAACCGATACAGTTTCCTCAAATTTCTTAAAAATTGAACCACTGGATTGAGTAGTTGGACGGTTATGTGTACCATAGTTGCATTAATTACAGAATTACTTCGTGTTTGGTACCGGCACTACCATTATATGGGAGATGGTAATGAATTTGGTCGATTTTATCTATTCGTGCTTGGGTTCTCAGGAATATGTGATGAAAGTTTCATCAAAATATCTCCATTTTTACTTGAGTTATTGTGTACGAGGGCGTACGGACGGATGGGCAAACAAATTAGATACTAGCGTTAACTGAACAAACCTGTGTTCTCATACAAAGGACAGGCGAGTGCAAAGAAAGAAAGAACAATAAAGTCGACTCGTGGAGTTTTCGGAAGCGAAGGTTTGATGAGTTGCATGAATGTAGAAACCAATGGATCCAATTATTATTGGATAAGTCTCTTCAATACCGCGCATAGGTCGTCTCCATATAACTAATATATAAGATTGAGTCCCTCAGTTAACGAACTGTTTGAATCTTGAAAACATAAAACCTTAAACTTAGAAAGCTCAAAAGCAAACAGCCATAAATCTTGCGGCAAAACTGAGGAAAGACTCGTGAGAAAGATTCGACACACATCACAGCAAGACAAGAAGAAAGTGTATCACCGTCAAGTTTACATGTCCGTCAGAGCATGTATCCAAGTCACTTTGCAACGCAGGTGGTGAATTGAACGGTGAATGACCATACCTTAACAGTGGGACTTCAGACGGGGCAATAGACAACTGAAGCGCCGCTAAAAATAGAAAGGATGCCTTCAAGTTACTACTACTGGCTAGGTCTTAAGCGTGGCAAGGCCTGACTATTGTAATCGTTCACTAAAGTCCACAAGTTTTCGCGACAGTACGGTATTTTTACGAGAACTGCCTTTCATTTTGCTCAAGACCGGCGCTCAGGGGAATATTTTGCGTTCTAAAATCCCTTCGGTATTACGCAAGGTGGCTCTCACACGTTTAGTTTCATTAATTAACACGGACTGTAGAGCAGAACTATATACCCGCGGCGCTTTCCTCAGACGGAAAAAGAAACATAGCGAATGACAAGACGTGATCTTTCTTTAGCTAGACAAGGTCGGCCGGCCATAAACTACGCTGCACCGATCTCCGCGCCGGGGACTAGCGAAATGCAGTTGAAGCAGTGACAAGTCTGCCGAAACACTGCCCTCAGGATCGTGACAGGAAATCTTCTCATGCCGCCAGAGCAACACTTGCACAACGCATTAAGGAGCATAATGATTTGCTCTGCAAACAATTACTGCTAGAATGCTACAGCAGGGAGCACACCAACAGACATTTACTAAAAGCCGAATCACCACCTAAGCACATCAGAAAGTAAGTACTTGACTTAAGAGACTGCGTTCAGCGCCACCTACAACAACCACTGGACAGTACGGCGTAAAGACACACATTAAACGCCATTCAGCGAGACTCCGTCAGCATGTTCATTAACTTTCTCTCTGTGAATGGCGTTCTCGGACTCAAACCACCAACTATTGCAGACAAAGAGCTCGAGCTGTCTCGAGAGTCATGCGTAATACTAGCACAACTTAGGTCTGGGTATTGTAAAAGATAAAACTACTATTTATCCATGCTCTACCCCGAAATATCTAACGTGTGTTCCGCATGCAATGAGTCCCCGCGCGACACTAACCACCTCTATGTATGCCCCTAAAAACTAACTCATCTAACTTCGCTCTCACTCTGGTACGAACCCGTCGAAACAGTTCGTTTCCTGGATCGCCCGTTAGATGACCTCGTTTACTTAGACTGATTTGGCCTGCTCTTAAGGGGGGTAGGCAAACTGCTACTACAACAACAACAGTATCCTTCTGCCTCCATACAACTGACAACGCGCTTTAGCTTTCCACTCAAAACTCATTCAATTCAACTCTCTGCAACATCTGACTGCGAGCGCGCTAGCTATTTCTTTTTTCTCAGCTTCTTTTGAGAAATCCCACCACTGTGCCACCACTGAGAGCACCCAGCTCAAGAGCAGCTTTTCACTTTGATATTTTGTGAATAATTACATATTCTTCTTCGACTCTTGTGGGCGTTTTGCTGGCGAAGAGGTCTTAAAAGAAAAGTTTATGGGTCACCTTGATAAAATACATAAGAATGCTTGAGTACCTTTTTTGATTTTTTGATTGACAACCACACTGCCTTAACACTCTAACACTGCCTTTCATACTCTTTCCAAGAAACGCGCTTTTCTTTTATTTTCTTTTCTTTTCTCAACGATTTGTTGGCGAAACGACGAAAGAAAAAAGCAAAATTTTCTATTGTCAACTTTATCGCATTTATGACCCTGCAGCACAATTTGCAAAGACTATGGAAACGTCCACTTACTTACTCAATCTCGTCACTCTCTGCTGCTCTTCACTCCGCTCTCGACCTACACTGTGCAATCGCGCGCTGAGCTGAGCTGAGCTGAGCTGACTTGAGTTAACGTTGATTCGCACGTCAAGCGCCATCAATTGTGCAAAGGTGCATGAATAGCGTGAATGGCAAAGGACGAAAAGCGAATATGAAGTGGCTCGAGGAGAGATTGAACAATGGCGAATGCGGCGGAGAGACGAGGTTTTGCAACGATTTGGAAAATGTCCATGCTAATGCTGATTATGATGACGTTGGGCTGACTACGTGCTGTCGTCAGCTGTCGTGTCGCGTCGCTGTGCGCTGGTGTGTGGGGAGATAAGTTTACATATACATACATACATACATACATACATACATACATACATACATACATAACAACATAGATCATTACAAATGTGCGCATTAAACTGCTTCTAATCTGTCAAATGACAATTTATACGCGTGTGTTTGCAGTGTTGTTGCATTCAAATGCTTACATATTTATACGCTCTGCAGGTACTTTGCAAATCAATGTACTTGCCCATGCAGCGGCAGCGCAATGAACATGCTTTCGAGCTAACGAGCATTTTGTGCAGAATTTGAATTCAAATTAATCCGTTCAATAATTCGCGTCGTAATTTGCGTTTAATACTTCGATGCGCACGGAAATGATTATCCAATGAGCGGTTTGACTGCCAATTTGCGGTGGATGGGACGTGGACAAAAATGTACAGATTACTATTAGACCAAAATGATAGTCAAATGAAGACATTCACAAATATGTGATATAATTCTACAGTTTGTGCAAGAACTGAAGCCGCTCGACCTTCCCAAGCGACATTGCTTTGCTCTTTTCGAATCAAAGAAAACAAAGCCTACGTACTTCAGTGAGAAGATAATTCCACGTTTTGTGCGCCGGTCGATTAGCTACCAAGATGATGTGATATCGCACCTTTAGACTTTTTCCTGTGGGGATTTATAAGGACTCAACGGATGGACCAATCGGATGGATAATCTTCAAAAAATAAATACCAAAGAATCTTCTTTCGAATTTTTTGTGTTTTTTTTTGTCGAAAATTTAAAGTTTAAAATATAACCGCTAAATATATTGAGATATGGAAATCTAGTCAGTTAGTTAGTTAAGCAGGGCGCTCGACCACGGAATATTGATTAAGCTCATTTAGGCCTACTGGCCTGTTGTGATACCTACAGCCATTGCCAAAAGTATTAGGCACCCCACTAAAATACAAGTATTCTCAAATGTGGCTAAATTGTGTAATATTAAAAGTCATAGCACTCTGGGTCATTTAAAAGAAATTCCGGTCCAATGTGCTATCAGGCGATTTGTGGAGACGAAATCCCGCAATAGCAAATCAAAAAGTAAAAAAAAGCGTCTAACCAGTAAACGAGAAGACCGAATACTTATACACGAGTCTCTCAAGGATCGCAAAAATCTTCTTCTGCCCTTGCAGCTGCCCTTTCGGATGTATTTAGTAAACCAGTTAGTGCTCGAACAGCTAGAAGAAGACTTCTGGAAGCAGGTTTAAAAGGATGTAAAGTCCGAAAGAAGCAAGGAATAGGAAAAATCGTTTGGAATGGGCTCGCCGAAACCTACACTTCACGGAAAAAGATTGGTCGAATTTACTGTGATCGTTCATGAGCCGACGGGTTGGGGAAAAATATCATCCAGATTGCGTGATACCCACTGTTAAGCATGGAGGAGACAGCATTAAGATCTGGGTCTGCATGACTGCTGATGGTATCGGCGAAATGTTCATTTGCGAGGGTCGTATGGTCGTCCAGATCCCAGCCAGAATCCCATTGAGCTCATGTGGGCTATTTCAGAACGCAAAATTAAGGAACACAGTATAACATCAAAAACTGCCTTAAAGAATGCCTTAACTAACGAGTGGTATGCTATAAGTGCGGACGAATGTGCAAAGCTTGTACGCAGCATGCCTAAGACAATTGTTGCCGTTATTAAATCGAAGGGTGGACCTACTAAATATTAATATTATTATCACTAATTCATTATATTTCCACTTTTTTACTAATAAAACTTCATTACTTCACTTGTTAAAACAAAAAATTCAGTAATTAGTGGGGTGCCTAATACTTTTGGCCAAGGCTGTATGTTGGTCCTGTGAAGGAGATTATTCTCACCTTTCAAGCCACTCAAGCCACTTGGTGTATTTTTATGAAATTAAGGAGATTATTGATGATTACAGATAAAAGACTAGCATGACAAACGAATAAAAAATTTCCCAGAAAGCAGAAACTGACGCCACTGAGAGTTTGGGAGTGGCAGAAGTAATATTCCACCGATTCCTCCATGGGCATAGATCCTTCTAGCAGTGGCAAAAGTCGTTTGAAAAACAGTCCATCCTTCTACCTTGAACCCCCACGACACAGTGTTCGATTGTTTGAGTGGTTGTTCTGTTTAGAATAAGTGCGTACTTAATTGTGTTCACTTCGATTAATGGCCACTCTTTTCTGGTCACATTGCAAGTGGTCTTATTCTGTCATCTGTTGTTGGCTCTTCTGGTGTAAGCTAGTCTTAACAGATACTTAAACGAGGAAATAGGTATGCCCGCGTCATGTACAGATTTTACCGGGGTTATGACTATCTGGCGAGCTAGATGGCGACGCAAGTTCCCTGGGATGTTCCTATAACCAGGAACGCAAGCCACAGTCAAGAAAATCTATAAATATATCTTTCGTAATAAAATATGATACATCAAGTCCTTATTAAGTCTCGGAAATCCCAAGATTTATTATTCAAAAGCCTCTTCATCCTCAACGTGTAACTCTTTGGTGTAGTTTATGGTCCGGCGGGGTCATTGGACCATCCTTTTTCGAAAATGAGGCCGTAGCAAGAGTTATGACCGAAAATGGATAGTATTAATCTAGACAACGTTGGCTTTCAACAAGACGACGCTACGTGCCACACTTGCCACGAAACCAGCGATCTTTTAAAGAGAAAATTTCCGTACCAAGTTATCTCTCGAAGAGGTTATAGCAATTGATCACCGAGATCTTGTGATTTAACATCTTTTGACTCCTTCCTTTGAAGCCACGTGAAAGATAAGGTCTACGCCAACAGGCCAACGTCGATTCATGACCTCAAAGATGGAATTCATGAAGCTATTGAGCTGTATGGCCTCTTTGCCACTTTGGTAATGAAAAATTTCTTACCAAAAGATACGGTCCTGTAATCGTAGCCGTGCCGGCGATCATTTGGCTGACACTATTTTCCATTTTTAATGGCATATTTTCCTCTTTACATTGAGACATATGCAGTTAAGACCATTTACCTCCAAAAATTTCATTGTTTTTTTTTTTGAATATAAAATTAACATCACTTTTTGAAAAATACTTTTCTTTTATTGAAATATATCTGAAAATATTTTTGGCTCTTAAAACCACCATTTCAATCATCACATCCACTTTTCGCATATTTACACCATAAAAAATGCAAAAATCTGCAGTTGGAAGAAATCATGTATGGTAAATCCTAACCACAGCTGCATATTATACTCGTATGCAGCCTTGCCACGTACCATTACAAATACAAAAGTGAATATTGCATATTGATTGCTTTGATTGCACTTGCGTGCGGGACTGACCATACGCTGCCTCACTCTCTCTCTCTCTTTTTCTCTCCCTCTCTCTCTCTCTCTCTTTCACGCTTGCTATATCTTTAGCTCTTTCACAGGTCCTCTAGGGCTCATCAGTGCATGAACACGTTTGCAATCAAAATCAACTCTGGCATGTAAAGGACTTGAAACACACTCCACGATTTACAAACGTATGTAAACACAGAAATTCATGCATATATATTCATATAAAGAATATTCGCCACGATAAGCTCACATATACATACACGCATATATATTCCCACATGAGAAATTGACCGCAAACAGAGGAATTCCATACAAATCTTTTTTTTTGTTTTTTTTTTTTGCAAAAGATCAAAAGTGATAGTGATTTCAACAAGCAGAATTGGCATGCGGGTACCGCTATATTGATTTAATACGAATGTGTGGGCGTTTTTATACTCGTATTACATTTATTTGCGCATATATATGTATGTATGTAACGTAAATATACTTTAATTGGCACTAGAGCGTAAAAGTGTAGAGGCGGTGAATTGGCATCACTTCGACGGCAGTGAGTATGCAAATAAATGATTTTATATTTGCGTTTGTGTGCGTATGCATGAAAGTTTTACAAACATACACACATACCATATATGCGTATATACACTTAAGCGCTTACTACCACCCTTCCCACTACACTCACACTCAACTAACACTTAAAAGCCTATCATCACAGTCTAATTGCGTCTGTCAGAAGCATTTGATTATCCGTTTTCGTTCTTGTTGTTGTTATTGTTGTTATATGAATCGAGTTGAATTCCATTTAGTACGCGCAATGCAAAAATCAAAGCAGACGGTTGTGCATTGAAAGTGAAATTTCGCTGCACAGCCGAGCAATCACAAGTTGACGAAATTGTGTGATTTACTTTAATATGCGCGGCGGAGGGGTTGGTGGATGTGAACGTGTGAAGTATTTAGCTGCAGCTTGTAATTGTCACCATTGTAAGCATACCAAAGCGAACACGGTGTGTTAATTGAAATGTGCCATCAAAGCATTTTTCGAACCTTCCTCACTTAAAAAAAAAAAATAAATAAAATAAATATATTTATATATTATATTAAATACATATATATTGAATTGTGTCAGAATTTTTTTAATTTCTTTGGTTATTTTAGAAATTAAACTAAGCCCCAAACCTTTTATTTATAAGACTTAAACGAGTTTGAAGGATAAATGAGTCGTAATAGCAATAAAAACAAATATTTTTTTTTTCTATTTTTAAATTATTTCATTATACTTATATACTAAATTTTATTTAATTTTAAACTCCTTTATGCACGCTGAATTATTTTATATAGTTTAATTATATTTATATTTATTTCTTTAAATCTAATTTAATTTAATATAATGTGTTGAAGTTAAGTCCGTTTCCAATGCGACTCTGTATTAACAATATAACATAAATTGCAAATATTTGTATATGTATAAACGTATATAGTTGTATAAGTATATATTAACCGAAATGTAAATTGTTTGCTTTAAATAGATTAGCTTTACATATCTATTTGTCATTCCTAAAATACATTCGAAATAAAGAGGAATTACAACAGGTTATGGGCCCAGACACTTGGGCCCCGCGTTTTTCGTTAAACTGTTGATTTTAAATATCGGTATTTTAATATTTATAAAAAATTCCATAAGAGAATATCACTCGCGATCACAATGAGTTCTATGTATCAGATAGAAAAGTTGGATGAAGGTAATTACGATACCTGGTGCATCCAAATGCGCAGCGTGCTGGTGCATGCAGAGGCGTGGAAGGTGATCAGCGGTCAGCGGCCAGCAGCAGATGCAGAAAGTTGGGATGCACTTGATGAAAAGGCATTGGCTATGGTGACTTTGAGCGTGAAACCATCACAATTGTCTTACCTGAAGAATTGTGCCACAGCAGCCAGCGCTTGGAAGAAGCTCAGAGAAATGCACCAACCCAGTGGACCAGTTAGGAAAGTATCCCTCTATAAGCAGCTACTTGGATTGCGGATGACTGATGGTGATGTTATGTCCAGTTATTTAAATAAATTTTGTTCAACAGTTGACAAGCTTTCGGAGGTGGATATTAAGCTTAGCGAGGAGCTAGCAGTAATAATATTGCTTTCTAGTTTGCCCAAAAGCTACGAAAATTTTGTGATTGCAGTTGAAACACGCGATAATTTGCCCACACTTGAGGTATTAAAAATAAAATTATTGGAAGAATGAGAACGAAGAGCTAGTGAATCGAAAATTGATTATCACAGTGAACAGCAGGCGTTCCAAGCAAAAACAACGCGAAAAAAGCGGGGAGATAAGAATGATATCGAATGTTATAAATGCGGACAACGGGGCCACTACAAAAATCAATGCAGAAGTAAAGTGAGAGAAGAACCGATAAAATGTCAACAACAACAGCATAGATCGTTTACAGTTTTAGCAGCGACAGATGTGGGAGATTTAAAATATTCGAGCTGGTGTTTGGACAGCGGCGCGACTGCACATATGAGTGGCGCTCGAATTTTGTTTACAAATTACATCGCGCAAGCAGAAGATGTTGTGTTAGCAGACAACAACATTATACGCGCAGTAGGCAGAGGCGATGTCGTACTTCAAACGGATTTGTGTAAGCTAACATTGGAGAACGTTTTACATGTCCCGCAAATGAAGGGGAATTTCATTTCGGTGAGTCGAGCTGTTGATCGTGGCTGTACAGTAAGCTTCAACAACAAATATGCTATCGTAAGCCAGAAAGGTGAGATGATTTTAAAAGCAGAGAAGAGAAATAGGTTGTTTGTGTTTGAAAGCAAAAATAATTCCTGCTTCAGCGCAGCACAGTGTAGCGCGGAAATTTGGCATAATAGATACGGCCATTTAAACTATGGCAGTCTAAAGAGCCTTGTTAAAAATAAAATGGTGCTTGGCATTGAAAATATGAATATCTCACACAATGCACAGTGTAGGACGTGTATGAAGAGTAAGATTCATACTCAACCATTTCCAGTAGCGTCAGAAAGTCGAGCAAAGAAATTATTGGAGCTAGTGCATACCGATGTATGCGGTCCATTTGAGAAGCGGTCTCTTGGTGGCTCGTCTTATTTTTTAACTTTCATCGACGACATGTCTCGGCGTATCTTTACATTCTTTCTCAAGTCAAAAGACGAAGTGTTTGAAAATTTCGTGACTTTTAAGAATATGGTAGAGCGCCAGACTGGGCAGAAAATCAAAGCTTTACGCAGCGACAACGGCCGAGAGTACATCAACAAGCGTTTTGATGATTTCCTAAGGCAGCACGGTATAGCGCGGCAACTTACAATACCATACAGCCCACAACAAAACGGCGTCGCAGAACGAGCAAACCGCACTCTTGTTGAGATGGCGAGAAGTTTACTTGTGCATTCAAATATGCCAGAGTTTTTATGGGCAGAGGCGGTGCAGTCAGCGTGCTATATCCGCAATAGAGCGCCAACTTCAGCCTTAGTGGGCATGACCCCGTACGAAGCGTGGAGTGGTAAAAAACCAAATGTAAAAAACATGAGAATATTTGGGTCAGTTGCTATTGGCTTAGATAAGACACGCAAGGGCAAATTTCACGCGAAGGGCAAAGAGTACCGATTTGTTGGTTACTCTTTAGTGTCAAAAGCCTACAGACTTTACGATAAAGAGAGGCATCAAATCGTAGAGAAACGAGATGTTTTATTCGACGAACACATGAGAGTTATCGAACCAGATGATCAAATTGCGTTTGATTTATCAGCAGACGGTGCGACAAATGATAACAGTCGCGAGGTGGGGAAATTGATTCCATGTAAAAGTGAAGTTGAGAAACAGAAGGTTACGTGTAGTGAAGATACGCAAAGCGACGAATACGCAAGTGCAGGGGAACAGGAGGCAGAACCGAAGCAAGACGTAAAGGTGGGACGAGGCAGGCCGACATATGTTCGAAGCGGTATGCCAGGGCGTCCGAAGAAGAAGTACAATGTTATACAGGCAGTGCAGTCGGCAGAGATACAATTACCTCAGACTTATAAAGAGGCAATCAGCAGCGAACACGTTTCGTATTGGCAAGCAGCTATGGAAGCAGAATATGATGCCTTGGTGGCAAACAGTACATGGACGGTGACAGATCTGCCAAAAGGTGAGCAAGCAATCGGGTGTAAATGGGTTTACACAGTTAAGAGAGACAAGACCGGCTCAGTTGAGCGTTACAAGGCGCGTTTAGTAGCCAAGGGGTGCGCGCAGAGGTTCGGCGTAAATTACACCGAAACATTTTCACCGGTTTGTCGTTATGAAACGATACGCTTAGTTCTTGCGCTCTCAGTTCAGCTGAAATTATACCTACATCAAATGGACGTTTGTACGGCTTATCTCAATAGTGAGCTAAAAGACGTAGTCTACATGAAGCAGCCTGAAGGTTATGCAGACAGAGCCAGTAGTGGAAAAGTGCTGCGGTTAAACAAAGCGATTTATGGCTTAAAGCAAGCAGGAAGGGAGTGGAACTCCATGCTAAATGGTGCGCTGTGTGAAATTGGATTCTCTCAGTGTCAGAATGAGCCATGCTTGTATAAGCAGGACATAAAAGGTAGCCTTTGTTTAATACTTATTTATGTAGATGATTTACTTATAGCGTGCCAGAAGAAGTCGGACTTGATGCAAGTTAAATCAATGATATCAACAAAGTTTGAATGCGTCGACAAAGGCCCACTTCAGGTATTTTTGGGTATGCAGATTCAGCGTGATGGCGAAATAGGCGATATTTCTATGAACCAGTCCCTTTACATAAGCGATATGCTACAACGGCATGACATGCAGCAATGCAGAACAGCAACAATGCCATTGGATACAGGATATCAGACTGTATGCGAGAGAGAATCGTGCGTGAAAGTAGATCCAAAGGAGTATCAGTCTGCAATCGGCGAGTTGATGTGGTTAGCCTTGACCTCCAGGCCAGATATCTATCATTCAGTCGTGAAACTGGCACAAAGGAACAACAATCCACACTCTGAGCATCTCACAGGCGTAAAGCACGTAATGCGGTACCTAGCAGCAACGAAGGACTTGACTCTGAATTATCGTGTGTGTGGTCAGGCATTGGAAGGATTCGTAGACGCAGACTGGGGAGGTGATATCAGCAATCGTCGGTCGTATACCGGATATCCGTGGCGCTTAGCAGCACAGAGGCTGAGTATATGGCTCTGACTTCAGCTGCCAAAGAAGCATTACATCTGAGGCGTTTAATTATTGAAATTGGATGTGGTAATGCTGACACACCAACAACTTTGTATGGCGACAATCTTAGCTCTCAAAATCTGGCTAAAAATCCAGTATATCATGCCAGATCAAAGCACATCGACATCAGACATCACTTTGTGCGGGAAGTTATCCAGAGCGGTGACGTAGAATTAAAATATATTCCTACTGAAGAAATGATAGCTGATGTACTAACCAAGAATCTTTCGAAGAACAAGCATTTACATTTTGTCAAATTAATGAATTTAAATTAGTTTCCTTGTTAACAGAATCACATTGAGGAAGGGTGTTGAAGTTAAGTCCGTTTCCAATGCGACTCTGTATTAACAATATAACATAAATTGCAAATATTTGTATATGTATAAACGTATATAGTTGTATAAGTATATATTAACCGAAATGTAAATTGTTTGCTTTAAATAGATTAGCTTTACATATCTATTTGTCATTCCTAAAATACATTCGAAATAAAGAGGAATTACAACATAATGCAATACAATTTCAATTTAATTTAGTTTAATTTAAGTTTATTTTCATTTTGTCTTATTTTATTTTATATTCTTTCATTTTACTTTATTTTATTATATTTTATTTAGTTTTATTTTATTTTAAATTATTTTATTTAAGGTTTCTTTGTTTTAATTTATTTTGTTACTTTTTTCTTATTTTATTTTTATATTATTTTATTTTTATTTTATTTTAATTTGTTTTTATTTTTTATTTTACTATATTTTATTTGTTTTATTTTAATTTTTTTAAATTTATTTTAATATTATTTTTTTAGTTGTAATATTTAATTTAATGTTATTTTATTGAATTGAATTGATTTTACTTTAAATAAATTTTTATTTTTTTATTTTATTTTATTTTATTTAGCTTCATTTTAATTTATGTTATTTTATTTTTGGTTATTTTGTTTTATTTTATTTTGTAACTTTTTTCTTAGTTTAATTTATTTTTATTTTATTTTATTTTAATTTGTTGTATTTTATTTTACTTTATTTATATTATTTATTTCATATAACTAAATTTTTTTATTTTATTTTATTGCTATTTATTTTTAATTTAATTTATTTTACATTGGTTTATTTTATTTTATTTTATTTTCTTTTATTTTATTTTAATTCACTTTACTTTATTTTGTTTTATTTTATTTTATTTTATTTTATTTTATTTTATTTTATTTTATTTTATTTTATTTTATTTTATTTTATTTTATTTTATTTTATTTTATTTTATTTTATTTTATTTTATTTGATTTTATTTTAATTCACTTTACTTTATTTTATTTTATTTTATTTTATTTTATTTTATTTTATTTCATTTTATTTAATTTTATTTAATTGTATTTTATTTTATTTTATTTTATTTTATTTTATTTTATTTTATTTTATTTTATTTTATTTTATTTTATTTTATTTTATTTTATTTTATTTTATTTTATTTTATTTTATTTTATTTTATTTTATTTTATTTTATTTTATTTTATTTTATTTTATTTTATTTTATTTTATTTTATTTTATTTTATTTTATTTTATTTTATTTTATTTTATTTTATTTTATTTATCTCAATAGTGAGCTAAAAGACGTAGTCTACATGAAGCAGCCTGAAGGTTATGCAGACAGAGCCAGTAGTGGAAAAGTGCTGCGGTTAAACAAAGCGATTTATGGCTTAAAGCAAGCAGGAAGGGAGTGGAACTCCATGCTAAATGGTGCGCTGTGTGAAATTGGATTCTCTCAGTGTCAGAATGAGCCATGCTTGTATAAGCAGGACATAAAAGGTAGCCTTTGTTTAATACTTATTTATGTAGATGATTTACTTATAGCGTGCCAGAAGAAGTCGGACTTGATGCAAGTTAAATCAATGATATCAACAAAGTTTGAATGCGTCGACAAAGGCCCACTTCAGGTATTTTTGGGTATGCAGATTCAGCGTGATGGCGAAATAGGCGATATTTCTATGAACCAGTCCCTTTACATAAGCGATATGCTACAACGGCATGACATGCAGCAATGCAGAACAGCAACAATGCCATTGGATACAGGATATCAGACTGTATGCGAGAGAGAATCGTGCGTGAAAGTAGATCCAAAGGAGTATCAGTCTGCAATCGGCGAGTTGATGTGGTTAGCCTTGACCTCCAGGCCAGATATCTATCATTCAGTCGTGAAACTGGCACAAAGGAACAACAATCCACACTCTGAGCATCTCACAGGCGTAAAGCACGTAATGCGGTACCTAGCAGCAACGAAGGACTTGACTCTGAATTATCGTGTGTGTGGTCAGGCATTGGAAGGATTCGTAGACGCAGACTGGGGAGGTGATATCAGCAATCGTCGGTCGTATACCGGATATCCGTGGCGCTTAGCAGCACAGAGGCTGAGTATATGGCTCTGACTTCAGCTGCCAAAGAAGCATTACATCTGAGGCGTTTAATTATTGAAATTGGATGTGGTAATGCTGACACACCAACAACTTTGTATGGCGACAATCTTAGCTCTCAAAATCTGGCTAAAAATCCAGTATATCATGCCAGATCAAAGCACATCGACATCAGACATCACTTTGTGCGGGAAGTTATCCAGAGCGGTGACGTAGAATTAAAATATATTCCTACTGAAGAAATGATAGCTGATGTACTAACCAAGAATCTTTCGAAGAACAAGCATTTACATTTTGTCAAATTAATGAATTTAAATTAGTTTCCTTGTTAACAGAATCACATTGAGGAAGGGTGTTGAAGTTAAGTCCGTTTCCAATGCGACTCTGTATTAACAATATAACATAAATTGCAAATATTTGTATATGTATAAACGTATATAGTTGTATAAGTATATATTAACCGAAATGTAAATTGTTTGCTTTAAATAGATTAGCTTTACATATCTATTTGTCATTCCTAAAATACATTCGAAATAAAGAGGAATTACAACATAATGCAATACAATTTCAATTTAATTTAGTTTAATTTAAGTTTATTTTCATTTTGTCTTATTTTATTTTATATTCTTTCATTTTACTTTATTTTATTATATTTTATTTAGTTTTATTTTATTTTAAATTATTTTATTTAAGGTTTCTTTGTTTTAATTTATTTTGTTACTTTTTTCTTATTTTATTTTTATATTATTTTATTTTTATTTTATTTTAATTTGTTTTTATTTTTTATTTTACTATATTTTATTTGTTTTATTTTAATTTTTTTAAATTTATTTTAATATTATTTTTTTAGTTGTAATATTTAATTTAATGTTATTTTATTGAATTGAATTGATTTTACTTTAAATAAATTTTTATTTTTTTATTTTATTTTATTTTATTTAGCTTCATTTTAATTTATGTTATTTTATTTTTGGTTATTTTGTTTTATTTTATTTTGTAACTTTTTTCTTAGTTTAATTTATTTTTATTTTATTTTATTTTAATTTGTTGTATTTTATTTTACTTTATTTATATTATTTATTTCATATAACTAAATTTTTTTATTTTATTTTATTGCTATTTATTTTTAATTTAATTTATTTTACATTGGTTTATTTTATTTTATTTTATTTTCTTTTATTTTATTTTAATTCACTTTACTTTATTTTGTTTTATTTTATTTTATTTTATTTTATTTTATTTTATTTTATTTTATTTTATTTTATTTTATTTTATTTTATTTTATTTTATTTTATTTTATTTTATTTTATTTTATTTTATTTGATTTTATTTTAATTCACTTTACTTTATTTTATTTTATTTTATTTTATTTTATTTTATTTTATTTCATTTTATTTAATTTTATTTAATTGTATTTTATTTTATTTTATTTTATTTTATTTTATTTTATTTTATTTTATTTTATTTTATTTTATTTTATTTTATTTTATTTTATTTTATTTTATTTTATTTTATTTTATTTTATTTTATTTTATTTTATTTTATTTTATTTTATTTTATTTTATTTTATTTTATTTTATTTTATTTTATTTTTTTATTTTATTTTATTTTATTTTATTTTATTTTATTTTATTTTATTTTATTTTATTTTATTTTATTTTATTTTATTTTATTTTATTTTATTTTATTTTATTTTATTTTATTTTATTTTATTTTATTTTATTTTATTTTATTTTGTTTTATTTTATTTTATTTTATTTTATTTTATTTTATTTTATTTTATTTTATTTTATGTTATTTTATTTTATTTTATTTTATTTTATTTTATTTTATTTTATTTTATTTTATTTTATTTTATTTTTATTTATTTTATTTTATTTTATTTTAGTTTATTTTATTTTATTCTATTTTATTCTATTTTATTTTTTTTTATTTTATTTAATTTTATTTTATTTTATTTTATTATGTTTATGTTTGGTGTTGATTTTGGCATAGATAGATGTTGAGCAATACTGCACATTTTTTTTAAGTAGCGAAGTCGGTCTAATTTTTTGAAAGATCTTGAGACTCCTGGTTGACGATGCGTCACAGACGCCGAGAAAACCAGGTCTTGTGATATATGAGGTTGCTTCAGCGGGTCCTATCTATAAGCAAGACTTATCTCGAAAAACGTTTTCGATTATCCCTAGCCCCAAATGCCAACTTTTGCACTTTTCCTTGCATAAAAAATCAATTTCCTTTGGTATTTGAATGTCGCGTAATGACCGAAAAATTTCCAGCTAATTTTCCTTGCAAATGTCCATATTAAATGTATGCACTTTTTGTTTATGGTATATGTATAAACGTATGCAATCACACAGATAAAAACGTTCGCTGCCTAATGTGGCATTCCACAAAGATTTCACATTCAAATTTGAAGCTTTTAACCACACGTGCGGCAAACGGATCTACGCAAACACACACATGCACGCACAAAGCCACACACTATACATACCCACCAACAATTTATGAGTACGAGTATGTGTTGATGCAGAGATTTCGCTGCTAGCATTGTATTTGCACTCATATGTACATACGCATGCTCAATACGTACATCAAAGTTAAGTAGTTAAGCATGTGCGAATGTGCGAATGTATTTGTGAACGTGAGCCTTTTAACCGCAGTTGTGATTGCCGCAGCAAATTAAAAATCAGCCATGGCGTATACGTAACATCGATTTCAAGCCACACGCAGCAAACAAACACATGCAATGGCAACATACCAAATTAATATACGAGTATGCATGCATACATATATGCATGTATACACATTTATATATTTTTGTACAATACATACATATATGTATGTACATATGTGCACATATACTATTTGCTCTTGAACGTCATCAGGCGACAAATCATTTCGACGGTTGACATTTCATAAATTGACGGAAAAAGAATTTTCAATCAAAAGCAATTAATTCTAACACACCAATTAGTATTGCTCACTTTTCTTGCTGCTCTCTTTATGTGCTAAATGTTCACGGTTAATTTGATTGGTTTAAAGTAATATTTATTTTCCTTTCGCCGGTGGCAGTTGTAATTGCGCTGAAATTGAGAAAATTATTTCGAAAAGTGGAAATGTTTTAATTTTTTTTTCTTTTGAGGTGGAATAGAACTGTTTCTGTGATTTTTTTTTTGTTTATTTGTTAAAAGTTGTTATAGATTTTTTTTATTATTTTTTATCTTCAGATTCAAAGAAGTACGATTTATGTATTAGTGCCAGACGTTGTAACGAGAAAAAACCTCATGGATCGAATTTCCATCAGCGACTTGCTGCTGAATCTAAGTAAACTAAATCGACCAATTGCCGAGGAGAATGGTGACCGATGATAAAAAAGGGCGTCACTTACAATAACGTCAAATGAAATGAAAACGGTTATGGACGAAGGGCAGTGACGCACAAAGGGTCTCCAAGCCAGGATTGTTGTGTATTTGGTGAGATTGGCAAGGAATTATCCACTGTAAGCTGCTCTCCTACTGACAAACTCTTAATTTGAACCATTACTGTCAGCAATTTAACTGTTTGAAGGAAGCAATTGGCCAGAAGAGGACAGCTTTGACCATCAGGAGAGGTTTCATCAGAACAACGTCAGACCACTCACATCAATAGTGACTTGCCAGAAGCTTCGAGAGCTTGGTAGCTTCCACCTTATAGTCCGGACATCGCACCAATTGTGATTACCATCTGTTCCTGTCTATGGCGAGTGATTTGGCTGTTGAAGTATTGATTGTCCGAATTTTTTTTTGCCAATTGGGACAAGAGTTTCTATGAGTGACATTATGAAATATTCTTTAAAAAATGGTCATTTGTTGTTTGTAATATTTTCAGACCTAAGACTCTACCTCGGTTTTCCGATTTCTTTGAACGAGCAACATACTTGAAGCATATTTTTTCCTTCCCTCGCTCCGGAAATTTTAAAAAAGGTGCAGGACTCAATAAATTCCATATGTGAAACTGAGCTCTCCTTCCTAGCTTCATACAATAACTACATTCTCTCTTTGTTCCCCAGCTCATATCTCTACTAACAGGCAGCTTGTCTTTGTCTTTACGAGCTGCTTTTCTAAAACAAGAATGAAGTGCTCTTAGAAGCCATAGTAGTAGTTTACTCTTTGAGGAAAAAGTTTAGTAAACTTAGAGAGAAATTTGAAAAAATTTCACTTGCGAATCAGACGTCAGTCATCGGCATGTCACTCAAACACAACTTAATTAATTACAACTTTTCTCTTTTGTAGGGGTAAATATAGCGCTTTGTAGATGCTCTTAGCTTATCGAAGAAGCTCTCGATTGGCTATAGACTCCACAAACGTCACACTCCAGTAACAAATTTTACAATTACTTTCAAATGCTGTAAAATATGTCTTCAGATTCCACCTTCACCCACTTTTTCACCATCCATAGCACATCGTATGTAAAAAAGCTGAGTAGAGGAGCTCTCCTAATTGAGAGAGCGCATGTTTCAGAAATATTCTCTTGAATCATATTTATTACAGTAAAAAAGGATTTCTAAGCCGGGGTTAAGGTAAGGCAGGATTTGATTTAGTTGAACTTTTCACTTATTTTTCGGTGTCTAAAATTCTACCCCAATCTGCAAAGACTTCGTTTTCCACTTAGGCTCGCCTTCAGTTAGTTTCTTTGTTGACAATCCAGAGGCTTTTTGATTTAACCCAGAGCAAAAGTGGTGAGCAAAAGCCAAGCACCATTTTGGTCTCCAGTGCCACTGTTTTAGACGAAATTCTTTCATCTTCCAACTTGAATAAAAGATATTCCACTAATTTTCTTTTCTTCGACAACACATAAATGTTTATATGCTAGTCAAAAGGTTGTTAATTATCATTATTGTTTCATTTACTCCTATTCTTTTTCGCTTTTATATGAGTATTTTTCACTTTGCTTGTGTCATTCTTTATTCTCACTCTCACACTTGGCTGTTTATCATTCAGCGCATAGTGAAATACTCAAATAACAGTAATAACAACAACAACGGTTCCATACTCGTCCAAATAGCAAGTCGACCAATTTCCGTTCTAAACATCGCATCCGGTTGCAGTGAACATTTCATGCTGTGAGAATTCACGCTGGCAAGCCACAATTCAATACCGCTACTCTAATTACTCTCGCCGCATACCTAGTCAGATGCAGGCACAATAAAAACAACTCACAACATACGGATGTAGTGTACTTGCACGCGGTCTCACACATTCGTTGTACCATAGCCACAGCCAGCGCGTGCACACACCTCAGTTGAGTAAAGCTTTGTGGCTGCCGCCAACGTCTGACTCGAATGACAGTAAATTAAATTAGCTTTTGTATTGCATGGTGTTGTATGGTGTTGCTTGGCATTGCAAATATCTTTTAATTAGAATGGACTGTTGGTGGTTGCTTGCATTGCTCTGGTCGAAAGGATTGCGTTGTACGGTGATTATTTATGTTGAAATATACCATATATTATTGTGTAAATATACGTGTATGTAGGTGTATAAAGTTGTTGGTTTTTCATGTGAACTGCGAGAAATTAAAACCAATCAGCATATTTTAGTAAAAATGTTCTTCAAGAGGACATCTGCATCTGCATCTCTATCTGTACAGTATCTCTGTATCTGTACCAATCACAGAGCCTGTTTCCGGACCATTTTCTGGAACTGCCTATGGACCTGTTGTTGAACCTGTTTCTGGACCTATTTCTGAACCATTTTCTGGGCATGCCTCTGAAATTTTTTTTTGGACCATTTTCTGAACTACTTTCTGGAACTGCCTCTGGTCCTGCTTGAGGGCCAGTTTCTGAACCACTTTCTGTACCTTCCTCTTGAGCTGTTTGTGGGTCAGTTTCTGGACTTGTCTCTTGATCTATTTCTAGGCCACTTCCTGGGCCATTATCTGAACTGTGTCTGTACCTATCTCAGGACCTGTGTCTGGACCTATTTCGGAAGCATTTTCTGGGCATGCCCCTGGACTTATTTTTAGACTATTTTCTGGACCTGCCTCTGAAATTTTTTTTGGACCATTTTCTGAACTACTTTCTGGAACTGCCTCTGATCCTGCTTGAGGGCCAGTTTTTGAACCACTTTATGGAGCTACCTCTTCACCTGTTTGTGGGTCAGTTTCTGCACCACTTTCTGGACCTGCCTCTTGACCTGTTTGTGGGCTAGTTTCTGGATCTTTCTCTGGACCTGTTTCTGGACCGGTTTCTGGACCATTTTTTGAACCTGTGTCTGTACCTACCTCAGAACCTGTTTCCGGACCACTTTCTGGACCATTTTCTGGACCTGCTCTGGACCTATTTCTAGACCATTTTCTGGACTTATATCTGAGATTGTTTCTAAACCATTTTCTGAATCACCTTCTGGAACTGCCTCTTTATCTGTTTGTGGGCTAGTTTCTGAACCTGGCTCTGGACTTGTTTCTAGACCGGATTCTGGGACAGTGTCTAGGCCACTTTCTGGACCTGTTTCTAGACCGGCTTGTGGGGCAGGTTCTGGGCCAGTTTCTGGGCTTATCTCTGCCTCTCTGTCTCGCTGTCTCTTTCTCTCACTTTCTCTGTCTCTGTCTTTCTTATTAACTATCTGTCTCTATCCTTCTTTGTCTGTCTCCCTCTGTCTTTTGGTCGCTTCTGCTTTTCTCTGTCTCCCTGTCTCTCTCTCTCACTTTCTCTGCCTCTGTATTTCTTATTAACTGTCTGTCTCTATCTTTCTTTGTCTGCTTCCCTCTGTCCTTCTCTCTCTGTATTCCTCTGTCTTTTTCTCTATATCTCTATTTATCTCTATCTAACTCTCTCTTTGCCTCTGTCTCTGCCTCTCTGCCCCCATCTCTGTTATTCTCTGTGTGTATGGCTCTGTTGTTCTGTCTCTCTGCTTTTCTCTAAATCTCTATGTGTCTTCCACTCTTTCTCTCTCCCCATGTCTCTGTTTCTCAACGCCTCTCTCTGCCGGTTTGTCTTTCTGTATCTCTCTATATGTCTGCCTCCACCCCTCCCTCACTCTCTATATATCTCTCTCTTTCCCTCTCTCTCTCTATGTCTCTTTTTAATTTTCTCGTGCTCTGTTCTGTTTCTTTTTCTCTGTCTCATTTTCCGTCCCCGCGTCTCTTTCCCTCTACTTTCTACTTTCTATTTTCTTCATTTTCTGTATTCAGCATAAATCTTCTGTCATTGCCTTATACTCCCTGTCTTGTAACATCAAATTTATTGCTTTCTTTTTTCTTCTTATAAATAACTGGTTCCTATCTTATGTTTTATGTCTTCTTTTTTCTGTCGTCGTATATTGTTCTTTATCTTTTTTCTTTTATATTCTTTTTCTATATTTTGTACCTGATCCTGTATCAGTTTGTGTTTGAGTATATCCAGAAATGTCCACTATCCATTGATCGAAATATGGCCGCAAAGAACTATTAGGAATCGGAAATCTGTGCCTCTTTCTCTCTCTCTCTCTCTCACTACTAATCTTAATCGCCTCATTAGTGAACTTATTAAACTTAACCAATACACTAAAGCTGTATACGAGCGTACAATCGGGGACAAATATATACATAAATATATATAAAAATCAGTGTGTCTGTCAAAGCTCTGCTCTACCAACCACATCTTAGATACGCACTTCAAATATATTCATACGTGTCTAATTACAAACAAGTGCCATTTACCGGCTCTTCAATACAAAGTTTTCGTCGAAGAAAAGTGCGAGCGAGTTTTAATCGTGTCTGAATAACAAATTTTATTCGTTGCAACGTAGTTGTCTGCCATTGCACTTTGACTTCATGGCGAAAAGTTTTAATTGTAGCACAGTGGTGACGGAACTGTAGATTGACAGTAAGAATTCGGAGTGACAAGAGCATAAACAGTGATTCCGCAGCATAATTAACAGCAATATTTTCTAATAAATCTTGAAAATCTACGCTGATAGACAAGATACGAGAACAGGTGGGAGAACATCAAACATTCAGAATTGGTCGACGCTGGTATGAATTGTGAATATAATCGATGCCTAAAGAGAGAAGGTCTTCTGTTCTGGTAGTAGCCTTAGATGTCTTCCGACCACTCATTAGCATCACCTGTTGATCAGACTTAAAACTCCTCTCTTCCTAAAAGTCCACTTACTGGTAGCCTACCAGTTAAATGGTTGGGGTCGGAACTGCAGTTTTAAGTGGACCTAAAACAGCTGGTAGATTTTTGTGGGTGCAGCCGCCAGCAACGAGATTCTTTTACATATGGTACGAGCAGCTCACAACTTCCAAGTAAACTCTGGGTAGTCAAAAAACCATCTACTTGAAGGCGAGATAAAGTGGGATGTCGAGTCCTGTGCAGTTGTGCGTACGACTTGTAATCCACCACATACAAAATATGCTCCAATGAAAAAACGCATCAGTCCTCGGATGAGAGACCGAACTTTCGGTAAAGACCCTTGATAACGTTTTAAGGATTACAATTTGAGAGCACCATCTGGTGCGTCCTGTCGAGTAATTGGGAATCAACCTAGTTGGTTGAAGTCCCTTTTTGGGGTTGGTATTGTGGTTGGAAAGAAAGTCCATCGCCGAGTACTGGCATGGTGGATAAACGTCTGGCCACAATTCTCAAACAACGCGACGTTTTTCAATATATTACAGACGTACAGCCACATCCCGAAGAAAGAAAAGGTCAATGCTACCAAAGAAAGTTTCAATGCGCGCCTGGAATGAACCTATGATTGGAACCCCGCCACGATGTGAGTTGTGGCGACTTTAACGCCAGGGTGGGCACAGAAGGTATCTTTAGTAGAACTGTTGGGAAATTCAGGTTTCATGACCAAACATCCCGAAACAGACTGAGACTGATCAAATTCGCCGGGGTTCAAAATATAATTATTTGCCGCATGAGATTTCGGCTGTCGCCGGATCGAAAATCACCAGCCGAATCGATCATGAGGTATATATGTCCACAGTTCAAGATGTGCTTACGTTCCGAGGTCGTAACATCGATTCGGATCACTGTCTTGTCACAGCGAAAATACGCACCCACTACGGCGTACCATGGAACGCACGTCAACAAACACAAGGAATATTCGACGTCGAAAAGCTGCAATCACTACAGATTGCCGAACGGTTTTCTACTCGACATGCACATCTACACGTACGCTCTGCAAGCACTCATCGCCAGTTCGATATAAGGTAACTGTGGAACGCCAGTCTAAAATCCCTACGTACCGCTGATACGGATATAATTGGCTTTCAGCAGTGCCAGAAATAACCTGGTACGATGAGAAATATCGAGCTGGAGTACAGCAAAAACAGACAGCCCGCCTCGTAATGTTATGGTTGTCCACAACCGACGCGGAGAAAAAGAACCCAGAGCTGAAAATGGAAGGAAACTGCATTGTAGAGCTTGATAAGCTGACCAACAAGGATAATGCTTGAGAATTCTATAAAAAGATAAGGTGACAAATTCTTGTAGGACACAGAGAGTGACTGAGACCCATAAATACCATATATATAATTGGCGCTTTGTAACCGCTTAAGCAACTTTTCGGCCGAGCTCCTCCTCCAATTTGTGGTTTTGTGTCTTGATGTTTTTCCAACCAATGGAGAAACCTACAATTTAAACTAAACGACTGAAGATTTTTTTACGAGGAGCCTTTATTTTATGTCCCAAATATACTCGGAGGGGTTGACGTTCCCTGGAGAGGAGCGACCGCAGTTAGAGAATTTAACTTAATTTTTTTTTATTTAAATTAATTTTCCATAACTTTTGAATGTTGGTGGCACCGGGATATGAACGCGAGCCTTCCGAATGTCAGTACGCAATGCTAACCACTCGGCTACCGCGACCGCCATAGTACCGTGAATTTATAGAGGGCATACTTCTTTAGCCTGCTAAGTGACAGTGAAGGTGCATCACTAGGGGCGAGCCCGAAAATTCCAATTACTGATGATGGAAAACAGCATTCCATTATACGACTTTGATGAACTCTGATAACAGTTTCTCACTTAAAGGACAAGAAAGGGGTTTTAGCCGATGGCTTACCGAATGAGCTATTCAACCATTGCGGCATAGAACTGCCGAAGTGCATGCATCAGTCCCCTTGCAGAATATGGTACGACGAAGGCATGCGCGATGCTTGGAAGCCTACTGTGGTGTACCTAATTCATAGGAAAACAGACAACTCGGTCTGTCTCTATTGTTGTAGCATTAGTATTCTCAATTGTGCAGTGAATTTCGTTCACTATACTACTACTTTGTTGCTTACAAAGGCAGTTTCTCTACACACCTTTGGGAGGCCACATTGTGAGGATCAAATAGAGATTCTTTAACCCATTGCCATCCAAAGAGAAATTTAGTGTATTTCCGACACATTGTTGCCTCGCCGGTTTCACTGTCCACCAGCTGTCTCTATGGCGACTTTTATGCATATTTGAGGTTAGAAATGCACACTTCTGCTGAGCGACCGACTCATCTAATGGTTCGTTTAGGAAACGATGAAACTTTTTCACTTTTGATGGCAACGAAACATTTTGGCTAAATTAACAAGCCAGAGGTGTGTGTGATTGTCGGTAGATGGAATCAGAGTAGCTGAAAGTTAGCTACCAGCATTTTTGACTATTTGTCCGTAGCTCTGTAGGTAAGCATGTGTGTGTACGATTGGTTGGTTAAAGACTGAAACAAAATGTATGCAGAAGGCGCTTAAAATTGTATGTGGGCTTGAAGAAAGTCTGAAGTCAAAAGTCAATTGGTTGAATACTTTTTTACACTGCCTTCACCAGCAGATTGACTTCAAAGCCTTTGAGGCATGTGCAAGTAGCAGAGAAATTAATACAAGTACACATGCACACATACAAAACATGATTCGTATATGTATGTAACGAGTATGCTCTTTCCTCAAGGCTTACTTCCGCATTTTCGTTTGATTTTCCAAATTTTACTTGCCAAAATGCTGCGCTCATCATTTGCACTCACACACACACACACATATACTCTCTCTTCCGCTTGCTGACTCACACGTCCAATTTGTACAGTTAAATTTCCTTTACAGTTCATCAAGGTAATCATCGTCATTATTAACATTCGTGGAGTTCATTACAGTGCGTAAGCGTGCTGTTTTTGTTGTTGTTTTTAAAAAGTTAAAGTTGAAAACTCTTTTTGAGGAAAAAGCAAAAAGTGAAGAACGCAGAAACTTTGGCAATTTGCTGATGTGCAATTTCAACACCCAACCGCTGGTCATGTGAAGTTTCAGATGCCCCGGGGAGGAAAAAGGCAGGAGCGAGCTGAGAGGTTGCTTTATCAAAATTTAGTCTTTAGTTTGCATGCGCGTGTCCTTAGTTGCCCACTCAGCACTTAAAGAGCTCATAGGGAAACACGAGCAACTCCTCTTATCACCCGCAAAATGTTATCTTTACATATATGTAAGTTTATCAAGTGAAAATGAAGCTCAAACTTTTTACATGATTAATGATGCCAACGTGTTTTGTTTGTTTTAAATTCCCTTAAGCTTTGAACGCCGAGCTTAGATGAAAAGACATATCAACTCATACACAGCTGATAGCTCAGCCGGAGCGTTGTAAGTTGGTAGTTGAGTTGGCGGTGATAGGAGACCCAATCGAAAGTAGGGAAAGAGAGATGGTACCAGGCAACCAGGTTGGCAGATTCAAAGGCGAAGACATCCATGGCTATTACTGGAACGGAGACCTGGTAACCCACTCGACCTTAGACCGGGTGTTTAGCATTGCTTACTGACATTCGAAGGCCCGGGTTCGAATTACGGTTCGGCCAACATCCAAAAGTTATAGAAAATTAATTTAAATAAAAATGAAGTTAAATTTTCTAATTGTTGTCGCTCCTTTGCAGGGAATGTAACCCCCCCCCCCCCCCCCCCTCCGAGTGTATTTCGGACATGAAATAAAAAAGCTTCTCGTAAAACAACCATCAGCCGTTCGGAGTCGGTTTAATATAAACTGTAGAACCCTCCATTTGTTCGGAAAACATCAAGAGGCTTGCCAAAATTTAAAGGAGGAGCTCGACCGATAATCGCTTCAGCGGTTACAAAAAGTTATATGTATATAACTCCGGTTGGCAGCCGGGAAGTATACACGGATGGATCAAACCTTCAGGTCAGAGTTAGCGTATCTAACTTAGGTATCTTCTTAAGGAACTCTCCTATGGTACTCTCTTTCAGGCTAACTGACCTGCCTGCAGTATTTTTCAGGCGGAGCTATTACAGAGGCAGCAAAGTTCATCGAAACCAGCTTTAAAGATTAAAATGTCTTCATTTTCAGCAACAGTCAGACATAAATAAAAGTACTGCGCTCGCTTACACTAAAAATCTACAGGAAATGTGGTAAATACAACAGACTATCTCTTACGTGGGTCCCTGGTCACAGGGATATCGAGGGAAACTGTAAAACGAATGAACTTGCTGGGCAAGGTACGACCAGCTGCTTGTTCTCGACAAAGAACGCATAAGAATGTCTTTTGCCACTTTTATATATGAACAAAAAGCGGCAAGGTGGAAAGAAACACACAACTGGCCTTAAGTCCAGGCACACCTGTTCCAAAAGGCGATAAGAAGAGGACACGAGATAAGTGCTACTTAAAAGGAGAGGTCATGTGCAAAGTAATTGGAATCCTAGCAGGTCACCGTCTGTTAGAACGATCTGCGGAGAGACTAGTGTGGAATGATGCGGAGGATAAAACGTTCACCTATCTTTTTTACAACTATCCTGCCATTGGCAGTGCTAGGTTTCGGACTTTTGAGACTTTACTGTTGGATGGCTATCAAAGATAGCCGACGTCAATGGCATGGATGTGATCAAGCTGTTGTGATTTTACAATCGGTCTTAGTCAAGACTAAGTGTATTTAATGGATACGATGTATCGGTATCAATACTTATATACATATAAATTATTATATGTATTCATATAGTTGGGGCTTTGCTACCACCGATTTCCGACTAAGCTCCTCCTTAAATACGAAGTTTTTCAAATAAATAGAGGGACCTACAATTCACTCCAAGCTTGCTTGGGACTTCCTGCGGACGGGCTTTGCGGTTGCAAAATTAATTTTGAATGTTGGTCGCACAAGTACTCTAACACTGGCCTTCCGTATGATAACCACTCTTGGAACGTCAGCAAATACAAACAACAGTCAACCGTTTTTTTTTTTTTTTTAAACAAAGAAAGGACGAAGAATAATTGTGTGGAAAAGACACTGAGGGTTAATAAGAGGGAAGCGAGAACGACACCGACCGAGTGCGGTAGTGAGTAGTATATGAAAAGTTGATCAATAGGAGATACAAGCTTTGAATTCGAATCCTCATACGATAAGGCGAAGTTCCAGAAACTCTCAAGCCTGAAGAATTTGATTTGTGTGAAAAAGTTTTGAGAATAGTCCGACCTCAATATATAATTTTCAGACAACTTTATATCAGAGTTATGTAGGTAATGATTCAAAGACATTGAGCTTAATTCACTTAATACAAAGAGAAATATATATTAATAAAAATCTATATTAACAACTTTGCCTAATTCTGCATTATAAATTATTTTTATAAATATTTTATAGCCAACACATGGTAAGCAGTTTGAAACTTATTTATTAATAATAATAAAAATACTACAAATATGCCAGCTTAAGCTTCAGCAATTGTGTTATTAGATTTATAAGCCTACAGTAGACTGGCTTATCGGGTAAATATGTATGAATGTGCCAATGCTTTCGAACAATATTCCTGTTCGGTGAGCTGATGGATAGTAACAATTGCTACCAATTTTTACTCAACTGCGTTAGGTGACGGCAAAAAGTGAGGAAAATTTGCAGCGAGCGAACGCAATTCTGACGCTTAATTAATTTATTTTAACATAAAATTTAAATGAATGTGAGTCTCTCATCAAATAATAATCATTAGCAGTGCTTTTGAGGTAGCTGTTGGCAGTGCTCCTGTTACGAAGTTAGTTGCCGACCGTTGAACTCCCTACGGTTTTCTCTTGAAAGTAATTTTCTCGAGTTACCGCACACCATTCGGTGGCACCGCAGAGTAGCGATGTTCAGCCTCCCTTTGTGCTTACTATCTAAGTTTATCCCGAGATATTTGACTTCAGTAAAAAGTTAGTAGTGGTGGCTTAAAAAGAAGCGTTTCTTGGTAAGTAGGACTATTTCAGTTTCATCTGGCTTGACACCCAGTCCGTTATCATTGCATCAGCTTCCTACTATGTTAGTTTTGGAGCAGATCG
>JAWMAG010000001.1:10937500-10990000 GCA_037013455.1 Ceratitis rosa | reverse complement strand
AAGTTAAAGAAATAAGCGAATGACGGAAATTAAATTAAATTTATTTCGAATAGGCATTTGGGGATAAAATAGAGCGCGTCTGGAAACTTTTCATGTCTATTTTATTTTTATGCTACCTTTTAAATGACTATAAATATATCCTAAAATTCAGTTGACAATAAATCTTGTAAAAATCAGACGTTGTTTGATTTCACTAAAAAAATATAAATGATATGATATAAAATTAATCTAAATTAAATACAGAAAAAGCAGAATAAAATAATATGAAATAAAATAAAATTACAATAAATTAAATTAAATTAAAATAAATTAAATTAAATTTAATTAATTATTTAAATAAAATAAAATAAAATAAAATTATATTAATTAATTTAAATTATATAAATTAAATTAAACTACATTAAAATGTTTAAATTTTGTTTAATTCAATTTAATTAAATTAAATTAATTTAATGTAGTTTAATTTAATTAAATTAAATTAATTTAATGTAGTTTAATTTAATTTAATTAAATTGAATTAAATAAAATTAAAAAATATATATATAAAAGAAAATAATATAAAATAGAGTAATAAAAATTAAAATAAAATTAAATAATATACTCTAAAATTGTATAAACTAAATAAAGTAAAACAAATTAAATAAAATAGAATAAAATAACGGACCGCATGAAAATCTTCCAAATTTTCCCCCAACCAGCCGTCAGTGCTAACAAAGAGATTTTTAATGGTTTAAATCTTTGGAAAATACTTGCTAATTAATCGATTAAATGCTTCTTGGAATATTTATAATGTACAACCCAAAATAAATATTTTAAGCGCCATAAAGTACAAGCTATTTAGCTGACCTTTTTGCATAACCAACCTTTTTGTACTTAACTGTTTATGTCCGTAATATCTAGAAACTTATATAATAACATAGAAATTTACTTTAAAGAAGCAAGAAAGTTTTCTTGCCGAAATAACCTGAAACTCACGCACTTTTGAATTTGTGTTTATTTCTTTCAGAATTGTTTAAGTTTTTTTTTTTAATAATTTCAAAAGTTTCATTTCAATTTTAAGCAGTGACCTTTCTTCACCCCAACCACGACCTTTCTCTCCGCTCTACAAAGTTGTTTGTAGTTAGTAAGAATTTTGTTTATTATTTTCTTTATTTTTTGTTTCTCTCGCACTCGTTGGTGTCTTTTGTTTTTGGAGATTCGAAATTTGCTTGAATATATTTTTGTAAATTTGTCGGCGTGTGGTTGTGTGAGTTTTCCTTTATCCTTTTGTGTGGTTTTCTCGTGCTGCTTTGCATACATTCTTGTGGTTAAACAATTGTCAGTTCTTTTCAATTGACATTGACATTGTTCAGCTTTTAGCTTGACCAAATTGGCTTCGTGCTTGATTGAATTTCATTAATACATTTCATGAATGAGTGAAAAAATTGACAAAATTCAAAATAAACCTAAGCGCTTGGTGATAATTCTTCAACTGAAAATGTTAAAAAATTTTTAAATTGACATACGAGTATTGGCTTATATTAGAGCTACAATATATGAATACGCTATATATATGTACATATATATCTGTATATATGTATCTACATTAATAAAACACAGTTGCATGCTTGAAGGCCTAAAACATATAGAAATAGAGAAAAAATACAGAGATTTCGGTGCATTTTGTTCATACAAAGGGTTGCGTATACGCAGCGGCCAACAAAAGAATTATAATTTAATTATCCTTACATGCGGTATATTGGGCGTTTAAATGTACAGTATCAACCATATGGTGGGTTTCGAAAATAAACATTAATAAAATGCTTTTAAAATAATTTTCTTTCTGAAATTTTTTTTTATAAAGTTTGCAACTTGGCATTTTGAACAGACCTCGTATATGAAATACTACATCAGTCAAATGACCGTCTCGTGAAATTTGTCAAATTTCGATGCTTTGCTTTGCTACTCCTGCTGGTCGTTGCCAGCGCTTTTAGACCATTAGCCTCATTGCGATGCTGCTGTGATTAGCTTCATCTGTCTTCACCTGCTCAATTGTTCGAACCATTTCGTTTGCATTATAAAGGCAACGAGATTTCCAATCATCGCTTAACCGCTTATCGCTTAGCTCAGCGAGACAATCGAAAAAGTGGCTTGCGAGGAATTTGTGTTGCGCAGATTTCAAGGCTGGGGTGTGATAGAGGTAGTTTTCAACAGCCTTCTCGACTTCTTTGTGCCCATTCCCTTCCACTGAAACTCCATAATTATGTTAAGGAAAACCAGTCTAGAAGATGTTTGGATTTTTCGTGTCCAACCTTGGCTATAGATGTCTGGTTGCGGTGCAAGTGATCTCATTCAGCCATCTTCAGTCTGCTTCTTTGGTAAAGCAGAAAGTTAAACCTGCATCGTGTGCATCTTTTATTGAGAATAGAGGATTCAATTGCCTACAATGTTACTGTGTCCGGATATCCAGACCACAGTAGTATTGCATTTAGTAGAGAGTTTATTCAGATTCCCCGTACATTTATCGCCGCTCTGATGGCAGCTTAACTGTTGTTTTTGCTAAATCTAAAAATGCAAATATCCTTTGCAATTACTTTATTAGTCTTCTTTTCAAATCTTAGAATGATCGGCTAAAATGGAGACGAGAAACACAAGATCGCTGAGAATAGGTCAGACGAAATTCCACCACGAACGTAAACTGAAATTTGCCATGTAACTCTCTTCGGGTTTTGGGGTAATTTACAGCCAATACAAATATTCAGTGAATGCCGAAGACTTTTTCTAAGTGATTCCGAAGATTTCAGGCCGGGCATTTCTCCCTAGAGGACGAGCCTCAAGATGGTCAAAAATCTTTCACTGATGACGTCACTGTAACTCTGGTGAAGTCCAAAATTTACCCCCGATTGATACAAGAAATGATAGCTAATGCATTTGGCTCGAATGCCATGGCTATATCGCGAATATTAAGTAATCATCTGAGATACACGAAAAAGTCTGCTCGAGGGGTACCACGAATTTTAAATAAGGCCCAAAAAGAGGCTCGAGTGCATTTTGCTCAAATTTTCATAAACAAATTCGAAAATAGTCAGTCTAGCAACTTTAGTAAAGTCGTTACTGGTGACGAATCTTGGTTCTATAAGAACGGTCCAGAAACCAAACAGCAGTCCATGGTATGGAGCCCAACAGGAGCAAGCCCACACGTAAAATCTAAGCATCAAAAATCACCAGCAAAAGTAATGAAGTCAGCTTACTTCACCCGATCTAAAATCGTAGCTGCTATTCCACCGGAAAAGTGTCAGACGGTAACTACAAAATAGCACAGTGAAGAGTGCTTACCAAAAGTTTTTAAAATTTTTGGGGAAAACAGGAAGAAAGGGGATTTGCGGCGCTACTTTTTACATCACGACAACGCGCCAACCCACACAGCTGAAATAACGAGTCATTTTATTGCGATCTCTGGTATCGAAGTAATACCTGCAACATCATATTCCCCGGATATAGCGCCTTGTGATTTCTAGTTATTTCCAAAAAATAAAAAAATTTAAAAGGAAAGGTCTTTTACAGCAACGAGAAGATAATTAATGCGCTTAATGCTGAGCTTGATAAGCTTAAAAAGCAAGATTTTGAAGACTGTTTTCAGAAGTAGATCTATAGGCTTAAGAAATGCATTGAAATCAATGGCGATTATGTAGAAAAGATAAAAAAGGACAAAGATTACGAATAAACCGAAAAATAATATTTTTTAAATTTTTTTTGTCACTTTACCGAATTTTTGTTAATCACCTCGTTGCTTTGACATTTTAGTTTGAAAGATGTCAAAACACATCCCCGTACCTTTGAGCCCATGAAATGTATAACCCTCTATATAAATACTATACCTTAAATACATTCATGCAAAACACCTTTACATAACCCAAAGGTAATTTCGCCAACTCCATCCAAACATATCTAGCTGCCCAAGAGCTTTTGATAATCACACGAATGAAATGCGAGAAACTCCTGAAATCGAAATAAATGAATAAATAAATGCGAATACGATTTGGAATGAAAATAAAAATGAAAATGAATTGTTACGTTATTTGCGCTTGACAAGGGCTTACCTAAGAAAATCCGGACACGACGCTAGCCGTGGGTGAGTGCTAAGCGAAATTCGCCATTAAGCAAAGCAACACTGAATGTTAAATCCAATAAAGCAAAGGGGAAAAGAAATCTCAGCCAAAATATACATACAATAATATGCCAGACAAATTTAGCGCTTAGGCAAGTGAAGCGTGAGGAGGTATGAGAAGAGCCGGCTAATCCGCTACAGCTAGGCTACGCCGATGCCTCCACCACGCGTCCCTCACCCACGTTCTCTACTCAACTATTCAAAATTCATTTCATTACAAATTTTTACTTTGCTTTGCATGCGTCTGTGTGTGTGTGGGTGTGTGGATGCTTCTATGTGTATACGTGCGTAAGTTACTACTACACTAAGGCAACTAGCATCAATAATACAACAATAATAATAACAACAATACAATCAAAATACATTTTGGGAGCAAGATTTTGTGGCTATCATTGTCATTTGGTCATTCAGCTGAAAAAGAGAAAACAACAACAACAATAACAACAGCAGCAATAAATATTGCCAACCATTGATTGCCGAATTGCTATTGTAGCTATACGCGTATGTGTTTTTGTATGTCTGTATGTATTCGTAGTGAGTGGTAGATGGCGAGTGTATTGAATGAAAAGCTATTGAGCGAATCTGGAATCTGATATGAAGTGATATTGAAGTGCCTACGGAAAGCACTTAAAGCTATCAGCTTACACGATTATTGCTTTTATAGCAACCAAGACGGAAGACACTGGTGTGCATGTGTGTGTATGTGTCTGTATGCGTGTGTTCAATAAAATATTTGTATTTATTTAAGGTAAACTGAAGAGAAATGCGATTTATTATTGTTAAATTTTGACTTTGATTCGTGGTAAAGCCAAACAAGCGAACAAAGGCGTTCAATTTTCCCACTTATACAGAGGAAGGAGGATTAAATATTTGAATAACATGGACATGGATTACGACTGAAGCCGATTCTGGAAGAAAATTGAACAAAAGTAAGACTAAATCTAAGAGAGGGAACCAATTGTAGCCCAAAAGTAGGACAACTAAACACCAGTTAAAAACACAAAGACAAAGACTTCAGTAAATGTCAAAATAACTTATACCAGCTCCATCCTATAATCACAGACTAAGAGTATTAAAAATATTTCGACTAGTACTTAATTTATGGCTTAGTTTAAAACTAAGACTAAGACTAATAAATCGAAATTGACTGGACTTAACACAATGATTAAGATTTTAATAAAAATTTATACTATGTAATGAAGAAATATAGGACTAGAACTGACATTTTGACTTAAAGTGAGACTAAAGATATACCCAATAAAATAAAAAAACTCTAAGGATACGCAGCAATATTTTAAACTAAGCTAGGGGATTAACAAAAGTTTGGTAAAATGACTAGAAAAAAATAAAAAAAAAAAATCTATTTGTATTTATACGTAAACTTTGTCCTTTTTCATGTCCTCTACATAATCGCCATTGATTTCAATGCATTTCTTAAGCCTATAGAACCACTTCTGCAAACAGTCACCAAAATCTTGTTTCCTAAGCTTATCAAGTTCTTTCGTTTCAAATTTTTTTTACTTTATGGAAATAACCACAAATCACAAGATGCTGGATGTATGGTGCTGGAGAGTATGATGCTGGACATATTTCTTCGATCCCTGAGATCGCAATAAAATGACTCGTTATTTCAGCTGTGTGGGATGGCGCGTTGTCATGATGATGTAAAAAGCAGCGCCGCAAATCCTTTTTCTTCCTGATTTTCATCAAATTATTTACAACTTTTGTTAAGCACTCTTCGGTGTACCATTTCGCAGTTACCGCTGACTCTTTTCCAGGGGAATAGCAGCTACGATTTTAGATCGGTTGAAGTAAACTGACATCATTACTTTTGCTGCTGATTTTTGTTGCTTACATTTTATCGGTGGCCTTGCTCCTGTTGGGCTCCACACCTTAGACTGCTGTGTGGTTTCTGGTTACTACTTATAAAACCAAGATTCGTCACCAGTAACGACTTTACTAAAGTTGCTAGACTGACCATTTTCGATTTTATTTAGGAAAAATTTAGCAAAATGCACTCGAGCGTCTTTTTTGGCCTCATTTAAAATTCGTGGTAACCATCGAGCAGACTTCTTCGTGTGTCCCAGAAGATTACTTAATATTGGCGATACAGCCATGGTACTCAAGCCCAAACCATTAGCATCACCAGTGCCACAGTGATGTCATCAGTGGTCGACCTTCTCGGGGCTTGTCTTCTATGGAAAAATGCCCGGTCTGGAAACTTCAGAATCAATTAGGTATGGTCTTTAAGGACGGTGCAATCATTCCATATGCAATTTGGCACTCAATAAATATATGCATTGGCTGTAGATTACGCGGAAACCCGAAGAGAATCACATTAGGAAATTATGTTTGCGTTCGTGGTGGAATTTCGTTTGACGTCTCCCTAGAACGATCGAATATCTAAAATTTGAAAGGAAATGCAAAGGATTTGGTATTTTTAGATTTAAGTTGAAAGTCACCAACTGACTTAACTTTTGTTAATCCTCTCATAAGACTAAAACAAAAACTAGAACTTTTATACAAATTTGTTCAGTTTAAAATAGAAAATTAGACTAACTCTAAGATCTGAGGCTAAACTAATATAATTGATGCTTTGTAACCACTTTCGGCCGATCCCCTTCTCCAATTTGTGGTATGCGTTTTGATGTGTTTCCTACAAATGGAGGAACTTACAGATAGTTTCAAACCGCCTCCGAACGGTTGATGGACTTTTATGAGGAGCCTTCATTTCATGTCAGAAATACACTCAGAGGTCTTGACATGCCCTGCCGAGGTAGAACCGCAGTTAGGGAAATTAATTTTAGATGTTGGTCGTTGCGTGACTCTAAACTTGACCTTCCGAATGGTACTCAATACTAACTACTAGGCTAAATTAAGATTATAAAATACCTAAAATGTAAACCAAGACTAAGCAAATTATTTAATACTAACGCAGACACCTTCTCAAGACTGAGGTTGAGACTACGAATTAAACTTATGGAAGACTGCATCTGGGACGGAAACTAATGTCTTATGATTGAACTAAGGTGATTAACATTGTGAAGCATGAGACCAAAACAGTTAAAACAGATGTTTAGATAAAGAATAAAACTAAGAATAAGAACACGGTTTAGAATAAGACTAAGTCTAAAACAAAAACTGGGTGAAACTGAGACAAAATTTAAAACATCTGAAGCTGTTACTAATATTAAGACAGTCTAAACACTGTTCGCAAAAAAAAAATTTAGCTTAAAGCAAAAGCTCAGACTTAAACTAAGGATTAAGCTCAGCTCAGTCAAATAATGAAACTAAAATAAAGACTAAAATTAAAGACAGTTTTATCGTCATTTATAAGAACAAAAAGAGGCAAAATACAAGCTTTCAACATAGACTAGGGCTGAGATTCAACTGTGATAAAGATAAGAACTAAAACCAAGACTGGAAATAATATCAGGATAGCATTAAGTCCAGGCTCCTCCATAAAACGTGTTTTTTTTTCAATAAATATTATTCATTTATATTTCAAAATAATTATCAAAAATTTTCATCGTTCCCAATGCCCTGAGGACCATAAATCTTATGCAAAACCTTCCTTTTGAAAACTCTTAACGTCGACTCTTCAGATTTTGTCATCGTCCATGCTTCCGCACCATAAAGCAGGACCGGAACGATGAGGGACTTGTAGAGTTTGATCTTCGTTTGTCGATTGAGGACTTTGCTTTCACGTCACGCTTTATGCCTTAAGAAGAGATTACCTGCGCATCATCGGCTTGCTTCCCTCCACCTCAAATATAGGTATTGTAATAGGTGTACACTTCCACCCTAAGACTCGGTAAATTATAGCGTACTTTAGCTTACAATCATATAAAGTCCAGTTCACGCAACAACTGAAGCCAGCTGATCATTCACAATGCTATACATACGTCGATTGGGTGATCGAACAACAAGCACTGGACAAGGATGTTTCGAACAAAAATTTCTTCAGCGACGAGGCAGATTTCTCACTCGTGAGATAAATAAATAGGTAAAAGAGTCGCATTTGAAGAGAGGCCATTAAACCAAAAGAAAACTAACTGTCATGTGCGTTCTTTGATTCGGAACTGTAATGGAACCTTACTTTGAAAACAACAATGGCTAGAAGTTTATTCGAAGCCTGATGCTCGTAGGTATAATAAGTGACTTTTTTTAGCCTGCAATTAAAGAATATGGCTCAATTGCGGGAGAAGTTTTCCGGCGATGGTACGCTCTTGTCTTGGCGATGTCAATAGGCCACAAAGACCTTGCCATTTGACTAAGTGGGACTTTTCTTTTGTGGGACTATGCGAAAGACCGTGTTTATGTGGATAAACCTTTTACGTTTGAGCACTTGAAAACCAACATTCGTCAAGTTATGGCTTAGTCAACGTCCAAAATGTGATAAAAAAATTGTCAAAATGGCCATCAAACCGATCGAAGCTTGCGAAAACTCGTGAGGTAGTCATTGAATGATGTAGCCTTTCGCATATAATACCAAGGCACAAACTTTAAAAAGCAATTTCATGAAAAAAGTCTTTTTAAATAAATTTTATTTACGTTTATTTTCGAAGTCACAAAATGGATAACCCTGCTTAATTCTTCAAATAATATTACATTTTCTCTACCGAGCATTAAACCAATTTTATTTAATTTTTTTTATTTTTCGCATAGAACATAAAACAATAATAACCCGGATATATGTATGCATGTATGTACATTTGTATGTTTGTGCTGTGTGTCTTTTGTAAAGACATTCAATTGTGACCTTTATGACAGCAAGTCAACATCAAATGACTTTGCTGATATAACCAACGAACCGTATGTGGCTGAAGCGAATAAATGTCACAGTCCATGGCAGAGACAGTGCAGTGTTAATATATATAAATATATGTACTTGTATCTATGTATTTGTATGCTATATTGACCACTGACACTGACCATTTCTACAAGGATACTGGTGGAAAATATTATATAAATTATGGGTTTTGCTAGCGAGGCTCTGAAGCTGCTGTAGATAATGTGTGTTTTATGATTTATATTCGATGTTTTATATTTTGCTTTTAATATATTTTAAGTTATAGTTTAAAAAGAATTTTTATTTTTTTCTTACTTTCACTTTACTCTACTTTAAACAATGTACATATTTTTTTTATTCTTTTTACTTACCTTTTTACGCTTCCCTGAACAGCAGGGATTTTAAGAATTTGCAAGTTTTTTCCCTCTTGAAAAGTAGTTCATGCTCACATGGTCTCGCACACATACACTCTTACGTATTTTTATGCAGATATTATCTTGTTATCTTTCAAACACTCACGTGCTATTATCATTTTTTATTCAACACTAACACATCACAATCACTCTTCGGTGAGTCTGCTTGGCAGCCCCTTAATGATCCATCGTTTTCGCACAACCATACAAACAAATTCACCACTCCCACTCCTGGCGCTAACTATATATGTATAAACTTGTCCATTATCCATATACTAACAAGTATTTGTATGTATGTATAAATGTATATACAATACCTATCTATATATGTGTATATATATGAGCAAGTTTGAAAAAAACGCTGATAAATTCATCTTAACTAATGTTCTAAGTTTTTCCTTTATCTACACACACAGACACACTTTTTTTGCATTATTTTTTCTTCTCCATGCAATGTCAAAGTTTCTTTATATTATATATTTATGTCATGAATCATCGATCAAACTGTCAAAAGTGCAATGGAAAAAAAGTAAATAAAAAAATAAAAATAAATATTAAAAATTTATGAAGAAAAAAAGTTGGTGCAACAGAAAAGTTGTCGACGTGTACTGTTATCTAATATACATAAATATGTTACGCATACATTTTATATTTATATAAATTTATATATATGTATTTGTGTGTATCGACTTCTTGTTGCACTGCTACGGTGTACCTGAAAGAAAATCTATTTTTGCTCTTAGGTCAATAATGCTGGAGTGGTTGCTGTTGTTGTTGTTGTTGTTTATATAAACTTAAACTTTAACTTTTACTATTTTGCCAATCGATTTCCATAAGTTGGCACTTATTTAGATGATGGCATAAGAAATTTGCATACACTTAAAGCTTGTAGTTGTTGGTAATCAAAATAAACTTTAAGAAAAATTTTCAAATTAATGATTTAGTAAAAACTAAACATTTCTTTTTGCTAGAAATTGAAAATTTTTTGAGCTCACCTAGAAGTATTCGACTTATGTAAAATAGGTATGCACCGATTTGCTTTAAAACTTTTCGCCATTTTGAAGGTGATGGCATTATGCCTCTACCATAGAAACCCTTGTCCCTGTTGACAAAAATATTGGGACAATCGATTTTCATAGACTTCTCTTGAGGCAACTCTTCACCAGCCAATACAACTGTCATAGACAAGAACAAATGCTAATCACTTGGTGCTAGACCTAGACTATAAGGTGGCTGCGTAAGAGCTTCCCAACGATATTTTAGGAGTTTTAGGACAATCACTACCGATTTGTGTGTTCTAGCGTTGCTTTGAAGAAGCACAATTCCCCTCCTGTTGACCAAACCAAGATGTATTTGGGCAATTGCTTCCTTAAGACGGTCCAATTGCTGACAGTACAGGTTTAAATTAAGAGTTTCTATCATAGGAGAACAGCTCATAGTGGATGGTTCCGAGCCGATCCCACCAAACACACAAAAAAACCTTTTTGACCGTCAATTCTGTCTTGGAGACCATTTGTACCGGCTCATTACAATCCTACCATGACCGCTTTTGTTTGACATCGCTAATGGAAATTCGGTCCACTTTTTCAGATTAACGACCTTTTTCAACAGGAACAGTGCTGCTGTTCTATGATCTTCCACACCGAGTATCATTTTTACATCAAAATTACCGGAACGAAATCAACGAAATCAAAACTGTACCTGATTGACTGTTACAGTAGCAGGACCATAAACACTATTCGAATTCTCAGCTGGCGGACTTGCGTTAAGACTCGTAGAACATTATTTGCTCACACAATGAGAAAAGTTTCAGGATTATCGATAAGACTTCTTCCTCTAAGACACAGGCTTAAACAAATACTTGAACTAAGGCCAATACCAAAGAGATGCCAACTAGGTCACTATCATGCTGGAGCAGGCTACCTCACCAATGTTCTCAATATATTTCTACCCACTCTAATACACGGCAGGGAATGTCAATCCCTCCGGGTGTATTTATGACATGAACTAAAAGCTCCTCATAAAAAACCATTAGCCGTTCGGAGGCGGCTTAGTATAAACTTTAGGTCCCTACAATTTGTTGGAAAAAACATCAAGACGCATTCTTCACATTGGAGGAGGAGGACGGCCGAAAGTAGCTTCAGCGGTTACAAAGCGCAAATTATATGTATATGTATGGTATGTATATATGGTGTATAATAATAATACTCGATATATGGAAAATGGGTAAAGTTGTCACGCTGTACACACCGGAGAAATCGGCCAACAATGGATAATATTATTGGCCATTATCTCTGCTTTTTACACTAGTGAAAACAATTGAGGTCTACTCCCTCAAAATGTTTTCCGTAAGGTGGTTAATATTCCCCACTTCTGTTTAATTTTCACTTCTCGAAGCGCCCTCCTCCATCAGTGAGCATTTCAGTGATTTCGTATACCGATTACAGCTTGATATGACTGATATATTCGAAAACAAACTGTTATCTCGCCGATCTTTCCCACTTTTTCACTGCACGAAACCTACAACTACAACCGGCAAAATCTTCGGCTACACTATTCATCAGCTGGGCGAGAAAGTACCGACTCAAACTCGAAGTGAATGTCCAAGGGATGTAAAAATTCCGTTAACTAACAATTACCACTAAAGTACAACACCGCAACAACATCCTCAGCTGGAAGCACCTGAGGAAAGCACAAAAAATATTGCCCGCAACATACAGGATGGCAGGTCGGTCGTAAACTTTGTGCGCTGGAGACTAGCGAAATATATGGTAGCTGAGGAAGTTACAAACTCTTAGGGTCGAGGAAGGAATCCTCCTGATATCATCGGAGCATCACTTGTACAGTGAAACATATATGCTACGAGTTAAGGAGCATAATATTATGCTATGCGAATAATATCTGCTGAGATACTAACGCGAGAGCACACCGACAGAAATTAACTTGAAGCCGAACTTGGACCTAGGCACATCAGTAAAGGAGTACTAAACTCTGCAGGCACCATTCAGCACTAAAGATCGGTAGACAGGACGGCACACCTATCTCTCCCTCTACCTCTATCTCAATCTCTTTTTCTCCCTATCTCTATCCCTATCTCTCTCCCTATCTCTCTCTCAATCGCACTCTCTTCCTCTCTCACTCACTCTCTCTTTCTCTCTCTCAATCGCACTCTCTTCCTCTCACTCACTCACTCTCTCTTTCTCTCCCTCTCTTTCAATCAAATTCTCTCCTTCTCACTCACTCACTATCTCTCTCTTTCTCTCTCTCAATCTCACTCTCTTTCTCTCTCTCTCTCTCTCTCAATCACATTCGCTACCTCTCACTCACTATCTTTTTCTCTCTCTTCTTTCTCTCTTTCTCTTTCTCTCTCTCATTCCCACTCTCTTTCTCTCTCTCTAAATCCTACTCTCTCCCCCTCTCTCTCACACACACTCAATCCCACTCTCACTCTTCCGCTCAATCTCTCACTTTCTCTCTCTCTCTCTTCATCTCTCCCGCGCGTTATATCACTCAACATAATAACGCCATTAGTCCTGCCTGCCATTTCGAGATGATTACACACTATTACTGAGCCCAAGAAAGATCACTGCAGTAGAAAGATTTTATTATTTATACATTGCTGATTCTCCAACACACTTACCCATCAGGTGGTAAGCAGGTTCACTCAACAACATCAGCGGCATAGGTAACCCTGCTGAGACCACATGTCTCATACAATATATCCTTTCATTCGAACTCACTTGCATTCACAAAGGTACACGTGTCCTTTGTTGTTATCATTAGTAAATAAATAAAAAGGATTTTTTTTATTCTGCCATTAAATTTGTTATAAAACACAATCACTGCCGCTGGGCGCATTTGTGTGAGTGTGTGTGTGTGCGGTCAGTGTGACCGCTGTTGCGATATTGCTGCTGCTACCGACATGTTGCCAATACAAAGCTCAAGTACACCAACACTTCATATTTCCCTCAATTCAATTTTCATATCCTTTTTGTAAGATTGTAGTGGCTTTGTGAGCAGACACACAAATGTATTTATGATCCATCATATACACATACACGTATGGATATCCTTATAAGAGCATGTGAGAGGTGCATGTGTATATACACATATACGTGTATGCCTTGTTGCCGTGCGGTTTAATGGCTTTTTGCCGTTCTTCTTTTTGTGTTGCGGTTTCCTTTTATGCTTCTATTCAAATGTTACAAGGTTTCATGTCGTCCTTTTTTCTTTGAATAAACATAAATGTAGGTTCATGGGTAATGATGGTTTTCGAGGACAGTTTTTTTATTTATTTATGTGTATCTTATTCTATAAGGTATAAGACTCTATTAGGAATGGACTAACGAAAGCACTTTAATCGAAATCGCCCTGTTTTCACCCTTCTACGAGGCGAAAGCAATGCAAAAAGAACCTTTTGCGAGCCGTTCGCTGCCAAACGAGATTTCAGAGAGAGAGATTTCGTGTGACTTAATTTATTCCTAGAGAAAATAATAAACGCTACAGAGCTGAATGGAGAAGGTACAATCTTCTATAAGAGTGTACAGCTACTGGCGTACACCGAGGATATTGACATTATTGGCCTCAATAACCTCGTCGTGAGTTCTGCTTTCTCCAGACTGCCTAAAAAAAGGAATTCGCCACCCGACTCTTCGTTTGCCTTGGAACCAGCAATAAAACTAACGCCTCTGTCTGCAACTCTTTCCATCCGGTGCTACTTTGGACTGAGTAGGCAAAATTGAAAAGTAAAGTATTCGTACGCCTTACAAAGATCAAACAAGTTGCACATGATTCCCGTCCCCCACTACGGTGCTTAGGCATGTACGACAAAAACATCGTCATTCGATGTAGGTATTAGAAATTTTCGGGAGAAAGGTTTTGGAATGGCGAAAACTGCAGTCGACGGAACAATGAGCTGTACGAGATATACGGCGATCTTGACGAGATATAGCGGCTACGTAGGCTAAATCTTGTGGTTCGGATAAACCAAAAAATACTCTAGCGTTGAAAGTTTTCATTGCAGCACGCGCCCTTGGAAGCAGAGGAAGAGGAAAACTTCAACACAAGACTTGTGAAAGAAGGACCGGGTTGCACTTGGTATATCCGAAGAGTTGAGACTTATGTTATTTGAAAGCTTCTTACGGCAAAACTCCCTTAAAAAATTTCTTTCCATGTAATCTGCGAAGAGTAAAGAAAAAGCTGCCTGACTCTCTTTAGGAAATACTGATGCCTGTGTAGTCGGTGGTAAAGTGGTTGTTGCTTAGAATCTGCGAAATATGTAGTGCTTACCATGACCAATTATTTTCAGTAAAATTAGATAAAAGAAACTTAGCGATAGATTAATTGATATTCGCTGTCTTGGAGAATTACATCAGCGCAATCTTACTGAAATTAACGTCAAAATCACTTCTGCCGTCCAATTACTTTACAGATTGAAGTTATGAGGACTGCATATTCCAGTCGAAATTAACTCACAACATCGTCTGTACCTCGCAATCATTTTAAGGGATGGGAAGACAATGACCAACGGCATGAATCATCAAATAAGAAGGAAGAGTCAATCATGGCACGCTTTACCTGTCGTAAAAGGCGACTAAAATCTTACAGTTCTTCCCTACAATCGGATTTTTGCGAAACGAATTGCGAAAAAACTTCTGGACTACATAAACTGTGCTCATTATAATGTAAACAATATGAGAAATGGTAAAACCACGCCACTTTTGAGAACACCACAGCGTGAACCTTCCAATACAACACCGAATAGCCACTTGTTGCGACCTGACAACGGCTAACATTCTGCTGTGTAGGAAGCGAATGAGCAAGCACTAGATCGGTCAGCACGTGACTGTGGATGAGATGAAAATTGTAGGATTTTAAAATTAGTTCATCCCCATACAGACTTGACATTATATATACTAGAATGTGGTAGAAACGCATGTGGTGAGTATTATAGAGCAGCCAATCCTTTGATTGCTTTCCTCATTTGAGCTCGTGTTAACATAGTACACCATAAAAGATAATTTAATCCCCAGCAGCGAAAAAAGTATATACCAAACAGAGACTATCAAACCAAACCAAGAGCAAGATAGTTCAACTACAAAACTTAGCCTCAGGAGGCCAACCCATGTGCGGATCAAATCAAAATCACCAGCGGTCTCCGACTAATGAATATACCAGAAGGACGGAAACTTGCAGGGAGTAGAGCAGAGATCAGAATCTAAGGTAAGGTGTTGCTACAAACCTGTTGATGACACCATGCCCAAATAGTTCATAGAAGAATAATGATCAGTGAGAAGCACCATATCTTCTTATATATAATGTGTACAGGGTCCACCATCTAACATTTGTTTTTGAGCTAGTGGTTATTTTGAGTGTGGTAACACTGATGTTACATCTGATTTGACAGAAAGTTAGTTTTATCCTTCCGCTAAACGAAAATGGTTGTGTATACGATTGAAGAATGGGCAGATGAGCGCTTGGCCGAAGACCCGGAATTTTACCAAAAAATCATCTTTTCCGACGAAGCTCATTTCCATCTTGTCGTATTTGGGGGACGGAAAACCCGCACGTGATCGAAGAGAAGCCAGTGCATCCTCAGAGATCCTGGTGCGGATTTTGGGCCGGCGGCATCATTGGCCCATTTTTCTTCGAAAATGCGGCAGGAGCCGCCGTTACGGTCAATGGCGAACGCTACCGCGCCATGTTAACGGATTGGTTCTTCCCGGAAATCGAAGAGGAGGACTTGGACAACATTTGGTTCCAGCAGGACGGCGCTCCGTGCCACACAGTTAACGTTACGATCGATCTTGTGCGCACTGTTTTAAAAAAAAAAAAGTTACGTGGCTGACCCTGTATGATGTATTACCGGCCAAACTATTCAAATACGACGGTGAAAAGCTTATAGAGTGCATGCATCGGCTTCTTTGCAAAATATGGTCGAATGAATGCATGCCCGACGATTGGGACTTAAGTGTGCTCTGCCCAATCCACAAAACGCTTGATTCCACTGTCTCCGCTAATTACCGTGAGATAGGCCTCCCCAATACCACATATAAGGTCCTATCGAACGTGTTGTGTAAAAGACTGAAGCCCGTCGTCAACAAATTGATTGGACCTTATCAGTGCGGCTTTAGGCGTGGTAAGTCAACTATTGACCAGATATTCACCATACTCCAAATCCTGGAAAAGACCCATGAAAAGAGGATCGACACTCGCCACCTCTTCGTGAAAGCAGCCTTTGACTGAATTTGGTATTCCCGCAAAACTTATACGGCTATGTAAATTGACGTTAAGCAACACTAAAAGCTCTTGGCTTGGAGAGCGTTGGTGCCAGCTCCCAGCCCTTCGACTAATGCTGTTTTCGTTTGACGTTTCATCATCAGTCACCATCTGTTTCAGCAATGGAATGAAAGCAAATGACCTACATCTACATACCCTGAAGTACTTTATGAAGGGTCAATCGTGTAAAGTGCGCTAGGCCAAGCGACCAACTTAATTCATAATATGATTTTTTCCATTCTATTTTCCCTCTCTTAACAGCAAGTGACCATTAATAGAATGAACACTTAATTTTCTTTCTACCAAAAAAAATAAAATAAAATAAAATATGTGCATTTAATGTAAGCATGTATGTATGCATGTATATATATATAGGTGCATATATATGTATATATCTACACTTAATTACCCAATTACAGCATTTTAGTAGCACTTAACGGTCGAAAGTAAGCAATCATCATGTGTCATTTAACTTTGAAGTTTTTCTAACTTAACAAAAAGTTTGCCCTTAACCAGCAGGCGTGAGTATAGAGTGTGTGATAGGCACACTTTGGGCTATGGCACTTAACGGTTGCCCGCTGTGCCTGTGTCCCGACTCTCTACCGCCCAACACTGTTATATACACGCATCACAAATCACGACCAAATTGCCATTGTAGCCATATTAAATATCATTAAATTAGCCGTTGAAGTAGCGTTGGGAGGACGGGATTACTTACAAATACATATGTACATACATACTTACATACTTACAAATATTAATATCAACTAACACACAGATATTTCTACACACTTTTTCTGTATGAAACCACCCAACGTGTTAGCGTCATAAATCTCTTCTCAGCTTCTCTAGAAATAAATAAGTAAGTAGACATTTATTTATAGTCAAAAATTGAGCAACAACTTTTCACAACAACAAACACTCCATGTAATGTATTAAATATGAAAAATCTCTGGTGAAATAATTCTAAGCGGCTAAAGTAAGCCAATTTGTGGCCTCTCATTCTTTTTTCTTTTGAAATATGCCGTCAGCTTTATTGCAAAACCATTTTCGCTCATAAATGTTTGCGAAAAGCGCTCGTGTGTATGTATGTGTGTCTCGAAGAGTCTGTCTAAAGGCATAAAATTCTTTTATTACTAAAATTTCTTTTATTCCTACACCAAGTCATTTCAATAATTGGGTTTATATTATATTTTAGGATTTTCTATTTTAATTCTTTCTCTTATTTTATATGAATTTGCCTGAGAATCAACTTCTCTTCGCCTTTACAACTGTCTTAAACGACCTGCCATATCATTAAAATGTTAACAACTAGACTTTTACTGCTTGCACTTGGCTGCGTTTTATAAGATTGTGGTTTCGCTTGCTCGTGCTATTCGGTGGAATTTTAATTTTATTTAAAATAATAGATCAAAAACCACGGAGAAATACTTCTATTAGGTCAAGTAATAAGTCATCCATTATTTTTGCAATAGATGAGGTTAGAGATATGTGTGTCCCGTGCAATTAGTGCGATTGGACCACCCTAAATGACGCTAGAAAGATGATATTTTGTACTAAAAGAGAGAGTTGAAGAAGTGTTGGAAGAAGCGCTAGATCTACAATTTTTCTCCGATAAAGGCCAAACCCCCATACCCCAAGTCAGACAGCTGAAAATGTGAGTAGTGTTTATGGTCCTAATGCTGTATATAGTTAATCAAGCACAATTTTGGTTTCGTCGATTTCGTTCCGGTAGTTTTGATGGCGAAAAAGACGCTCCATGGTGTGGAAGGTCAGTTGCCGAAAATGTCGATAAAATAATGTAAATAATTTAGATTGTCCATGAGCTACATACTGCACAAAGAACAGTTTGGAAGCAACTGAAAAGGACTGACAGCACGAAAAAGCTTGATGTGTGGGCGCCATATGAATTGGAACGAATTGGGCCGAATTTCCACCTGTGAGTTGCTGCTGAAGCTTAACAAAATTGACTCATCTCTGAAGCGGTGGTGGCTGGTGACGAAAAGTAGAGCACTTACAGTGACGTCTAATGAAGATAGTGGTGATCGAAGTGCAATGTGTAGGTACAAACGTTGGAGGCCGTTGGGATCGACGGCCAGGAAGGTTTTATTGTATGTCTGGTGGAATGGGGAAGGAATCTTTCATTATAAACTGTTTTCGAACGGCCAAACTCTTGATTCCCACCTTTGCTGCCAGCAGATCGACCGTCTAAAGGAAGCTTTCGTCCGAAAGCACCCAGGTTTGGTCAAGAGGAGGACAATTTTGTTTCATCAGAACAACGCCAGATCTCACACATGGATAGTGACTGGCCAGAAGCTCCAAGATCTTAGTTGGGAGGTTCTTATGCATCCACCTTATAGTGCGGACTTCGCACCAAGTGATTACTTACTGCTCCGATCTATGGTGAATGATTCGGCTGGTGAAGAGTTGGCCCACGTGAAGCCTGTGGAAATTGATTGTGCCTATTTTGCCAATGGAGCTTAGGGTTTCTATGAGTTTCCGTAGTTCGAAATACCCAGAAATAATCCAACCAAACGATGTTTATTTAACATAAATCGTATTATTTTTACTATGGTAAATAAAGTCTTCAGGTTACTGCTTAATAATGGATAACTTGTTACTTGACCTAATATATTAATTCTGTTATTGCGTTGAGTTAGAGAAATGTGATGACTTACGAATAATAAAAAATGCATAATTTATGAAGGTGTTTAATGCAGATAAAAGAAGCATTTTGATAGCAATATAACAGTGTTTATGCATAGCGATAATTTTTTTAACAGAATTCCTCCAGCTCAAAAGCAAAAAAAAGAATTTTCGCTCTCCATGTCACTGAAAAAATTAACTGCGGTCGCTAAAGAGCACAGCATTGGAGATGGACGCCTTTTTATACAATATATATATATTAGAGAAGGAAAAGGACCGCATTACTGGAAGTCTTCTTAAAGAAGATTGTATCTTCTATATTTAATTCTGCAGCTCCTATAATTTTCTCCAACATTGATTTAAGTAAATCACAAAATAGTGTGATGAGAAGTGGGGTAGGATTTGCGATGGTAGATTCACCAGATCTGAAGCCACACTTATAAGATCAGATCAATTCGTTGACAGTGGGCTTCAATCTCTCACACAGTACCACAGTACCCCTCAAAAGAAGTAGAAGAAATCAGCTTTGATGTTCCTTGCAACCGTGCTTGAGTAGTTCATCAAGTAGGCTCTGGCTCTGGTCCATTTGATATGCTTCAAGCGGGCAATCACTTTTCGAACTTCATCGTAGACGTGTGATCAAATGTCTTTTTCAGCACCATCAATTGGGTATTCGGTTTCGTCACCTCCGGGTGTTTCACTTTCAAAGCTATTCAGCAGACGGGAGAAGTTTTTCCTCCATAAGTTTAGTCTACGATTGGCATCGGTTACTAGATCACCTCTTTGGATCCTACAATAGTTTGTTGCGATCGTGGAACCTTTATTTAAGTCTTCGAGCTTTACCTCTATACCATCCCATCATCCATCCTCCATCCTCCACGTGTAGTGGTCGCTCGGTATCTTGAGAGATAAGCAACCTTTGCGGTATGGCAATCTTCACCATACCCGCTGTTCTTTATGATTTTCCAAAAACAAATATTTTCACTTGTAATTGTACGTAGAAAGCTTAGAATGACATCAAACAGTTGACTTATATCGAATTGCTGATGAGTGCTCTCAGAGAGCAGGAGTGCATGTCGAGTATAAAACCGTTCGACAGTCTCTTGTGATTGCGGCTTTTCGAACTCGAGGTTTCGTTGTGTTTGTTGGTTTTCGTTCTTTGCTACACCGAGACAAGTGCGTATTTTACTGCTGCTTGGTTCACTATAAGTCTATACTGGGTCCTCGGAGCAAATCTTGTCGTTTGTCTATCAAAAGAATGATCTATCTGGTTGTCAGCTTTTTCATCTGCATACAGTCAGGTAGCTTAGTAAATTTTTTTATGATGAAATCCAGTACTACATGCAACCACATTCCGCGCCCCGGTAAAGTCTATCATTCGGGAATATTTCGTCATGGAGGCTAAATTTTTCGGCTGCGGTACCTAAGAAACCTTCTTTACATACCTGTCGTTGAAGTCTCCAGAGCTCATAATTATAATCATAAAAGACATCTTTGGTCACATCTTTGGTCCTTCTCTTCCTTCGCTGCATGGGCGCAAATTAGCGATATACTGAAGAACGTCATTCCAGGCAAATCATTAGTTCATCGAAGTAATTTAAAGGACTCGGTGGCTCAGGGTCTCTCCCACCACGAAGCCGACACTAAATTTGCGATCCATTATATGACTGCCACAGCAAATGTCAGTAGGACCTACTTGTGTTCGTTCTTGTCTCTATGAAGATATCAACAAGCTAGGTAGTGGTCGTCATTTAAAGTGGGGTCTCTCAACCGTGGGCTTAGCAATCTTTTTAATGGAGCCTTTTTTTCTACTTGATGGGGTCAAAACCCACTTCAGTTTTCATCATTCTTTTATATCAACGATATTTCAAACCCTATAATTTCTCACAAAATGTTAATTTTCCAAGCACTTATAGTTATTCTACTAGTGAAACACTAGTTCATGTTTGTATGTAAAATAACCACTTTGCAGAAATAATATTGAAAATGCCGCCAAACAGATGGTGATTCAGAATCTTAAATCGTTGTTTTGTGATAACTTGTATTGAGTATTGAAAATATGTGAATTTTATTTTATTTTTTTTTTTCTGGTCATTTTACCGAACTTTTGTTAATCCCTTCGTATATGCAACTAACCACTGCAATTAAATCACTCAATATCCCAGAGTGTTGTTTACACATAATTCGTTTTCATTAAATAGTAATAAATGCCTTGCGCTGCAGCGTTTTCCCAAGCATATAAATTATACGATTAGCTAATTTACGCATTCAATTTCGACGACACACACATTTCGCAATGTGTCCTTGTGGCACTGTGCTGAGGAGGAAAATAAAATTACAGTATAAAGTGTAGAATGACTGTAGAGTATATATGAGAGAAAAGCAAATGCAGAAGCAAACAAAAAAATATATGTAAAAAAGTGTATTGGAGACACTAAGGAAGGTAAAAATTTTCTACACAGAAAACTTCCTATGTAGGTATATAAAAGCAGTCTATAAGAGAACTGTCGGACCGCATTTCAAGGTCCCCAAGTACATCTGAAAATGAAACTATTAGCTTCAGGAAAGGTAAAAGAAAACGTAGGTACGATGAGGTTGAGCGTGCCTCAGTGAAGAGAAAATAGACTGTCTACCTCTCAACGTTGCGGAGATAGATACACACCAAGAGCTGAAGAGGGACGCAAGACACATTTGCAAACGTAAAACAGAGAAACTGAGATACGTGAGCGTAAAGAGTTTGAGAAGCTGGCCGACAAGGGTAATGCACGAAAATTCTACGAATACTATGGAAGGTTACAACATCGGAGCAAATTTTAGCAGGTGATCTAGGGACTGATGCGCATAGTATAATGAACACTTCTAAGCCGAGCAGTTAAAATCGAACATGAGGAGATGGCGACTCCGATAGTCCAAGCGATGACGATGGAGCAGATGCTTCATTGCCTGACTATAAAGATGTTCAAAGAGCAGTCCATGCTTAAAAAAAAACAAAGCGGCGAAGACCGATGGATAGGAAATCCTACAGTCTGGGATCTACATAAGATATTATTGAGGGTACTGTGTGAAATTGAGAATTTAACCGTCAACGAATCTAAAAACATTTTATTAGTGTAGCTTCATACGTGGCGAATCAACTATTCAAGATATTCGCAAACCCTATGCTAAATCTAAAAAAAGACCCGCCAAAAGAAGATCGACACACACCACATCTTTGTCGATTTCAAAGTAGTCTTGGGAAACACGAACAGGAGCTGCCTCTACGCCGCTATGTCTGAACTCGATATCACCGCCATCTGACGCTAAGCAACACCAGAAGCTCTGTCAGTGTCGGAAAGGACCTCTCGATACCAAACGAGGTTTCAGACAGAATGATTCCTTTTCATGTGACTTTTTTAATTTATTGTCGGAGAAAATAATACGAGCTGCCGTGATGAATAGAGAAGGGACAATCTTCTAGAAGAGTGTACAGCTGCTGGCCTACGCCATATTAAAATTATTGGCCTCAACAAGTCTGCTTTCTCCAGACTGGGTAAGCAAGCGAAAGACATGGGTGTGTCAGTCAACCAATGATCGGTTTCGCACTACGTTTACTCTTGTGGAAAATGAGTATCCTCAGAGACACCGCAGTCAGCGCGCACCAACGATGCTAATGCTGCTGTGAAAGAGAGTATCGAAGAAGACCCGACTGAGTTCCGCCAAAGCGAGCCGTAATTGTAGCTGTGCCCATCCAATTTATGGAAGATTTCGCGGAAGAATTTCGATATGGAATTGAAGCCGAACGATCATCCAGCGCGTTACACGTTCGGTGAACGGGCCCAAAATAAGATGGCCACCAATACAGATTTTCACAAGAAAAACGTGAAATCGATGGACGAATGCCGTGGTAGTCACTTGTCGAGATATTAGGTCAAGTAATTGGTTCATTCGGCTTTTTATTAATTTTTCATTGTGTACATTTGTCCGATTTAAGTTAAATATGCTCCGTTATATTCGTAAACTTGTTGCCAACGAGATGCCAACTTCACTATACCCCTCTCGTACAAGGCTGCGTCCCTATTGGCAAAAAACTCGGAGAGCCAATTTTCACAGGCCTCTCTTGAGGCCAACTTCTCACCATGCGTTCGCCAGGAGCAGGAAAAGATGGTAATCACTTGGTGCTAGATCCGGACTATAAGGTGGGTGCATTAGGACCTCCCATCCGAGCTCCTGGAACTTCTGGCGTGTCACCAAAGACGTGTGTGGCCTGGCGTTGTCCTGTTGGTCAAAGATGACCTCTTTTGGATGAGTGCTGCCTTCAAGCGGTCCAGTTGTTGGCAGTAGAGGGTCGAATTGACTGTTTGGCCACAGGGGATCAGCTCATAGTAGATAATTCCTTGTCAATCCCACCAAACACACAGCAAAACCTTCCTGGCCGTCAATCCTGGCTGGGAGACCGTTTGTGTCGCCTCACTGCCTTTCGCCCATAACCGTTTTCATTTGACATTATTGTAAGTGACGCCCTTTTATCATCGGTCACCATTCGCTTCAGAAATGGGTCGATTTTGTTGCGATTCAGCAGCGATTCGCAGATGGAAATTCGATCCATCATGTTTTTTGCGTTAGTTCGTGTGGCACCCAAACATCGAGCTTCTTTTTGAATCCAATGTTATTCAAATGGTTCCAAACAGTTTTCTGGCTTATCTTTAGTTCCTCAGCAATTAAATAAGTGCTCACGTAATGGTCTGTTTCCACGATTTCCATGATTTTATCGCAATTTTCGACGACAGACCTCCCGACGCGTGGTGCATCTTTGACATCGAAATTACCGGAACGGAAACTAGCAAGCCACTTTTGTGCTACACGTTCGTTTACAGTATCGGGCCCATAAACTAAATTAATTTTTTCAGCCGTTTTGGCTGCTTTGGCTGCTTTTTCGCCTTGATCGAAAAAAACTTGTAAGATTTTAGCGATTTTTTCTTTGCTGGTGTCAATCTCTGACGAGCGCTCACAACGTACTGAGTCAATCAATCGAAAAACTGTCAAAGACAAACTTTTAGTGCGAATAATCACGTTCTCAGCGCCGTATAGTATGATATGATGCCACACGTAACACTTGTACGATGGACAATAACGCCATCTGTTAGATAAAGTTAAAAACCTTTTACTTGACCTAATATATTATTAAAATATAGTAGAAAATCCTGATTCTTTCAATAAAGCTTGAGAACCACACGTCTAGAAAAAATATCCTTCAGCTGCACAACCTGGAGAGACTAATTTAATATCCTCGTATATCAATACTTTAAAGGATTTGCAAAGCTCTTCGCATTATGTATGTATGTAAGCAATGGTACTGCATGTCGATTAGTATACCTAATGTCTGTATGTATATACGTATATACTTTAAATTGATGGACAATGAATAACGTACAATACATAATAAATTTCACAGCATATATGTATGTATTTATGTATATTCGCACATATACATACCTATATTTAATAGAAACTTATGTAGACCCCAAAACACAAACAAAACAAGCATTTTAAGTAATTGACGAGAGAGCAGCAGTTGGTGAAATCAATAGAGAACTACAACCTACCTCGCGCTAACAACTAATCCACCTGCTCCCATTCAGCTTTGCATCAAATACCCAAAGCGCCGCCAGCCCCCCGAGCGCACTATCAACATAATTGTTGTCAACACAATTTTATGTATAACTTCCTGTTGCGCCATTATCCTTGCCATTGCTCTGGCTTTCCGTTCGCCGTGGGAGCGCTGGGATTGTGGCAATGAAAAGGCGTCATTGCCGTTGCCATCGTCGCGTCGATTGCAGGAAATTAACGAAAGTGAAATGATTTCATTTTAATTGCATGTTGTTTAGTGGTGGTGTCTGTATGTGAGAGAGTCTGTGTGTGTTTGTGTTTGTGTGTTTAGTGAGCGTAAGAGTGTTGTTTTGTTGTGGATTTTTTAGTTTTCAGTTTTATATTTTGCTTTTAAGTTTTCTCCTTGTCTTGCTCTTGGTAATTCTAGCTGCGTGTAGATGGTTAAAATTAGTTTCAAATTTCGTAAATATTTTGAGTACATTTAATTGTGCGTCAAAATAATTTTTAAGTGTTTTTGTATTTTGAAAAGTTTCTCACAACCTCTGTTGTCTCACTTGTGTAATCTTGAACGAGAGATAGTAAATACTTCTAAAGATGTTGTGGTATAGACAAGTGTCCTTAAGGAATATATTATATAAATAAAAAAAAAAATAACGTTTTATAACCGCTTAAGCGATTTTCGGCCGAGCCTTTCCTTCAATTTGTGTTGTGCCTCACAAGGGGTTTCAAGCAGTTGGAATGAGCTAAAGTTTATTCTAGGCCACCCCCGAGCCTCAGCTGACTATTGGGAATTTAGACTTTTGCCGTTATGGCTAAGAGATGACTTTGACCATGGTTTTAATGATGCCTAAAACATCTTATCGGCCACTACTTATATTTTTCCCTACATAATAAAGGCCATAAAGGCGAATGTGAAGGATGGGGGATGGGGGATGGGGCCATGTGTAGAAGTTCACGCAAGTGAGGAAAGTTTTTGACTGCCATTCACCTGGGAGTGGCCAGAAACGATTCTTGTGCATATGGTTCAAGCAGCTCACGACGTCCGGTCTTAGACCACGTATCCCCTGGGTAGCCAACGAACATCCGTTTGGAGGCGAGCTAAAGTGAGAAGGCGAATCCCATGCGGTTGTGCGTAGGGTTTGGAACCCACCACATGAAAAAACAACCCAATGAAAAAGCAACATAAGCCTCGGATGAGAGACCCCCCTTTTGATGACGACCCCCGCAAATGTTTTAAGGATTACGATTTTAGGGCATGCACCTGGAATGTCCGGTCCCTTAATTGGGAAGGTGCCGCTGCCCAGCTGGTTGATGTCCTCATAAAGTTAAAGGCTGACATCACTGCCGTCCAAGAATTGCGATGGACGGGACAAGGACGGAAGAAGGTGGGTCCTTGTGAGATTTACTACAGCGGCCATATAAAGGAGCGCAAATTTGGTGTCGGATTCGTGGTGGGAGAGAGACTCCGTCGCAGAGTACTGGCATTCACTCCGGTGGATGAACGTCTAGCCACAATTCGCATCAAGACAAAATTTTTCAACACCACCCTAATTTGTGCCCATGCCCCGACGGAAGAGAAGGATGACTTGACCAAAGATGCCTTTTACGAGCGCCTCGAACACACTTATGAGCGCTGCCCCCGACACGACGTCAAAATTGTGCTTGGCGACTTCAACGCTAGGGTGGGCAAAGAAGGTATCTTTGGTACGACTGTCGGAAAATTCAGTCTCCACGACGAAACATCTCCAAATGGTCTGAGGCTGATCGACTTCGCCGGGGCCCGAAATATGGTTGTCTGTAGCACCAGATTCCAGCACAAAAAAATTCACCAAGCTACTTGGCTGTCTCCAGATCGGAAAACTTCCAACCAGATCGATCATGTTGTGATAGACGGAAGACACGTATCCAGTGTTTTAGATGTGCGTACGTTCCGTGGTCCCAACATTGACTCGGATCACTATCTTGTCGCAGCGAAGATACGCACGCGCCTCTGTGTATCGAAGAACGCCCATCAACAAACACAAGGAAGGTTCGACGTTGAAAAGCTGCAATCACAGCAGACTGCCGAGCGTTTTTCTACTCGACTTGCGCACCTGCTCTCTGAGAGCACTCATCAGCAACCCGGTATAAGGGAACTGTGGGACGGCATTGCAAACTCCCTGCGTACAGCTGCAAACGAAACCATCGGATTTCGGAAAGGTCGCAAAAACAGCTGGTACGATGAGGATTGCCGTGCCGCAGTGGAGAGAAAACAGACTGCCTACCTCGCAACCTTGCGATCAACCACAACACGTGCGGGGTGGGATAGATACCGAGAACTGAAGAGGGAAGCAAGGCGCGTCTGCAGAGAAAAAAAGAAAGAGGCCGAGATGCGCGAGTACGAGGAGCTTGAGAAGCTGGCCGAAAGGGTAACGCTCGAAAATTCTATGAAAAGATACGGCGACTTACAGAAGGTTTCAAGACCGGAGCGAACTCTTGTAGAACCCAGGGAGGTGAGCTAGTGACAGATGCCCAGAGTATACTCGATTTATGAAGGGAGCACTTCTCCAGCCTGCTGAATGGCAGTGAACAGGAAACACGCGGAGATGGTGAACCCGAAACTCCAATTGATGACGATGGGAAAGTTGTTCCGTTACCCGACTATGAAGAAGTGCGAATAGCAATCGTCCGCTTAAAAAACAACAAAGCGGCAGGGGCCGATGGATTACCGGCCGAGCTATTCAAACACGGCGGCGAAGAGCTGATCAGGTGCATGCATCAGCTCCTTTGTAAAATATGGTCGGATGAAAGCATGCCCGACGATTGGAATTTAAGTGTGCTCTGCCCGATCCACAAGAAAGGCGATCCCACAGTCTGCGCCAATTATCGTGGAATAAGCCTTCTTAATATCGCATATAAGGTCTTATCAAGCGTATTGTGTGAAAGACTAAAGCCCACCGTCAACAAACTGATTGGACCTTATCAGTGTGGCTTTAGACCTGGTAAGTCAACCATTGACCAGATATTCACCATACGCCAAATCTTGGAAAAGACCCGTGAAAAGAGAATCGACACTCACCACCTCTTCGTCGATTTTAAAGCCGCCTTCGACAGCACGAATAGGAGCTGCCTTTATGCCGCTATGTCTGAATTTGGAATCCCCGCAAAACTTATACGGCTAAGTAAACTGACGTTAAGCAACACTAAAAGCTCCGTGAGGATCGGGAAGGACCTCTCCGAGCCGTTCGATACCAAACGAGGTTTCAGACAGGGTGATTCCTTATCGTGTGACTTTTTTAATTTAATGCTGGAGAAAATAATACGAGCTGCAGAACTAAATAGAGAAGGTACAATCTTCTATAAGAGTGTACAGCTGCTGGCGTACGCCGATGATATCGACATTATTGGCCTCAACAACCGCGCCGTGAGTTCTGCTTTCTCCAGACTTGATAAAGAAGCGAAACGAATGGGTCTGGTAGTGAATGAGGGCAAGACGAAATATCTCCTGTCATCAAACAAACAGTCATCGCATTCGCGACTAGGCTCCCACGTCACTGTTGACAGTCATAACTTCGAGGTCGTAGATAATTTCGTCTATCTAGGAACCAGCATTAATACCAACAACAATGTCAGCCTTGAAATCCAACGCAGAATCACTCTTGCCAACAGGTGCTACTTTGGGCTGAGTAGGCAATTGAAAAGTAAAGCCCTCTCTCGACGAACGAAAATCAAGCTCTACAAGTCGCTCATTATACCGGTCCTAATATATGGCGCAGAAGCGTGGACGATGTCAACATCTGATGAGTCGGCTCTAGGAGTCTTCGAGAGGAAAGTTCTGCGAACGATTTATGGTCCTTTGCGCATTAGCAACGGCGAATACCGCAGACGATGGAACGATGAGCTGTACGAGCTATACGACGATATTGACATAGTTCAGCGAATGAAGAGACAGCGGCTACGCTGGCTAGGCCATGTCGTCCGAATGGATGAAAACACTCCAGCTTTGAAAATATTTGATGCAGTACCCGCTGGTGGAAGCAGAGGAAGAGGAAGACCTCCACTCCGTTGGAAAGATCAAGTAGAGAGTGACCTGGGTGCACTTGGCATTTCCAACTGGCGCCAAACAGCGAAAAGAAAAGATGAATGGCGCGCTGTAATTGCTTCGGCTATAATCGCGTAAGCGGTGCCAACGCCAATAAAGAAGAAGAAGAAGGATCCATAGAATGGTATGTGGATTTTACTAGAGATCTTTTACACTCCTGCAGCAGAAGCGACACACTTATCCAAAAATGAAAACCCCGAATCAAAACTATTTGTCAAGAATATAAAAGATGTTAACTAAGACCATTTAAAACTTAATTGATCAACTTACAATATTTTTTTAGACTAGCTAAAAGAAAAGAGAAACTTGGTTGAGACTTACTAAAGGATTTTAGTAGTCCGTGTTCTTCGATGACAATCTTCTTCTATTTTTTCATTGGCGCGGAAACCGTTTACGCGCTTATAGCCGAGTTAACAACAGAGCGCCATTCTTTTCTTCTTTTCGTTGCTGGACGGCTGTTGGAAATACAAAATAAAGCCAGGTCTTCCCAAAGAGTGGACGTCTTCTTCTTCCTCTGCTTCACTGGCGGCCACTGCATCAAAAACTTTCAAAACTAGGGTATTCTTATCCATTCGGACCACATGAGCTCACCAGCGTAGCCGCTGTTTCTTGATGTCGCCGTATATATCGACTGCAGTATTCGCCGTTACCAACTCGTAGAGGGCCATAAATCTTATGCAAATCCTTTCTCTCGACACGCCGACTCATCAGATGTTATTGTTAATATTGTTGTTGTTGTTGTTGTTGTTGCTGCTGCTGCTGTTTTTGTTGTTGTTGTTGTTGTTGTTGTTGTTGTTGTTGTTGTTGTTGTTGTTGTTATTGTTGCGATTCACTAGCCCCGCTTCAGAACAGGCTTAATCAACATGAGTCGCCGAGTTCATCTAATGGGAGGTCCAGGAAACGTGCTGCCTCGACGGGACTTGAGAGAGAAAGGGAGGTTAGATGTGTCGGCTTCAGGGGTACGTGAAGAGGTGGTTAGTGTCATGTGGAGACTTTCCACATGCAGGACATACGTTGGATATGCTGGGGTCGAGTCTGGTTAGGTAGGAGTTTATCCAGACCTAAGTTGTCCCAGAGTCACTCTCAAGACAGCCGGTTCTACGCACCGGAGTTGACCTGGATTTTATACGTCACCCTTTCGGCGATCTAACCCCGTTTAGGTCAACAGGTAACATCAGACGTTGTCATTGTCCATGCTTACGCACCATATAGCAGAACGGGAACGATGAGGGACTCGTAGAGTTTGGTTTTCGTTCGTCGAGAGATGACCTTTCAATTGCCTACTCAGTCTAAAGTTGAAACTGTTCGCAATAGGGATTCCAAGATAGACGAAATTATCTACAAACTCGTAGTTATGACTATCAACAGTGTCGTGGGAGCCGAGTTGTGAATGCGATGACTGTTTATTTGATGAGAGGAGATATTTCGTCTTGCTCTCATTCACTACCAGACCCATTCCCTTTGCTTCTATGTCAAGTCTGGAGGAAGCAAAACTCCATAAAAGAAAAAAAAACAACTTTTATAACACTTAGAAAACTGTGGCCTCTGTGTCTGCTATTGAATTTTTCATAAGCGTAAAGAAACTTCTACGTAAGAAACTCTGTGACATTTATAGACACATAACCCAGTATACATATATAATATATATGTGAGTAGGTAAATATCTGGGAGCATTCGCCTACAGCAACCAAGCTGAGTAATGGCCTTGACTGTTATGCGTGGCTGAATGTGCCTTTCGACGCTGCTGGGACATATGTTCTCAATACAATGTACATACAATTATAACTGTAGTCGCTATAAACGCATTTATGGGCAATTCCACTTTAATAGCAACATTTTTTTACACCGTGTTTATAGTTTGAAAATTTCAAATAAATTATATCACTTTTATGATATAAATAATATCCCAGGAGGGGGTGTATTGGGGTATAGTAATGAAATTGTGGTCCCAGCGCTATACACAATTTCTATTCTTGCCTCCATGTGGGACCTCGGGACACGCCAAGAAAGATGAAGCTTCACTGGAGCTACTCCGACTTATTGGGTTTAAGGTTTCACTGAAGCCTAAATGTAACGTCTTTTGCTGCTCAGCTGATTGATGTCCATGTAAAACTATAAGCTGATATCACCGTCGTCTCGAAAATGCGCTGCACAGGGCAAAGACGGACGGACGAGTAGGCCCTTTTGACATCTACTACAATGGCCATATAAAAGAACGATTTTGGGGCTGGACCACTACCTTGGATCATCAAAGAACTCTTGTCAACAAACTCAATGAAGTTTCAGTGTCGAAAAGCTATAATCACAACTTACAGCTCTCTGAGAGCACACTTTAGGAACTCGGTGTAAGCGAACTGTGAGTGAGTATGAAGAACTTGCGAAGCTGTCTGTTAAGAATATTGCTCGAAAATTCTACGAAAAGATGCGGCAATTTGCAGAGGGTCTAAAAGCATATGTATATTGGACTTATAAGGGAACTCTTTTCCAACCTACTGTATGACAGTAAAGGAACACCAAGATATGGCAAGGCCGATTTCTCAATCGATAGCAAAGCGAGGGGCTGATGGATTGCCAGCTGATATATTAAAATACAGCGGTGAAGAGCTGATAATGTGCATAGATTATCTTCTTTGCCGAATATGGTAGAACTTAAGTTTGCCCGAATTGGAATTGGAAGTTTAGTATGCTGTGCCCAATCCATAGAAGGAGGAACGGGAGAGGCAGCTCTCGGGACTATGGTTGAATTTAGTATCCTCGCAAAACTTACATGGCTCTGTAACATGACGTTAAGGAACACGAAAAGATCCGTAGGGATCGGATTCTATAATATTCTATAATATGAATAGGGGTGATACAATCTTCAATAAAATATTGACATCATTGGCCTCAACAACCGCGCCATGGGTTCAGATTTATCCAGACTGAAGAAAGCTGTGTTGTGTCTGAACAAACAAAGCCCAAACTCTACAAGGTCATGCTCATTTCCGTTCTGTATGCAGTGGCCTGGGGGATGATAACATCTGATGGTTTGGCAATGGAAGTTTTGGAGAGAAAGACTTTTGATTTTTTGCCATTGGCAACGGTCAATACCGTAACCTTGGGGGGCGATGAGTTGTACGAGATGTACGGCGAACTTGTCATAGTTCAGCGAATCAATAGGCAGCGGAAATATGGAAAGGGAACAAAATGGCTTTGAAAATATTCGATGCAATACCAGCTAGTGAAAGCGGAGGAAGAGGAAGATCTACACTCCGAGGACTTGTCTGTTCCTCATTGGCGACAAATTAAAAATAATGAGTACTAGAAAAAAAAATAAATAAAAAACGAGCAAACATTTTTACTTCAATTTCTCCTATTTTAAATTCCAAGAATACTTTTTTTTTCATAAAAAATATTTTCTTTCTCGAATTTGTTGGTGGAATTGCCCTTGTGCTTAGAACAAATAAAAAACATTTTTAAAAGCCTTTAAAACACACTTAGTCATATACATACTAACATAACCATATTCAACATATGTACGCATGTGTGTGTGTGTGTGTGTGTGTGTGTGTGTGTGTGTACAGCCTCTTCGTACATATTTTGACTAATATCCATGTAAACAAAGGCGAGAGGTCACACGCCTCATACCCAGACACAATGAAAAACTCATTTAAGGGCTTACAAGGATTACAAACTACAATGACAGAACAATGTGCGCTACAAAAGCAACAGCAACAACAGCAACAACCAACAACTACAAGTAAGGACAAAAAAAGAAAGATTGCTGGCGGTTGGCAGCAAATGATAACGGTAAGAAAATGTTGAAACCTTGTTTATACCTACATGCATATATGTATGTAAGTATGTTTTATATAGTGCAAGTGTTGGCAAATATGGTTATGAGCTCATATATACGCATATAAATATGTATGAGTGCACATACATATATGATGCCTCTCCATACATACATACTCGTATGTAATAAGCCTCTAAACAACAGGGTAACATTGTACTCGTATAGTACTCGGCGAAGAGTATGTATGTGCATATATATTTATAATCTACTAGCAGCCACAGCAACAACAACAACAGCAATAACAATAGCAAAGACGACAACCAAATAGCGGTAAAATGCGCAAGCATCATTGTAAAGCTAATTTATTTAGTAGCTGTATTTATGCATGTATGTGTATGTATGTATGTATGTATATATGTATGTATGCTCCTGTGTGTCTATGTCACATAACAAATGTGGTAATTACATTCTGAAATGGGACATTTGTGTTTTGTTTCCAGTACTACAACTGAGTACGAGTACAAGTACTTGCGGTTGTTTTTAGGTTATGTGTTATTTTCAAGTTGCGGCAGGTCGGAGCGTGACACAAAGCTGCGATTTACATATATTTTTTTTTTATTCATTTATTTTTTTTCTTTTTTTCTGGCAACACACGCTGATGATTCAAATAATTTAACCATTTCTAAAGGAAACTAATTTAATGAAACGCTTTTTATTGGTGCAACACTGCGTATACGTTACCCATTTGTACTTGCCAAAATCTTGCTAAATTTTATCCTATCGATTGTAATTATTAATTTTTCTCTATTAAAATATATTTCTATTTTTGATATTCCACAAAAGCCCACTAAAAGTGATACAAAATGTGTTTTGTTTTTTTTTTTTAGAAAACAAAGGGTTTTCTAATAAGAGGAGTAATAAACTTCAACAACGCAGTGAAATTACTTACAAGTAAATTCATTATAAAAATGGTGAAAACCTGGCAGTGGTGGTTCGTGAAACTAAATCATTTTTCGGTCGCCGTGAAGAATTTTGTTGGCTCGCAACACGGAAATTGCTAAAAAAAAAATGCAGCTGTTGGCACAAGTTGGAGATGTGGAGAATAAAACACCTGCACGTCGCTCAAAAACAACTGAGAATATTGCTGCTGTAGCCCAAAGTGTTCCAGAAAACACAGGTTTGTTCATTCCTCATCGTTATTTGGAGTTAGGCATTTCATAAACGTCATTACACCGTATTTTCCTTAAAGATTAGGGTTTTTAAGTTTAAAAAGTTTAGCCAATTCAAGAACTCAAGCCAGTGAATCATTAAAAACGTCCTGTCTTTGCTGATTGGATCTTTGAAATGCATGAAAATGATTCGAAATTTCATAAAAAAAATCATCTTGACTCATGAGACCCACTTCCACCTCGATGTTAACGTCAGTAAGCAAAATTGTCGCAACCGGAGCTCGGAAAACCCAAGATTTATTGCTGAAAAGCCTGTCCACCCCCAGTGTGTAACACTTTGATGTGGCTTATGGTCCGGCAGGGTCAATGGAACTTACTTTTCCGAAAATGAGGCTGGATGGGAAGATGATCACATCTTTGGATTCGATTCAAAACCTCAAAAATGGTATTTTGCGATTTGGAGATGGAAAATGTCATAAAAAGTATACGGGTCTGTAAGCGGCTGAAAAACTTTCGTTCCCGGGAGTGGAGGTGAGATTATTCTCGATTCGTTTTGCTTGATATTTGGAATATATATATGCCTAGGTTTATATTCACAGAAAAGAATGAAAGAATGCAGGACAGGTTCAAATTTACTAAAATCTCACGGAAGCTGAATGAGCATTAGCAAGGATGATACATGCAGGAAATGCAAGAAAGAAGCTTTGAGTGAGACGCTAAAGCACTTTCTCCATTTCCATACGACTCTATCTAAAACTCGTCTCAGATATCTAGGAGCTACGCAGTGCAAAGTACTGGAAGATTTATTAAAATTAGATACAGAATAAGCCATTTTAAGTGAAAGCATTTGTTTCCAGAAAAATAAAAATAAACTTTTTTCACTTTACTTCGTTAATCACTTATTTTGATTCAAAGAGATATGTTTTGAAAATAACTATCATTGGTTTTGAGAACGAAATGTGCCCTTTCATTGGCGTTTTCTATCATTTTGTCCAATGATTCGGTCTATATGGTGGCGATTTCGGGTGGTATGTTCTTTTTTAATTGAGCTATGTTCTTTCACTTGAAAGAGTTTACCTTGAATTTTGAATTGATTTGCAACAAAAGTCTCTTGGTGTCAAATCAAGTGACCTCCAGCGCCATTCAAAATCGTTGTTTTTCGATATGACCCACTCGGGGAACAATGATCTTAACAAATCGATTGTTTTTCAAGCTCTATGGCATCCTCCTCTTGAAACCACTAGCCATTTGAACAATTTTCTTTTAACTTTATTTTTGTTAACGTGGTATGTCATTGGCTGACTAACAACACTGTCAACAGTTATTGAATTGCCCGATGCTTCAACTTTGACATACACGTATGTTAAGTCAGGATCTGTTGGTTCGATTCCTGCTAGAAGAAGTCTGATGAAGAGACTTAGTTATATCCGAAACAGCTGTCCCTTCAACAATTTTTCTTTGTTCTCTAACAAAAATATTCAACTCATACAAACAGATAGGACTTTAGCTCAGTAAAAAAAAAACTTATAAAAAATAAGACGACTGTTTCAGGTGCATCGCACTTCCTGCACCACCGCCTCAGCCCTCAGCTTAGACTGTAGCCGCTTCGAGAAAACTCATCTCGACATTGGAAAGTTCCAATATTTTTAGATAATGAAAAATGTTTTTTGTAGCTTAAATATAGTAAAATAATATCTGAAAATTCCATTTCCTTCTCTTTAAAAAAAATTGCTGAAAAATCGCTTTTTTTGGGTTCTAAAGGAGGCTACTGCCTTGAATGCCTACTCTGTATCAAGGTTCTTTCAAACTCCGAAAAAAGCTCGCGCTAACTAAACCTTCATCTGGCATTAAGGTATAGGACCATCAGGTCTATAGATATCCTGGCAGCCATCCACTATAACCTAGCCTGACTTTTTCTTTGCGGAAAATGTACCCAGAACCGATTTATTGGAAAGAACTCTCATATTTGGGTCGATTTGCTTGTTATGAAGATAAACAAATTTTAATATTTCAGGAGTATTCAAAAATTACATCATGCAAATTGATATGCCGTAATAAAAAACAACAAAAAAAAATATTTGGAATTTTATTAGACTGATTTTGTACTTCCTTGCGAACGAAGTTTTGTGCAATTTCTAATAAATTAATAGAAAATAAATTTTAAGTTACATCTGACGCTGCTTCCAGCCGACAACGCTTCAGTTAAACTACGCAGTGGTAGAAACGTTTATCAGAACATTGAGTCGTAATCGCGGTAACGTTGGTGATTATCGTTAAAATGCCGTTAGCATGATTGCGCTGTTATAGGCCTCTCTTTAGCTCATGTAGTGGCTGTAGTTTTAAATAGAAAAGAAGGTATGCTTTTCAAATACAATAATTGCTTTTGTTGTTGGTGTTGTTGCATTTTAAATGTTCACAATTTGTCGAAAATTACATTTGCATAAATTTTACCTTAAATCGAATGAAAATAAATAAGCCACAAGCTGTTGAAACTTAGTATTGAGGTAGTCATTGAAAGGGGTTTAGTAAAGAGGAGTTTTGAGGGAAAGTTTTCTGCAATTTTTTTTTTTATATAATACGACACCATACGATTATGTAGCACAATTAAGATTTTAATAATTAAAAAGACTGTTTAACTATATTTGTAAGGGATTTCAAGTCTGCTTTAAGGCTTCAAAAATTGCATTTTCTTCTTAAATCTATTCAAAAACTATCCAAGGATATGTTTTCAAAATTTCAAAAGGGTCATTTCGATATATTTGAGAAGCTAGAGCAGGTAGTAGATAGATATAAACCCGATCGAAAAAAATTAAAGTGATTTACCTTCAGTACTAAAGGATCTTCTATTTGAAATAAGGAAGTTGGCCAAAGGTATTATTTAAACTAATTTTTTTTTTCAAACTTCGAGTAAATTTTGGGATTTTCCAAATTCTTCGGTATTTCTTAATTCACATAGAAGAGACGCTCATTGAAATTAAAAAAAAAATTCGTTCGACTGTTTCTGCTGCATCGCACGGCCACCATCACCAGCAAAGTTTCACAAGTTCAGACTGCAGCCGTCTCAGAAAATTCATCACAACATTGGTAAATTCCAATATTTTTTGATACTAAAAATTTGTTTTTTGAAGCTTAAATATAGTACAATATTATCTGAAAATTCCGTTTACCGCAATAATTTCCTTCCCTTTAAACAAAAATTGTTGAAAAAACGCTTTTTTCGGGTTTTAAAGGCGACTTCTACTGAAGGGCTAAGGTTAATACTGACCTACAATATCACGAAATTTTTCGCTTGAGATAACTCTAACTAACTCTAACTTAGTACTAGACCAGCAGCGATAGGTTTGTAAAAATTTAATGGTATCAGACTTGTACCATAGATCAGGTGGAGGGCTTACAGGTTAGGGTTGATTGTGCTACCCGCAAGAGAAATCTGTAATTACTTGTTGTTAGTATCTTTAGCATGGAGCTATTTACCGACTCAGCGATTGGCAAGGTAATACTATAAAAGGTGTGGCATTTTTTGTTGGAATCTATTTTAAATCTATGCTAAAACTAGCCTTTACCAAAAAAGCAAACACTAGATGGCTGCGTGACCAGATAGTTATGGCCAAGTTTGCACGTGAAAAGATTAGTAGATCTCCATTAAATGGTGATTTGCGGGAAAAGAATGGACTATCACTCTAATCATTTTTGCCGCAGCTGTAGAGACGAGAGAGAGGAAGAGTCTATTGAACACTACCATGTGTGTTAGTTGAAATTTGCCGGATTTTTCGATAAAGAAAACCCTTAATTTTCAGAGGAATCTCAAAATTTTTTTATTCAAAGTATTGATCATTGGTTTCTATACATTTCGCCCATCTCTACGGCAAAGTATGGATACAATTCCAAAAAAACTTTTTCTCTTTCGAGGCAAACCATTCGACGAGCCATTTTTCGACTTCTTCAAAATTAGCGAAGCACTGCTCTGCAAGGGAGTGTCCCATCGATGCGAAAAGATGATAGTTGGACGGGGCGAGGTCTGGAGAGTATGGCGGGTGCGATAATATTTCCCAATTAAGTGTTTTTAATGTGTCTTTTACCAGTTTAGCGGTATAAGACGGCGCGTTGTCATGTTGCAAGATAACTTTGCCATGTCTTCGGGCCCATTCCGACCGTTTTTCGATCAACGCATGATTCAAATTGATCATTTGTTGTCGGTAGCGATCCGTGTTCACCGTTTCACCAGCTTTTAACAACTCGTAGTACACCACACCACACTGGTTCCACCAAACACAGAGCATTGTCTTACGGCCAAAGCGGTTTGGCCTTGCAGTCGATGGGCCAGCTTCACCAAGGGAAAGCCATGATTTTTTTCGCTTCGGGTTCTCAAAATAAATCCATTTTTCATCCCCCCTGACAATTCGATGCAGAAAAGATTTCCTTTCGAATCGTTGAAGCAGCATTTCACAAACGGTGTTTCGATTTTCCATTTGTCTATTGTTCAGCTGGTGTGGCACCCATTTTCCATACTTCTGGCTCCTCGAGTCACATGTAGTGTTTCTGCCAATTTTTGTTGCGATGCTCTTCGTCTTCGAACTTTTTCGCTGCACCAGGATGTTCATTGTCTGTCAAATCGAAATCTCCACTTTTAAATTGACGAAACCATGTCTCACATGTTCTAATCACTGGAGCATATTCACTATAAGTTTTTACCAGCTTCATCTGCTTTTTTCTTTTGATGAAATAAGAAAAGCAACGAATGCCGCAAATGCGATTTACTTGGAACGAAACTCGACATATTCACTGAGGTAAACAAATATGACGCTATTATTTTAGCGAAATGTGACTTGCGTATTTTTGTAGGTTAATGTCAATAGAAAAAAATTACATACATGCCAAATCATAGAAATTTATACATACTATTGCTAGCGACATCTACTAGTAAAACCGGCACACTTCAACAAACATACCTGGTATTTCTGTCAGTGTATAGTCTTGACATAGGAGCGACACTAGTTCCTCAGGAAGCACTACTTTGACTATCTCGCTGAGTCAGTTGTAGCAAAAATTAGTAAGGCATTGGAACTTTATAAGGCATACAAAATGGTTGGAACATTAGAGATGGTGAATATAAGAGCCACGCAGCGGTATCACAATGTGCCTGTTGGTTTAAGTGCGTTGGTATTTTTTCAGCGCATGAAGAGATAGCAAACAAATTCTACTTGGAAAATGCTGGGGATGTCTACAACTTGGTATTGATACCCTGGTTTTGGATCCCGCAATTCCTGCACCAATACTGCTTTCAACACATCTGTATACCACACCTGCGAATGTGGTTTGGCATCTCTCCTATAACTAGGCTGTAAATAAAATCAGAGTTGTTGATTCTTGCTATTTAATCTCTTTGAAGCACCTGACCAGGCTTTTGCTTCCATATGTGGTAAGTAATTTTACTCTCAGTTTATACATCCAGTGCGGAATTGCGGATGTCCAAGATTTTTCCATATATCTTTTCTCGGTAGTTTAGGGTCGAAAACAACTCTAAATATTTAAGTTTCATGAGTTCCGAGTGCCGAACCGATTTTAGTGGATTGTCTGAAAAAGTGTAACATTTTAAGTCCACTATCCGAGATTTACCGATCACAAATCATCAGCTTTTATTACTTCTTCTTCTTAATAAAATGCTTCTTGGAACTATTTCACTTTTTATTCTCCTTCCTCCCACTTAATGGCCCATCCATAGAGCATATGAAATTCTTAGAATTTTCACCCAACAAATTAAATAACCTTAAAAAGTACCGTTGCATAAAACAATAAACAAAAAGTTAAAGGGTTTTCTAATTTTTACGAGAAAACTAACGAAGAAACCGTACTTGAAATAAAAACTTTTTGATTGCCACCTGACAAAAGGTTGTATGCAATTCATACATATACATTATGTACAGGTATGTACGTATGTACAGTCAACCAACAAGTGTAATGGCAAAGAGGTGAAAGGTTTTTATAACGAAGTAGAGAAAACGTTTTAAGAAAAAAAACCTTTAAAGTTTTCAAACTTGCAATTTATATATGTATGTACGAGTGTATATGTATGTAGTAAAATTAACAAGCAACTGACAAGGGAGAGGAAGCCAACAACAATCATCTTACAAGCCAAGTTGACGCAACAGTCAGTACAAGTACGACTAGGGACGGGACGGAAGGTAAGTGCAGTAAAAGTGGAGAGGATATTTCGTTTGTATGGCGCAAAAGTGAGTGAGCAGACGAAAAATAAATGTCAGAGCAAAGGCTCAGACAGGCTGGCAGGCAACCAGGCCAGTTGGCAATGTGATTTGTCTGCATGTGACAGGACAACACAGGACGCATGAAAAATTACAGTGCGTCGACATTTAACCCTCTTACAATCAGAAACACGACGAATTGTTGTGAAGAAATTTTAATGCGTTGCAGTTATGCGGATGCGTATATGCTCGAGCTAAGAAAGAACACACAGCTGAAAGGAGTAGGGTTTCGGAAGAGCTTTCTTTTCTATTTGACAATTTTAGTGGAGTTTAGAGTATTGAAAAACAGTTGTAGAAAGTGGTAAAGAAATTAAAAATAAAAAAGGAATAATAATAAACAAATAAAATGTGTTAAAAAAATTATAAAAAAATTAAAAACTTAAAAAAAAAACAAAAAAATTTTTAATTCTAAAAAAGTAACAAAAAGTATAATGAGAAAATGAAATAAATAAAAAAAAAAAATAAAACATTTTAACTACAATAAAAATTAATTTTTAAAATTCCTTAAATATTAAATAAATTATAATAAAAAATTAACGTAATAAAATAATCTAAAAAATTAAAAAAATGTAAAAAAATGTTTTTAATTTTTTAATTTAAAAAATTCTAAAAAAGTAAAATTATTCCAATAAAAAATTAATATAATGAAATAGTTAAAAAACTAAATTTTTTTTTTATTCTAAAAAATAAGAAAAATTATGATAAAAAATTAATATAACAAAATAATTTAAAAAATTAAATTTCTTTTAATTTTAAAAACTCAGAAACATTATAATAAAAAATTAATATAATAAAATAATTTAATAATTTAATTTTTTTTAATTCTAAGAAATAAGAAAAATTATAATAAAAAATTAAAATAATAAAATAATTTAAAAAATAACACATTTTTTTTTAGAATTCTAAAAAACTTAAAAAAAAAGCAATAAATAATTAAAATAATAAAATAATTAAATAAAAAAATTTAGAGAAAAGTTTAAAAAGAAATTACAATAAAAAAATAAAATAATTAGAGATTAAAAAAAAACAATAAAAAAATTTAAAATGAAGAAATAAAACAACAATATATTTTAAAAAAATAATAAAAAATTATAATTAAAAAACTTAAAATTTTTTTTTAAATTCTAAAAAGATAAAAAAATTATAATTAAAAATTAATATAACAAAATAATTTAAAAAATTAAAAATATGTTTTAGAATTCTAAAAAAATAAAAGAAAAAAATATAAAAAATTAAAGTAACGAATTAAGTAAAAAAAATTAAGAAAAAATTTTAAAAGGATTATAATAAAAAATAAAATTATTTGAAATTAAAAAAATATTAAAGGAGTTTATAATGAAGATGATTTAAAATTTAGAATTTATTTTTAAATTCTAAAAAGATACAAAAATTATAATAAAAAATTAATATAACAATATAATTTAAAATATTAAAAATTTTTTTTCTAGAATTTTAAAAATATAAAAAAAATATTGTGCAAAATTAAAGTAATGAATTAATAAAAAAAAATTAAGAAAAAATTTAAAAAGTATTATAATAAAAAAATGAAATTATTTGAAATTAAAAACAAATGATAAAAAAGTTTATAATAAAGATGATTTAAAATTTAGAATTTGTTTTTAAATTCTAAAACCATAAAAAAATTATAATTAAAAATTAATATAACAAAAATAATTAAAAAAAAAAATTTATAATTCTAAAAAAAAATTAATAAAAAATTAAAATAATAAATTAATTAAAAAAAAAACTAAGAAAAAAAATTTTAAAAGGAATTATAATAAAAAAAATAAAATTATTTGAAAAAAAATAACAATAAAAAGTTTATAATGAAGAAATAAAACAATAAAATAATTAAAAAGATATGGAATTTTTTTTTAATTCTTAAAAAAAACAAAAAATTATACAATAATTAAAAAATAATTTTTTTTAAATTGTAAAAAAATTATAATAAAAAATTAATATAATAAAATGGATTAAAAAATTTGGAATTTTTTTTCCAGCTTTTAAAAAAATAAAAAAAATTAGAAAAAAAAATTAATATAATAATTTATTTCAAAAATTAAATTTATTTTTTGGGAATTCTTAAATAGAAAAAATATAATAGGTTAAAAAAAAAATAATTAAATTTTGCCCTCAAAAAATTCATTCACTGTAAAAAAAATTAACTCTTTAAGCGCCTAATACTTTATACATTGCCTGTGACCAGCCGCTTCTTTGCTAGTCTCTTTGTACATTAAAAATATTCACAACTAAAGTTGGGCCTTGAGTGAAGTGGCGAAAACCTTGTCCTACTTACTTTGCATTTATTCTGCTTCTTTTTTTTTTAATTGCAATTACGCTTTAGCACACCTACATCATACATTAAATGAATACAATATGTGCGTGCCTACACTAAAAATAAAGAAATAATTTTTCTAAACTGTGAAAGATGTATACTATATATAACTATATAGGCTTTGCAGAAAACTGTGGGACTAAAACACGAAAAAGGATTGATGAGATTAAACAAACGAAAACAACATTTACAGGGTGTTCCAAGGCGAATTGAAACTTTAGTATTTTGCATGACAAAACCTACGGACTGCGACAGGGAAAGTGACTATAGAAAAAAATTGAGCACTTCCCCTTTTTCTCTGCCACTTGTCGTCAAACAATTTAAAGGTAAATCTTTTTTAATCTTGTAAGACATCGAACATGTTTACTGAGTGCTCAGTTCGCTAAATGCACTCATTGGTTCTTATTTTTCAATTGCCTGATTATGCATCAGCTTTATATTAGTTAAATACTAGTTCTTTCATGTATGCGCAATTTTAACTGCTCAAGAAGAAATATAAAAAGAACTTTCCTACAGAGAAATTCGAATTGTGTGTGTAATGTCTAGAGATGGTCTTTTGGTGGCTGAAATTGAATCCAAGAAAACTCCGGGATTTCTGGAGTAGAAAATCGATAGAAAAATCTAATATTAGCGGCTATCATCTAAGAGCATATGTTTAGTTCATATCTCCTACCATAACTGAATTCGGGAATTTTGAACTTAGAAATCTGTTCAACTTTTCAAACCCCTAAAGGAAAATTTTTAAACCATCTTCAAGACTTTATTATGGAGTTCTCTTCTCATTCACAATTCTTCCACTGTGGTACCCTTTAAATGTTCACACTTAATTCCATACAACAACAAATATTCTATGGAAATCTCATACACGCATATATAGCACCGCCTTCATGACACCTCGTCGCTAGCACCACGCCTCCGTTCGACCACTTTCTTCAGCCGCAACCACTACTGTGGTTATAAAATTTAATTATTATTATGTTACGTGTTGAAATTAGTGCAGCTAATGGAATAGTACACACTGGTATGCATCTTTTTCACACACATACACATACGCACACGTACATAAGGGCATATGTATATGTATGAATATATTTACATTTCCATATAAATCTTACTTAGAATGCTTGTAAGGTGTTTGAGAGTAGTTATAGTAGTCTTATTGCTACACCACACTATCTACAAACACACACATTTATGTACACATACATACATTTCAAAGCTTGAGGTTTGACCTGAAAGCTTTTAAAGACAAACCCACATACATAAATATATATGTACTTATAAATTGTTTTAAGCGAAAGCGTCGTGAGTTCACATTTTTAAATATCAAATAATATTGTACTCGTATGTAACCTTTTTTTTATAAATTTTCTAATAATAATAATAATTAGCGCTAAAAAAATTTTTCCAATCTTTGGATTCTATAGCATAAGAACTGCGCCAAGCATGAATCAAACCAATGAGTGACATACTGTTCTGTTGTGAACCATATTCCAGTGAGGGCCTTCGTCAAATGGGACCGGAACAAGTGATAGTCGGAAGGAGCAAAGTCTAGGCTCTAAGGCGGATGAGGCAAAACTCCTCAGTTCCTGTTTCACAACAGTGTTTTTTGCCGGTTTTACAATATGAGACGTTGTCATGATGGAAAATTATTGCCTCGAGTTTGGTTGTGAATTCTGGGTATTTTTCGGCAAATGCTCGCTTCAAGTTAATAAGTTTTTGTCGGCAGCGTTCCCCGTTAATGGTTTCATACAATTTTAGAAGTTCATAAGATAGCACATCACAAATTCAGAGGGTTACCTTAGCGCCATAGATATTCGGCACTGGCATTTATTTGTCTAGTTAGAAAGGTTTCTTAACCATCCAGATTCGCTGAACTAAGTCAATGTCGCGGTATATCTCATACAGCTCATTGTTCCATTGGCTGTTTTATACGCTATTCCCAACTCAGAAAATACCATAAATCTTACGGAAACCCTTTCCCTCAAAAACTCCGAAAGTGGATCCATCAGATGCTGTCATAATACAAGCCTCCGCACCATATAGTGGGATGGAAATGTTGACCGACTAGTAGAGCTTGAGTTCTCTTCGTCGGGAGGACTTAACTACCTATAGTCCAAAGTAGCACCTGTTAGCAAGAGTGAGTTTTCGCTGGATTTCACGGCTGGAACTATTGTTGGTGTTAATACTGATTCCAGGATAGAGGAAAGTATCTGGGACTTCAAAGTTATGACTGTCAGCAGTGACGTGGGAGCCGATTCGCGTATACTTTGACTATTTGTTTGATGTTAGGAAATATTTGGTCTTCTCCTGGTTCACACTTCTCTTCCTCATCGAGTCTGCAGAAAGTAGAACTCACGGCGCGGTTGCTGGGGCTAATAAGGTCAATATCATCGGTCGGGAAGTCACACGACAAGGAATGACCCTATCTGAAACCTTAGCGATAACAAATTTGGACATAGCGACGCAGAGGCAGCTCCTTTAAATGCTGTCGAAGAAGTGATGTGTGTCGATCCTGTTTTCACGAGCATTTTTCAAGATTTCGCGTTTGGTGAATTTCTTGTCAGTGATGGGTTATCCAGGACTAAGGCCACAATAGTAAGATCCAATCGGTTTATTGACTTGGAGCTTTTGTCTTTCACACAATATGCTCTCTAAGATCTTATGTGCGATTTTGATGCGACTTATAAACCAATCGGCGCGCATGCTTTCAACCAAGCATATTTTGAAAATCAAATGGTTCATGCACCTTATCAGTTCTCCGCCACCTTACATGAATAGTTCGGTCAATCGGCAATTCATCAGTCCCCGTCGCTCTGTTTTTTTTCTTCTTCTTCAAGGGGGCAACTGTTTTTCGAACTTCTTCTTATTCTGACAATGAAAATTCGGTTCCACCGAATTTTTTTCGCCATCTCTTTGTGTTCTAAGACGATGACTTGTGTTCTTTGGTGTGCACCGAAGGCGAAGGAAAAAACTTTCCTTTCTACTGCCTACTTCTAATGTTTTAAAGGAAAACGGATGCACGGTAATACAGGTATTCGAGCGGAAAAAAAATAGTCTCACATTTATATCTCTGATAACAAGAAGCCAGCAAATTCTCTGAAGTATTAACACCAGCAGCGTAAAGCAAGTTATATGATATTTTCCGTTTTTTCATAAATTTCTAAAACTTTTATTTTATTTTTAGCCATAATAATGTATGTGAGTATATACCCCCGCCTACAACATACCTTCATCCATAAAATCGCACACTAATTACAATTTTTAATTTTCAAAAGTACACTTAGGCCATTTTCATTTATAACAACTTACTTTGGCGTTATTCCTTACTTTGTGAGTGTTCGTTTACTCTTGTAAATGTTATTTGATGTACACCGTTACAATAGGTTTGCTATAGGTTGGCCACAATACATATTCAGCTGTACATACGTACATGAGTAGACTTTCTACGGGCTGCCAATTTAGGCTAAACAGCAGACAGGCTCACGAAGAGGTCTTAATAAAACATTAAATATTATATTATATAGCTGTGTGCATTTTTGGCGGTTAAAACGAGGTTATGAATGATTAATTACAACTGAAAAAAGGACGAAAAAAAGGAAGAAAAATAAAAAAATAAACAAAAGAAGCAAGTTGTTTATCCAAGCTGCTCACTAAAACAAACACAATTATAAATATATATAATTATGTGACGTCTTAAATGCACAGTTTATTAAATTTCGTTTTGGGTTCAGCAGTCACGTAAAAAAATCAAATTATGCTGGAATCTGTATAAAAGAAATTATGTCTACCTTTTTTTTTTTTGGGACATTCTTTTGTAATGAGCGAGAATTCTTTTTTCATGCTTTGCTTTTATACAAGCAATTAGCGTGCTTCAGTCGTTCAAAAGGGTTCGCGTATAAACTATTCATTACAATTGCTTTGTTGCAAAATTTCTGAGCATTCAAAGATTTTTTTTTTGCGCGAAATTGCCAGACTTTATCCACAACTTTAAGTGCGGTAGCTGCGCTGTTCTTTTAACACTTTTTTTTGGGATTGGATTTTGGTATTCTGAAGACGGATTTAAATCTCTAAAGTCATCGAAAGAGTGATACGAGTCAAAAGGTATTGATTTCTTTTATATAAAATAAAAATGGCAAACATTTTGAGATATACACGTATGCTTACCACTCCCGGCTTGTGGAAAAGTAGCAAAGAAAAATCAAATGGAGTTCTTATGCTATTTCGAAGTGATATTGATGGAGATTGTTGCTATCAAAGAAACTGTGTAAGCGCAATACTTCAGAGGAAGTTCATGATATGTATTTGGTGGGACCACAAGGGTGTGCTCTATTATGAGCTATTGAAATCGGGTCAGACGATCAACGGGGATCTCTACGGAAAACAATTGATTTGTTTGAAAAAGGCCATCGCGGAAAAACGACCAGAATATGCGACCCGACACGTATCAATAATTTTTCATCATGACAACGCTCGGCCACATGTTGCAAGGCCAATTAAAAACTATTTGCAAATCTGTGGGTGTGAAGTTCTACCTCACCCGCCTTATAGCCCAGACATAGCACCTTTCGATTACCACTTGTTCAGATCAATGCAGAATGCCCTCACCGGAGTACGCTTCACTTCAGAACAGGGTATCAGAAATTGGCTCGTTTCTTTCTTGACCTCCAAGCCGGAGAAGTTCTTTTGGGATGGGATCCACAAACTGCCAGAAAGATGGGCAAACAATGTAGCTTCCGATGGGCAATACTTTGAAGATTAAATGTATCACAATTTTTTTACAATAAAGTCTTAATTTTCGGAAAAAAACCGCACAAATTAATGCATACACCCAATATAAAAATAATTCATAATAATACCATAAAACTAAAATTTGAAAGCTGGCATTCCAAGCAAAATTTTTCATAAGACAGTTCTGAAAATCGTCATTCCTTTGAAATGTTATGTTTTTTTTTAAGAAATACACTATCTGATGCTTTCTTTCTATAAAAACCAGAAAAATCAATTAAAAAAAATTAAAAACTGGTCCAAAAAATGGAGCTGTTGGTACAAGTTATTGAAGTGAAGAATAAAATACGTGCACGTCATTCAAGAACAACTGAAAATATTGTTGCTGTAGTCCAAAATGTTGAAGAAATCCCAGGTTTATTCATTCCTCGTCGTTCTTTGCGCAGCATTTTCCAATAGGGATGATATAATTTCTAAATGTCGTTTTGGCTATTTTTAATAAGACATGATCTGTAATTTTTTCCATTGCATTAAGTAATGTTTACAATTTCATCGTGACAAGTTATACGCAAGAACAACGTTTACAAATAATAACAACAACGACAACTTGAAAACGATAACTTTCATCTGAGTGGTGCGGTAAATAAACAAAACTGTCGATTCTGGTGCGAAGAAAACACACGAATTATTATTGATAAATCATTACATTCACCAAAATTGATAGTTTGGTGTGGTTTTTGGTCTGGTGGAATCATAGGTCCGTACTTCTTTCGAAATGAAAATGGTACACAGCATGTGCAACAATCGAATTGTTGCGAGAAATATTTGAAGATTCAATTATTTCAAGAAATTGTGAAATTGCCTGGCCTTCAAGAAGTTGTGATTTAAAACCATTAGACTGCATCTTGTGAGGTTATTTGAAGTCATTGGTCTTTAGCAACAAACCAGACTCTCTTCAAGCCAATATTGAAAGTATCATTCGTGACATTGACTTGATTTAGTGGAAAAGTGCTCAAAAGTTGGTTTCATCGAAATAGTTCCTGCAAAAGAAGTCGTAGGAGTTATTTGAATGATGTTACATTCAGAACTAAATTGTATCGATTGCTCCTCACATTAAATAAAAAACATTTGAACACTTGTTAAATTTCCTTAACAATTAGTGTATTTTTTTCTTAAGAAATCATATCACTCTTATTGGAAAACCCTATATTTGGCCGTCACGTCTACCCTCAATATATCGTATTTTGCATAAAGACTTGGGTTTTAAGGCCTATAAAATTCAGCTAACACAAAAACTAAAGCCGGCCGATCATCAACAACGTCGTGCCTATGCTGGTTGAGTCCTTGAAATCCATGAAAATGTTCCGGAATTTCGACGAAAAGTCATCTTGACTAATGAGCCCCATTTTCACATCAATGGCTATGTCAATAAACAAAACGTTCGTACCTGGGGCTCAGAAAGAGACAAAGTTTGTATTCAAAAAGATGGCGCAACGTGCCACACAAGCAACGAAACCATCGATCTTTTAAGGCAAAGGTCATCGTACCGTGATATCTCTCGAAGAGGTGATACCAATTGGCCACTTGTGGTTTAAGACCTTACGACTTTTTCCTTTGGGGCCACGTGAAATATAAGGTCTACACCAACAAACCAATTTCCATTTAAAACCTCAAAAATGGAATTCATGAAGCTATTGATGTCATACAGCAGGCACTTTGCGATTTGGTGATGAAAAATTTCATAAAAAGCATCCGGTCCTGTAAGCGTAGCTGTGATGGCCATTTGGCTGATATTGTTTTCCATTATTAATGACATATCTTCCTCTTTGAAGTGAAATAAACATCCTGTAATTTATTTTAAAAAAATTCCAATTTTCTTTGAATATCAAAATAGCACCTCTTATTGGAAAACTTTGTATACATCTCAAAAAGTCAATGAAATTCTGAAACTAGTAGAGTAAGATCAGCAAGCAAGCTATAAGTAGATTTAGGGAAACCCACGAAGTAACAGTAACGCCCACCTTGTTTAGGTGTGTGTATATTGTATTTAGAAGATAAATTTTAATTAGAAACCAACTTCAGACCGGTGAACCCATTAAATCTGAGCTTAAAAAAGCAGCCAAAAATCTGTGTTATGACAACGCCAAACCACACACATCACAGGCGTAAAATAAACGGAGCTTGTTAGGAAGTTTCGATTCACCCACTATAGAGTCTAACATCTATCTATCGGTATCGGCAAAACTCTCTTGATGATAAAAAGTTCGCTAACCAAATTGGCGCTGAAAATCACTTGTCCGATAAAGTACAGAAGTTATACATTGATGAAATTATGAAGCTATCCGAAACATGTAAATGATCTAGATAATACTACTTAATATTAACTCAATTAAAATTAATTTTCCATAAAAAAAAATTAGTTAAAAGTTTCAAAAAGGGGAAATACTTGAGACATTTTCACTTAGGCTGAATTCAAATATTTTTGATTACACACAAATTAACGTATTGAATTATTTTCCTTGGATCGGAGTCACAAGTTCTCTTCAGCATTAATGATAGACTTGGAGAGATTTTGATCTTTCGGCAGATAGTCAAAGGTAGGTGCCTGATAGTTTCCTAGCATTCTTTGTAGAATATTTGAAGGAGGTTAATACTCTTGGAGGAAATAGACAACAGTTTCCTTATTCTTCTCTAATTCGTAGTTGCGTCAAGGGTTGTTATAGGACAGGGCCATTTTATATTCATGCCCCGCAAAGATGCAAAGTCTTGTAATTGTGTCTCTAAGTCTATGAATAATATATTTTTTCTAGACCTAACATTAGTTCGTCATCTAGGCCAAAACTACCTAGGTCTTTGACAGTTAAATATGTATTTTTATCTGTTCTGAGCTATTTGCTCATAATGTAATTAGAGCTCTTTCCTGAGCGCTCAAGGTGGGCATAGTATTAGTAGTAGCAGCAGATTCGTCAAGTGATGCTACCAACTCGTCAGCCTTTTTGTTACCGAAAATATTATTATGGCCGGCAATCCAAATTTTTACACAATTGTATAGCCTTTGCTTGTTTCTTCTACAACGAACCCAGCGTTACCAAACTCCCACTTCGACAGACCGGCGTGCGCAACTGAAGTATAAGCAAAAATCCAAAAGCCCAATTTATCATTGGTCATGCTTGTTTTAGCAATGCCGCCTCACAGTTCGGGTATATGGTTGCTTGCTGTACCCTGTTCTTTCATTGCTTGGTCCTACCACTTTAATGATGTAAGTTGGATTGGATGGTAGAGAGGGGGAGATATTTAGTTCCTTTCGGATATACCGAGCTCACCACGGGTGCCATTTTAGCACAAGAATATAGATTGAAATGACATCTCCCTCCCCTACAATACCTATTCTCCATTTATGTTGAGACGATACTTTAATTAACCAATTATTTAAACCTATTATTGAGAGGATATATACTGATTCAATTACATGTGTTGTGAGCTGATTTCAATATATTGGTGTGTTCATAACACTTTTGATTCCAAAGTCCCAATTTCGTAAACCTGGTAGTGGAAAATCCTATTTCAATCTGTTTGAATGAAGATGACCACAGGTAATTGATAATGTAACGTATTAACCACATCCGTCGGGCATGACTTAATAACTGCTACAACTTCTTCGCAGTATACATTTTATTATTCCTCTTAGTTTTCTAATAATACTGTTATTTAAAGTTTAAAAATCTGTTCAAGTCGCATCACCATGGGCAACTAAATGGGCATAACACTCCACTTTTACCTTCACCAAGCGCAATCACCTTCCACAACCTTGGATAAATCTCATTATTTTTGATAAGAAGTGTTTATTAAATATTTGTAGCGAAAAAAATTTATAAAAAATCATATCGAAATAATATATATACGATATATATACGATATAAAAAAACCGCTTACATTTTTTAAATCAAAATATCATTACAAATATTACGGGCAAACATAAAATTTATGAGCTACAAGCTGCGAGCTGGCATAAATCTCAACTGAATTCATATCCTGTTAAAGTACACATACACATACATACGTATGTACATATGTCTACCTACCAATATGTGCATATTCCCTTAAGGAAATATCCTAAACACACAATACGCCAAAGCACATGAATACTCACACCCAAACAAACAACCACATACATAAATATATAGAATAACATACACACACACCCACCAGCGCGCTCACATACTTACGCTTTATTTACAGGTGTTTCTAGCACCCAACACAAAACATGTTTCCTACCCACACACGTCCTTCCCCAAGACAAATTCAAATATTCACCAGCTAACCGGGTGACCCATTCACAAAGAGACGAAACGAAACGAAATGAAACGATTTGGCAATGAAACACGATGAAGTCGAGAAACGAAGCTTTTCCGTCCACACTCTCTGGCCTACTGAGCGTATGAGTGAAGCTCGTGTTGGTCGTGTTGTTCGTGAGCAACTCGCTGGGTTCGTGCAGCGCGTCGGCAAACAGCTGAGCTGTTAACAACAACAAAAAATGCGATTTCACATTTATTTGCCTAAAAGCTAAAGCCAATATTTCACACAACGGTCTAAAGTAATAAGCCGTATTGTGCGAGGCATTTCAGTTGAGTTTGAATCTGCTTGGCATGCGCATTTCGCAAAAATTTTGTGGCTACTCGGTGTTGATAGTAAGTTAATTTGTTGTTGTTATATTTTACCGGGCTCTTTTTCAACGACAGAAAAGACAAAAAAAGAAACAAAATAAAAGCAATGCTCGGCAGTTTTTCGGTAAAGAGTTGCGTCGGTTTGTGTTTGCAGTGTGTTTCGGTAGCACCTGTGTGCTCAGGCCGATACCATTAGATGTGTTTACGTATAAGCATATTTGTAAGTAGGTATATGTGTTAATCCGTTTATTGACTTTGCGTGGTATTGTTATTGTTGTTTTCGTTGATTCCCTTTGTTTTCTGTTTCTGTCTATATTTCTGGTGGCATTGGCGCACTTTAACCTTTTTTTTTTGTAGACACTCACATACATACTAGTATATCGTATTGCTCAAAAATATAAACGCAGCTTCTTGTATTCTTGTTTGCACGTCGGCTCATATGTCCTTTTGTATTTTTCATTTTCGATTGTAATTTCTTCAAAAAATCGCCTGTTTTATTTATTTTTATTATTCTTGCAGCTTCTTTTGGGATTTAGTGTGGTTATTAGCTCCTCTCCTACTTGGTTATGGGAAATATAATACAAAAAGAAATAAAAAATAAAATAAAATAAAATAAAATAAAATAA